>JAULSY010000015.1:0-372763 GCA_030512305.1 Cercophora samala
AATTAAAGTTTAATTTATAAAAAAACTAATAATAACGGCCTAAAAAATATTCGAAAGTTTATAATAAGGTTTAATAGCCTTTAATAATAATAATACGTAAATGTACTTAAATAAGTATTATAAATAGAAGTTTTTTTTAAAGTTAAGCTTTAAAACGTAAGTTTTAATACTTTTATTTATAAAAGTAAAGTAAATATAACCTATATAGGGACTTTAAAGGAATATAAGTAAATTATTTTTAAATTATATAAATCTATATAACGTTAATTATTAATAAAGTTTAATTAAATATATAAATTATTTATAAAAAACGGTAGGCTTAATTAAAGGTTATAAAGGCGACTTTTTATTTATTAATATATTTTAAAAAAGTAAAGACTAGACTTTTTTTTATAAAGGGTAAAGGTTTATTATTATTAGTATATTTTTAAAAAGTAAGGATTATATTTTTTATAAAGGGTAAGGATTTATTATTATTAGTATATTTAATATAGGTAAAGATTGCGGTTATTATAAGAAAAGCGATTTTTTAAGATTTTAAAAAGCCGGCGTATATTTATATATAGCGTTAGATATTTATTTATATTAAGTATTTTATTTAAACGGCGGACTACTTTTTTTTTATTATAGTAATAATAATAATAGTAATAATAATAATAGTAATAATAGTAATGTCGGTAAAGTTAATAATAATATTATTAGCGGTTAATTTTAAAAGATAGTAAAGTAAATAGTAATTTATTTATTTAATTTAAAAGTCGTATAGTAAAATAATAAGGTAAGTTATTTAATGTTTATAAGTTTTTATTAAGTAAGGGGGCGTATAAAGGTAGGGCTTACTTTATTTAATTATATATTTAAAGTTTAATACTTTACTTAATTATAAGCTTAATATTTTAATAAATATAACGATACCTTTAAGCTAATATTACTATTATAATATAATAAACGTCTAACGATAGTTTTATTTAGGTTTTTTAAATAATAGAAAGCTTAGGACTCGGCCTTTCGGCCTTATTTCGGATTTACGGTACTTTTAAGAGCTTTAGGTATATATTGGTCTAGGTTAGTTACTTATTTAAGGTTCTTTCCTTTATATGGTAGATCTTCTTATTTACTTGATTTCTTCATTATTTTCTGTGGCTTAGTTTTCCCACACAGATGTCCCAGGACGCCGATAAACAAAAGTGCTTGTAAAGTTGATCCGAGCTGGAAAAGATATGCCTCGAGCATAACGAGCCACCACTCTTTACTTTCGACGATCCCAGGGTAAAGAAGACTGGATCGACTCCACGATGAACGGGGTTCAGTTCTAGGGGCTAGTTGCTTGCTTAAAAGAGAAAGCCTAGACCGCCATCGAGTAAACGGCGTCAGGCACTGCAGTCGGGAACCAATATCACGCCAAGGCCGAACACAATGCAAGTGAGGCGAGGCTCGCTGATCTGATTTCCCATAGGTTCTTCTTCAGTTCCGGCGATTCGTTCAGGAACTCACATTGAACCCGGCCTGCAAGCCACAGAAGTCAGCTTATGCAAGGCTCTGCCAAAGTAGGGAACACGAACAGGCTTAGTTTGAATATGAATAACATGAATATCGAATAAGAGCTCTGGGCTCTTGTTTCACAGGTAGACTATTGAATGGTCGCAGGCCGAACGCCCTTGTTTTGGCGGCTGTATATGCGCTCGGTGTCGAGTTTTTGCTCGCTTCTCGCGCTTCGAGAATCACCAGGATATGCCATGTCCATCTGTGTAAAAGGTCGAGACTTCCAGGTTCCAAGCGGTTCCCGAGCCACAATGCTGTTGGTCCAACAGAAGTGATGGTGGATATATCGGGGTTCGTCAATGTATTGCACTGCTGCGGGTTGATGCACTAGAATCCCAAGGGCATGGCGCTGGCGTGCTATCGGGCTTTGAAACAATCCTGCAGTCTTCCAATTGTGAGTATCTGTCAAGTAACAGGCGGTTACGGCGGCTGCTCCAGGGAGACATGGTCAATGTGGTCGCGTTGTTGATTGCGTGGGTTCTCTTGTTGTTTGGGCCTTGGAGCTGTGCCAAGATCTGTCCCCAAAAATCCGCTGCCCTGATCGGTACCTAATTCCTACCTCTCTAATCACCCACTCACTCAACCATGTCCCACCCTTGGCATGGCACCTCCTCCCCGCTTTTTTCCAATCCTACGAGCTCTGACGTGAGGATCAGAAGAACTCCAACTCCTAGGCTCAAATAACAGTTGTCATGCTGACGATATTGACAAATATCCACAACCAACATCCACCACGACTCACACAAGTCCCCAGCGTAAGCCTTTTTCGGTACGCGGGAGGACAAATTCCGCGGCACTCCATAGTCGCATGCTCTATCTTTTCTCACAGCATGCGCTTCGGACTGGGCAGCCAATGGCTTTGGTTCTCGGCGGGTATAAGAAGATTCTATTCTAGGACTCAAGCTGCTGTTGGCTCCGGGAACAAGAAGGCTGACCACGCGGCTTTCTCCTTAGTAGCTATGAATCAGTATGAGCTTTGGGGCATGGGGGTCTTTCTGGCCGTGTCATTCCCGCCGTAGCGAACACCAGTTCCATGGCATGCTAGCTCCTCCAAGAAGTTTACCCGCCCCTTATTCCCGCTCCAAGATTCTGCCTTGCCCTTCAGGCCTTCGAAGCAAGATGTCGATGCCCTCACTACGGCTGGGAAGGATCAAGATTCCACCTTGCCCCGCATCCACGAGATACTTACAAATCCAACAATTCCATCTCCATGACGAATCTCAGCTATAAAAGAAGATGGATCACCAGGCTTTTGAAGAAATAGCTCTCTCATCAGCCGGACAGCTAGCAGCGACCATCACAAACATGCTACTCCATTACCTCGCTCTTCTTCCCGTGGCACTTGCTGGGAGCCACAAAGCCCCGGTGACAACCACACTCAACGGAACCTACACCGGCCGCCACCTCCCCGAGTTTTCTCAAGATCTGTTTCTCGGAATCCCCTTTGCCAGGGCTCCCGTGCTTGGAAACCCTACTCCCTGGGACGAGTCCTGGAAAGGCTCACGCTCTGCCGAGTACAATGGCGCTATTTGCTACTGCTATGCGTCGCCGGCTGAGATGGAAAGGGCCAACGTCACCGAGATGTCGGACGAATGCCTGAATCTCAACGTCATTCGACCATCCGGCATCAACAAGAAGACAAAGCTCCCCGTCGTTGTGTGGCTCTACGGCGGCGGTTTCGTTGACGGCTTCGGCGCTGACATCAACTCGAACATGTCCTACATCGTTCAGGCAAGCGTGGCCCAGAATATGCCCATCATTGCCGTCACACTGAACTACCGTGTTGGTTTTCTTGGATTCCCCGGCGGTGCTGAAGTGGCCGAGGATGGCGCCACCAATCTGGGCTTCAAGGATCAACGAAAAGCTCTACACTGGGTCCAGGAAAACATTGCTGCTTTTGGGGGCGATCCCGACAAAGTCACACTTTGGGGTCAGTCTGCCGGGAGCCACTCCATCACCCACCAGATCTTGGCCTATGGAGACCAACGTGGGGAGAAGAGGCTTTTTCGGGGAGCCATCATGGTCAGCTCTTCAGTGGGTGTAGGAAACTCTCACCACCCAACTCGCAATGACGCTCTTGCCGGCTACAAGGGTATTGTTCGGGCAACAAACTGTACTGGAGCCCCAGACACCCTCGCCTGTCTGCGAAGTCTGTCTGGGGATCAGCTGTGGCAAGCAAGTATGACGGTATCTGAACTGGAAGTCTGGAAGCCGATGGTAGACGGAGACATTGTGTCCATGCCCCCGACCATCCAGCTTCTCTCGGGGAAGTTCCGTCGCGATGTGTCTGTGTTGATCGGAACTGGCAGCGATGAGGGCCTGGGTCCCGCCAAATCACTACCTCAAGACTTGGAAACCGATCAGGATGTCCGCACGATGCTCAAACTGCTGCTCCTCGACGCACGGAATGAGACACTCGACCTCATCATGCGAGCGTACCCTGCGGATGCCCAGGGTCCGCCCTACGCTTTGCCCATGTCGGAGACAGATCGTCTGTGTGAGGAATTCAGGATTGCTGGAGGCTTGCGCTGCGGGAAACAGTTCAGGAGATTTGCTTCGATGTTTGGTGACTTTTTCGTCATCGCCGGCCGGCGGGCTGTTGCGCAGAAGTTTGCCGAGCTAGGCATGACGGCATACTCCTACCGGTTTGATACGTGGCCGACGTCCTTTCCCATCACCAACTTTACCAACTTCAAGCCTGGGTTCGCAGGTCATTCCACCGACTACTCTTACCTTTTCCGCTTCCCAAGGGAGCACAACCTCTACGGTAACAACCCGCCCATTCCGGAAGGATCTAGGGCGCATCTCGAGCTGTCACAGGGTATTGCTGCCAAGCTCATTGCTTATATCTACACTGGCAACCCCAATGCCGTTTCAGGTATGTTTCTTGTGTGACGATGTTCCGGCGCAGAAAAAAGTGCTAACAGTTGTTCAACTTGTAGTTCGCGGGTTTCCTGTCTGGCCCAAATACGATGTCAAAAGACCGACGAATATGGTCTTCAACGCCACTGAGCATCCCGACCGTCTCAATGTCCACATCGAGCCTGATACCTGGCGCAAGGAGGGCATGGCGATCTGGCCAAGCCACCCGATTGAGTTGGACTACCGCAAGGCTATTCCAGAAAGCCTTAGTGGCTAGTATGGGTATAGAGGGAGGGCCTTAGGCCTGACGGTTGGTGGTGCAGGTACTGTACACGTCAAATTTTGTCTGGTTGTTGGCAGCCATGATCTGTACTAGCAGTATTTTGGCAAGACCGTAATAAGGATAGTCTTTTAATTCAAGTTTGGTCTCGGTCACTCAACATGCTCATGCAAATATCGTGTCACCTCAGCAACCTCTGTACCTGCCAGTGATGGGAATACCGATGACATGTTTGCTGACCTGTCATGATATCGAAAGCTGCATATCGTATCTCTGACTAGGTAGACAGCACAGTCAAATGTCAGTCCGTGATTCATTCGTCAGTGGGAGATTTTGGTCCTCTAGGACAAAAACCTATCCATCCATCCTTCAAGTTTTCATCCGATAATTCTTCTGTACCTAGGTATCTAGTGGGACGACACCGAGCTCTTCCAGGCGGGCGTTTCCACCAAGCCAGGAGCAACACTGGATGCGCTAGTCTACAAAGCTCCACGTGGTAAGATGCTTCGCTCAACGAAGGCAAACAATATTAGTGGTGAGAGGATGACTGGTCTCTTGTATATATATGTGTAACCTTGGTTTCGCTCTCATCTCAATCTTTGCTTCGCTCCATGCAATTCTTTCAGAGGAGCTCGCCAAACTTGCAATCTTCTGCGCTTGAAGCGAGTCCGCCACTTCTGAAGCGTCAACCCCGTATCTACCATGCTCCTTCCCTTGAGCAGAGCGGTTTGTTGGGAGCGCTTTCCCCACGCTTGCGGCCGCCTGAGTACCCCTCCGCCCTGCTCCCGGGGAGGGCCTCTCACTATCAATCAGAGGTATAGAATTATTAAATCAAGGCCTCAACTTGTCTGGTAGATGCTTCAAACGATCCGATGAAGGCCTCAAACTAGCGAATGAAGACCTATTACACGTATATATAGGCCTTTTTACTTGTTGAACAGGCGTATTGATTATCTTCATAGACCTGTCGATTATCTTAACAGGCATATATACTCTTCAATAAGGCCTTCGAATGCTCCTTCCACGGCTTGACACTATCTTTTTAGGGCCTTCGAATGCTCCTTCCACGCCTTAGGACTATCTTTAAAGGCCTTAAATAAAAGTCTTGACGCCTATTAAAAGTATTTACACGCCTCAAACTATCTAACCTACACCTCTTTTTCACAACAACAACATCAACACCACCGCCAAGATGTTGTCAGAGAGGTCAGACCGCACCATAGAGTTCATCACGACTCTACCCACGATGACGGCCATCGCATTTCTCGCCGTCTTCCTCCGCTTCTTCTGCAAGATGAAGTACGCAAAGGAATTAAGGTTGGACGACTACCTCATGGTAGCCGCCTGGGTAAGCCCTCCGTTCTCTATCGACTACAAAACTATCGATCACGTATTAACACTGCAGCAGCTCCTCACTCTCGGAAGCCTTTGCCTGCTGCTCGTATCGGTCTTCGTTTTCGGCTACACTCTCCACCGAGTGAACTTCACCCCAGGCGCCGCGGCCGTCATCGCGGTTGCCCAGGCCCTGAGCTCGATCTCCGGAGCCGTAGCCAAAACCTCGATCGCAGTTCTTCTCTGGCGAGTCACCCCCGTTCTTTGGCAGAGAACCCTCCTCAAGTCGACCACCACCATCACCATCCTGTCAACCGTCATCATCGCGATCGTCGTTTCCATCAAAGTCCACGACAACAACATGGAGGCCGAGTGCGAGGCAAACTCGACTGCCTGGCGGTTCGGAATCTTCTACGCCGGCAAGTTCTCTCCATCCGGCGGCGAAAAGGTTCGATGTGAACTAACAAGACTGTGCTACCAGTATGGGGCGTATTGTCCGACTTTATGCTCTCGGTTCTGCCCTGGGTCATGGTATGGAATCTTCAGATGAAAAAGGCGGAGAAGTACGGCCTTGCGGTTGCCCTGAGTATGGGTTGCGTGTAGGTTTTTGCTTCCACCACTCTGTCTCCTACTACGGTAACAGTACCTAGCTAACCGCCCCCTTCTCCTCAACAGAACAAGCATTCTGGGGATAATGAAACTCTCCTACATCAACTGCACCTCCGTTCTCAACGCCGACCTGTCTTGTACGTGGCTCTTCATTTCATTTCATTCGGTCCAGCCCACCTACGGTACTGACCCTTTCCCCAAACAGATACCTCGATAGACCTGGTAATCTACCACTTCATCGAGCCCCCCGTAATCATAACCGCGGCCTCCATCCCCGCCCTCCGCTCTTTTCTCCACCACCAGGTCACCATCCGCCGCTCCTCCCGCGCGAGCGAGCTCCTCGATCTAGCCAACCCCCCCCCGCATCACTTGCACCCGACCGCCAGGAGAAGCTTCCTCCCCCGCGTCCCCGGCCAGACCCACCAGACCAACCACCACCCTCTCGTTGACTCCGAGTCGATGGTCTCTCTATCTGCCATGTTCCGCGGTTTGCCCCCCTCGCCGGAGGACCTACCGCCCATGCCGATTCGTTCCATGCCTGTTGCTCGGGTTGGCGTTGCTGGCGCGGGTGCAGACGGCAGAAATGTCACCACTGTCACGACTATCACTGGGGGGAACACGGCTATTAGATCTGCCAGCGCCGCTGAGCTGCCCAAAGACGGGGAGATTGTCAGGACGGTCAGGGTTGTTGTTGTGAACAGTGAGGGAGAGGATATGTCGAGTTTGGGGGATACGATTATTGGAAGTAGTACCAGGACGGAGGTGAGGTCGTGGAATTCTTGCCCTGGGAGAGTGAGGGATTTGGAGATGGGGGGGCAGCGTTGAGCAGCTTAATGGAGGGGGGAGGAGAGAGTAAGGGATTTGAAATGGGTAAGGATGGGGGGGTGTTGACTACATGGCTGGACAATTGATTGAGAGATCGTGTACGTATACAAGACCTGTTATAAGCAGGATGAGAATTACTCAAAGAGCCGATGTGGCTTTTAGGAATTGGGAAATTTGTATCTTTTATTCTGGTGTCGTTAGGGACACCTCCAACTCTACCATACATCCCGTCTAAATCCGGCTGTTGAACCACTTGTCACCCGGGGTATCACTGTTGAACGCCTCGCCACCACAACCACAACCACCGCTAGAGTATCTTACACGCTCAAATCATCCCCCCAAACCTCCTTTGCAATCTCCACCTCCAACCTCACCTTGGCCCACTGCTCCTCCTCGCTAAGATCATTGCCCTCCACCGTCGAGCTGAACCCGCACTGATGGCTCAGGCAAAGCTGGTCCAACCCCTTGGGGCAGAACCCCGCCGCCTCCTTCAGCCGCCTCTTGATATCCTCCTTGTCATCCAGCGCGGCCTTCTTGCTGCTCATCACCCCCAAAACAACCACCTTGTCCTCGGGCAGGAACCTCAGCGGGGTGAAATCCCCCGACCTCTCGTCGTCGTACTCCAAAAAGTAGACATCCACGTCCAGCTCCTTGAACAGCGTCTCGGCCACGGGCTCGTACCCGCCCTCGGCGAACCACTGGCTCCGGAAGTTGCCCCGGCAGAGGTGGATGCCGACGACCATGTCCTTTGGCCTGTCGGCGATGGCGCGGTTGATGAGCTGGGCGTACTGCTTGGTCAGGGCCTGGGGGTCGTCGACGCCGTGGCGCCTGGCCGCCTCGGCCCGCATGCCCTCGTCGCAGAGGTAGGCGAGGTTGGTGTCGTCGAGCTGGACGAACCGGCACCCGGCCGCGTACAGGTCGGCGATCTCGGCCTGGTAGACCTTGACGAGGTCGTCGAAGAAGTCCGGGTCGAGGGTGGGGTAGGCCTCGGTCGAGATGGCCTCGCGGCCGCCGCGGAAGTGCACCATGGTGGGGGAGGGGATGCAGACCTTGGTGGTGATCTTCTTGTCCTGCACGCCGGGCACCTTGGCGACCTCCTGCTCGACAAACTTGTAGTCCTCCACCTGGATGGCCTTTGGGTGCCCCAGCTTGCCGCTGACGACGATCTTGGGGGGCGTCACGCCATGGGACGTGACGTTGGTGGAAGACAAGGAGCCGTGGCGCTCGACGCCGGCCAGGTGCTGCAAGAAATCAATGTGGAACCACGCGCGGCGGAACTCGCCGTCGGTGATGGACTGGAGGCCGGACTGGATCTGGGCCTGGACCACGGTGGAGATGTGCTCGTCTTCGATGGTGCGGAGGGAGTCGAGGGAGATGGACTGGGTGTCGAGCTTTTCGCGGGCGTCGAGGATGGGCTTGGGGCGGAGAAAGGAGCCGACGTGGTCGGCGCGGTAGACGCCGGCGGGGAGAGGCATTTTGATTCTTTTTGTTTTGTAGGTAGAATAGGGGTCTTTTACAACACGGTGTTGTTGTTTTCGAGAAATAGAGGGAGAGAAAGTTGACGAAAGACAGACACTTGGTCCTACTACACACGCACGTCAGAAGATGAGGGGGTTATATACGTCTCCTCTCTACACACTTCCGTGAGGAGTAGATGTCTAGTTATGGAGAACACCTTGGCACCGAATTGTGGATCTTGTACATACATACAAACATAGTTCTCGACTCCATCGTCTTACTCCAACAACCTTCCTGTACCGGCATCCCTCTACACCACCCCCCCCCCCCCCCCTAACCCCCCTTCCCACGTTTGTGCTTTTTGCGCTCCTCTACCCGCTGTACCCGACCTTAGCGATCCAATACCAGCACAGCATACCTAGTGCTGAAGCTGACTTTTGTGCGGGGTAATGCCATTGTGGGACGCTATTCTCGTACCTTGCGTTCTGGCTGTCTCCATCAGGCGGACGGGAGTTGACGTTGAAGCTACGGCGGAGAAATAGATTCCCCTCACACTGAGAAGTCAATTGCGGCTGATTTCAGGTGGCGGGCACTCCGGCAGCGCCGGCACTGCGGGGAGCGAGGTCCGGTTTGCCGAGAGCCTAGGAGAGAGGCGATATGCGCCGGTCCGTCGATGGGGGCTGGGCACTTCGGCATATGTTCAGCTGGGGCGTTGGTGTATTCGAAGATCTACGAGATGACGATTGAAACAGCGAGGATGGGAGCTTGGGCGATGACATCTTGGGAGCCAATGGCAGCTTGGGGTTTTGTGTCCTATAAAGGATTTGTAGGTATGAGCGATTGGTCAATCAAATATTCTCAAATTCACTTCACATATGCCGAAAATGATCCTTTCGCCAGTCTGCCAATGTCAAAACGACTGCCGCGATTCCAGCGGTCGTCAATGGTTGGTCGTTGGCCGGCATCCGAGATCGCATTCAATGTGGATTCCAAGGACCCCGTTTCATGTCTTGGCATCATCAACCTTGAAGTGGATGGCGTCATGTGAAATGGCTCCACGCTCGCGCGTCGCGTGTGCTTTGATGTCTATTTCGACGTCTTTACTCCTCAGAGATCATCGTTTTGAACCCCCCACTCTATAAACTCTGTCCGGCCGAGAAAAACGGCTGCTGGCATATCAGTTGAGACTCGGGATTTTAAACTTTCAATTTATCTGGTACCTCCCCCCCTCCTGCCCCTCATTAGCTCGCCTTATACACCGTCCTACCATGGTACAGTGAATGCAATTGCTGCAGGTGACCGTTCGTATCACCGTCTCACCGTTCTTCTGTTTCTTCGTTTCAAACTACCCGCTCGTCCTTCCACGACAGTGGGGCTGGTAGGTAGTGTTTCGTTGAGAACGGGTTTTGGTCACCGGTCTTTTTTATGAGGCTGTGTCACCTGCGATGATGAGAATTTTGAGATGAACTGATGAGGTGAATCGATGTGGAGTTTGAACAACGCCACAGCCAGAGAAAGTGAACGAGGCTGATGAGGTAAGCGGTTTTTGTCTTTTTTGTTTTTCAGTTGCCATTGAGGATTGCGGGGATGTCGATCATCGCGAGTCCCCTGAAAATCTTTTCTGCATCCTGGGCTTGACCCTGCAACACGTGCGAGACAATGGTGTGTTTGCATAAGGTAGCTTATAGCTCTACTAATAAGGTGGTGTTGGGCGACTGGTCTCGAACGTGGGGGGCGGATAGGAATCAAGACATCAAAGACCATAGGTACTGAGAATCACATGCAAGAACTACTGGGGACGTGGTGATATTACGACAACATTGTCATTGATTGTAGATGGTATCCGTATTGGAACAAGAGGGATTAGAGGTTATTATATACATAGGGGTGAAGGTATTCGCAAACACGAACAACAGAAAAGCCACCACCCTTTTACAAGAGAGAGGTTTAAGTAGCCTTTTTGCCCATGCCGCACCTTCCATTCAAATCAACAATAAAAACACATTGAGATGTACCACTCATCAGCTTCACACCTTCCCGCCAGAGTCACTTGGAACAGTTTCACCAAGAAAAGCCAAATTTCAACCACCCAGTCATCAAACCAGATGCCTCCCGTTCATGTCGCCCGTTGCCCCCGTCGTCAAAGTCATCTCTGTGGTTCTTCTTTTTTTTTTGTGAATAAAATCCTTTTATTTGTCGCTTCTCGAGATGTGTCGAAAACGCGCAACTCAAAAAAACTCGTTTGTCGCTGCACACGCACGCGATATGGGGTATATGATATCAGACCAGAACGACTTCTCCCCTCCTCCTCGTCCTCCTCCTTGTCCTCCGAAAACTAAAACACAACTGTCCTCCTCTTGACGCCTCGGGCAAAACAGACCAAAAGCACTCGTCTATTTTTCAAATGATGGCTGAAAAAAAGCGAATCGAGTGAAAAAAAGAAAGGCCGCCTTAGACGGACTCCTGCTTGAGGTAGGCGCTGTCGGTGGGCTGAGAGCCGGCGAAGGTGGAGTGGGGCTTCCACTTGGCCGAGGTGCGGGGGGTGGTCTCCTCCATCATCTTGTCGACCTGCTCGAGGGACAGACCCTTGGTCTCGGGGACGAAGAGGAAGGTGTAGATGAGGGCCAGGGTGCAGAGACCGCCCCAGACGAAGAAGACGGACGACTTCATGTTGCCCTTGTCGGTACCGACCATGTAGGGGGTAATAACCGCAATGATGGTGTTCCAGAGCCAGTTGGAGGCGGTCGAGAGACCAACACCGCGGGAGCGGATGGGCAGAGGGAAGATCTCACCAATGAGAATCCAGGCGCCGGGACCCCAGGTGGAGGCGAAGAAGAAGATGAAGATGGCAATGAAGGCGATCTGCGCGTTGACGGCCGGGATGTTGTTGGCAAGGGTGCGCTCGGGATCCTCGGGGGTGGGGGCCGCATAGGTGTGGTTGAAACCAACGGTAACACCAATGATGGCGACGAGGAACTGGCAGATGAGCATACCGACGGCACCCCAGAGGAGGATGGTGCGGCGACCGAAACGCTCAACAGTCCAGAAGGAGATGGGGGTCGAGCACACGTTGATGACGGTGAAGACCATGGAGATGACGAACGAGTTGGAAATGGCACCGGTGGACTTGAGGAAGGGGGTAGAGTAGTAGAAGATGAAGTTGACACCAGTCCTAGAGGCAGTCAATGTTAGCCAGTCCGATCTTTGATTTTTCTTTCCACCGTCTCGCGCTCAGTAGAAACTTACCATTGCTGCATCATCTGAAGAGAGGTACCGAGGATGGTCTTGCGAAGGTTGGAGTTGGCCTTGAAGAGCGAGCCCTTGAAGCAGTTGGCCCACGAGCCGAACCAGGTGGTGTTGGGAATGAGCTGACGCTCGTACTCCTCGTTGGCAACGATCTCAGCAAGCTCGACCTGGATGTACTCGGAGTCCTTAGGCTGGCCACGGAGGCGAGCGAGAGCATCGGTAGCGGCGGGAAGGTTGGCCTTCTTGACAAAGTAACGGGGAGAGTCGGGGAGCAGCATGAGACCAACAGCGAGGATGATGGCCCAGAGGAACTGGATGGCAATGGGAATGCGGTACGAGCCAGTGTCGGTTCTACCCTCAGTGGCATAGACAACGCAAGCAGCCAACATGATACCAATGGTGATGCAGAACTGGTAACCAGCGACCAAAGCACCACGGACCTTGCGGGGGCACTACGAAGCAAAAGCAGTTAGCACATTGGCATCTCTTGGCTCGAACGGATATCTCCGACTTACAATCTCGGACATGTACAGAATGACGACAGCAGACTCGAAACCGACACCGATACCAGCGATCAAACGACCGGCAACGATGGCAGCGAGGGGGTCGCCGAGGCCAGTGAGCATCTGAATGACAACACCGATGATATAGATGAGGCAGCCGAGAATCACAGTCCACTTGCGACCAATCCAGTCGGCAGCGTCACCAGCAATGAGAGCGCCGAAGAAGGTACCGCAGGAGAGAATAGAGACGATGAGCGAGGTCCGGGACTCGGAAACAGCCTTGGCGCCGGCGAACTCGACGGCGTCGATGAAGATCTGGGAGCCGAGGACACCGTTGATGTAACCGGAGTCGTAGCCGAAGAAGATACCACCGAAGGAAGCGAAGGCGCAGAGGAGGTAAGCCTTCCAGGTGACGGGAGCCTCAATACGCTCGACATCCTGGGTAGTAGCCAGGCCGCCGACGTGGGAGGCGGCGGGGGCCTCCTTCTCGTCGTGAGTCGACATGATGGTGGGGGGGGGAAAGGTATCTTATACGCCTGCTCGATGAAGAGGTTGGTTGTCGACGATGGGGGGGGGCGATGCCTTCTCTTGGTTGTGAGTTTGTTAACCGTGACCCGAGGAGTTGGATGGGGGGAAGGGTGTAGAGCGGGATGAGGAAAAAAAAAAGAAGCTCGACCGGTGAGACGGGAGAGAGGGTGATGATATTTGAATAGAACGGCAGGCGGGTGCCACTGGGATGGAAGGGCTTTGGATTTTTTGGCCGGCATGGGTTACATCTCTTTGGGTTCCAGGTTTTGGAGCATGTCACTCTGCGGAGCGTTGGCTGCTCCTGGCCAGTCAGACGACGCGGAGTACTGGGGAAGAGTCCATTACCCCCGACTTGGCAAAAGTATGCTTGGGGTATTTCGCCGCGTTCCCGCCGGGACGACTGCATTGTTTGCGGAGACTCTACTTACAAGGTGGCTTCGAGGATGATGCATAGGGTTGGCCAAGCTCACCATGTAGCTCGGTAGCTATGGGGTCCATGCAGAATACCGCCGAGCATCTGAGGCACCCCCCTGGCCCATTGCGACTCTTGCAACGCCCGGGGGCACGCCGGTCGACTGCTAGCCGGTTACTGTTCGTCCCATCTCTTACCACTCCCCCGGGCTGGCTCCTCTTCATACACTACTACTCACTTCACTTCAGTTCGAGAAACCCGACCCGCGGCCGCGGTGCCGTGGTAGTGCACACCACCACCACCACCACCACCACCACCTCACCTTGTTGGGCCTAGAACGGGAGTGGTCAGGCAGCCAAACGAGCAGCATAAATTGACCGAGTCGGTCCGGAATGTTGCATCTACACGCTCGCCTAACCCCAGATCTGGCGTTGGCCTCGATTTGCCGTCACAAAAGACAGTTTTCCCCCGTGGGAGGATTTGGGAGGGTTACACGTGAGCGTAGGGAGGCGGAATCCAGGCGGGATGGCGGATGCGGGTTTGTAAGGTACGGTAATATTACCGTGGCATTCCACGCTTGTGACAGTCTTCCGTTCCCGAGACCAACGCCCGACCGAACACGGGCACCTTCGGCCCCACCGACCAAGACACTGACGTTCAGGATGGACCATGGGGGGAACGCATGATGCCGCCAAAGAAGCCGTTGCCGTCCACCTTGCCGCGGGCTTGGGATCACACTGCACTCGACTTGCTCCATACGACGACGCCCTCACCACCGACTTGGTGATGGCCACGTGCGCCAAGCCCCCCAGCATGATCACCAAGTTGGGAGCAGAGAGACGAGACACCCGACGCACACTGTTTCCGGTATTGTCTTGTATGAGCTTGTCTCGGTCGTTGTTGAAGATTTTTAGGTATTAGCGGGCGGTTGCGGCTCTCTGACAAGCGAGCGCCAACGAGAAACGACCGGGAGACCGCTACACCACTACGGAGCTACGGAGTAGAACCGATCTTGTTGACGACGGTTGCCCTGTTTCTTTTTCTCGGGTCGCGTGTTCGCCAGAATGTGGAAGGCTTGCCGAGCGTGCTGAAAGTGTCGCGCCACACAAAAAAAACGGCACCACTCGGCCATTGGCACGGCGTTACTTTTTGGACTACAGCACCATCTGGAAGCCAGCGCCAGTCAGTTGACCTGTGCCTTTGGAGCCGTTATGCTGCACGTCAAAAGCAACTGGCCAGAAGGACGTTGGCGTGACGGAGCATTAGCCAAGAAGGCAAGGTATCGCCGGCTAAAAACGGTCCTTTTCTGGGGACTTTTTTCTTGTCATTTCCCCGTGCCCCAGTTTTAGTTGTTTGGGGTCCCCATGGGCAAACCCCAGATTCACCCAACTCCGTTCCAAAATCTTGGAGAAAATTCGGGGAAACTCCATCAGTCCCATCGCCATGCTTGCGTTTTTCACCGATCATCTGGGGAATAGCGGGCATTGTGTGGGATGAACAATAATAGCTTCCTGACCAGAGCCTGCAGAGTCTGCAGAGTCTGGAGAACCTGGAGAACCTGGAGAAAGTGTCGAGGTGACTGACCAACATCATGGCAACAATCAGATAAGCCAGGCAAAGGCACACCAGCCCAAGTTGGGGTTGGTGGGCTTGTGGGCCAAGCATCTTGGGGAACTTTTCTTTTTGTTCTTTGCTAGCGCTTTTCCAAGCTGCCCAGAAAAGTGCCCACCATCGATCATCCTCACCACCACCAAAAAGTCGTGGATGCAACGTCTTGCACTGTAGTGTAGACAGGATCATGGGAGATGCTTATTTTTGCAGATCCATGCCGTCCCTGATTCATGGTGCCTTCATCAGCTGTTGAGCACATGGTGATGGGTGGATGGGTGATGGGTGATGGGTAGGTGATGGGAGCTCCACCGTGGACCTTGCGCACGTCAAGCTCCGCTATATTTCCCCAGCTTCAACCCTGACCTGGAGATTCCCCTCAACTTCGTGCATCGCCAGAAGCCAGGAAGCCCCGGTCTCAAGGCGTCACAACATCCTGGTGTTTCTCGGCCCAGGCCGATGATGCATCGAGTCCAGTCTCGAGCGAAACTGCACGGAAGAGCCCGTTTCTGTCCTCGTTGCAAGTACTATCACTCAAAATCTTCGCGCCTCTTTCCTCGTGTTACCAGCGCACAATGCCGCCAAACTCCGAGTCTTGCCATCCCCTCAAATCTCGAATGGCAACCTCTCAGAAGCTCAGGAATCGGAGCACAGCTTTTGTGGCGCGAGTACTGTTGCACTGACTATCACCGGCGTGTCTGATTGCTCATGCAACGTTCCGAGTCCTGTCCAACACAGTTTCAAGTCCACATCATGGTCGAGCAACTTTCCCTTTGCAATGAAAACCAGCGCACTGTCTTGTCTGTCAATCCTGCGCTGTTTCCGACCATGGCTGTCCTGATGGTATGTTTCTCCCCGAGCACGATAGCAGCATCTAGCTACCTGGTAAATATGGTAGACATGTCGTTGACAATTTCCCAGGATTACCTAAACCATGCCCAGCCCCCAGCGTCATCACTCCTTGAGAGCGACAAAGCCTACCCAAGGTAGAGCTGAAAGGTTCTCAGAGGACAATGCTCACGTGCGGGCCCCGTCGACCTCGTGCTGGCTAAAACGGTCCCAGCGGGCGGTTTCCCTAAACCAATGGGCGCAGAAAGATGGCTTCCCCGGACTTTTGACCATACGCAGATTCTCTACGTCACCGCCGTCGACCTCGTGACAGATCTCGTTCTTTGTTCACCATCAAGCCACCAAAACCCCGCTATCAACACCCCGAGTGAGGGGAATTCCCATTCCAATCAACGAGTGAATCCCCCAGGCGCCACAGAGGTCGGTGGCGCTCCTCGCTCGACCGCGCCAAGCGGCAAGGGCTGGCGGGCAGCCGGGGGCGGGAACGAGCGGTTGATGCCAAGGGGAAGCCGAATGCGGGGGAAAAAAGCTTGAGACTTTTGGGGGTGGTGCGGGAAGTGAGCTTGTTTGCTTTTCGAGAGCGCGCCGGGATGGGAAACTTCACCGTCGCTGCATTGGGCATGGTCAAGCGAAGGAATGCGGACGATGAAAGAAAATGCCATTCAGCGACGTCGAGACAGTACGCCTCGTGATCTTTTTGGAGATGCCGCTTTCTTTTTTTTTGACAGCATCATGACTTTGCGCGGGATCAATGGCGGGTAATAACCGCAAGAAACATTACGGTACGTTACGAGCTTTTTCAACTGTCCCGTGTTTCTCCCATAACCCTCGATCTTGATTTTGATCTGACACAAATTCTCCAACGCCCGCAGGTCCCTAAAAATATGCCCTTTCTGGTTGCAGAAATCACGCAGTCCGATCCCTAATCCCGTTGCGGAAGACAGCCAACGGCATTGAAACGATCATCAAAAAAACGGCTCCCGCGCGGCAAAGATTGGCAATTAGCAGGCGCGCCGGTGAAGGATGGCCTGTCAATACAACCGGTTCGGGTGGTGAAGCTGGTGGCTGTCTGCCGATCGCACCACGCCACACCGAGGTTTTTGAAGACTTTGTGGAAGGGAAGGAAGTGGGAAGGATGAGCAAAAGTTCGGATGGCGTAGGTGCCGTTGAGTTGCACAGCAGCGAATAAAGGGCAGCAAGTGGACAAATTGTCGGTGAGTTCAAGGTCTGGTCCAGGAAGCTAGCCAGTCATGGCCGTCGGTGGCTGCCCTCCATGTTGGGCCTCAGGGCCTCAAGCTGCACTCAGCTGCGACCCCCTCCGAACCGTGCCTTAACATGTGCGGACATTGTTGCTCCATTGCTGTGATTACATGTTGGCCAACCAAAATCAAGAATCAACGACCCTCGCGCTGCTGTTGGGTCATTTCGATGACATGAGAATGGCCGTCATTGGGGGTGGTTGACAGATGGGATCAATATGAGACCTGCACCACCCGCCTGCCGGATCTACCGCTCGCGCGCACTCAACGTGAACCCCAGTCAGCGCAGCTCGTGGAGATCTCTTGACGGCTTGTCGTCAGCACGGAGAATCGAGATCGGCAAGGCTGCGATGATGACAGCTTTTGTTGACCTTGGTGCCTTGTCCTTGTCCCGCCGTTTCTTCAACAAGGAAAAGAAAAGCAAAAGAAACGAAGCAACGGGATGCCCCGCTGGTAGGCTGGCAAGAAGAAAAACAAATGAGGAGCCGGCTTGGCGAGCTCCAGGAGATTTATGCAGCGGGGGTGTATGCCAAGGTGGCGCCAAGTCTTCAACGTTTATGCATGGCGATGGCACAGCACGGCCCCGGTCGTGTGGTCGTGGATAAGGTAATTCCATGATGAAGCAATATAACAGGAATCAAAATTTTTGACAAGTTTTTTCTGGTCATCCTTGGTCTGTTGAAGAAAACAATCTCCATGGACCGGGCTGGTGAGGTTATCTTGGCATAAACGTGATTAGGAGGCACTTCCGCTTGAGAGAGGGTAGTCTCTAACCATCAAACACCCTCATTAATTGGATTTCGTGATCCGGTCATAAAGCCATGTCAAACAGTATTGGATATCCGCCATGATTTGCGTGGCTTGCTGACACGTAGATTCTCACGCCATCTTTTTTTTCTCAAGTCCCGTCTATAGTTGGTACCTTATCGACAGATAGAAATTGATGTTACCCTAGTTTATGCTTAGTTCCCCTTGTGTAGGTACCACAGGGTAGAAAGTGTAACAGTTTAAGATCAAACTCTATGTATACTTAAGTTTCTAAATAGGTAGGTACGCTACCAACCATGACCCTTGTTTACATTACCTAGGTACCTATATAAATGCAAAATAAACGGGAAACCCCCAATAAGACGCTTTCTGCACCTGAGCATGCACCAGAACCCTATCACAGCTGCCCATACCCCAAAACCTTGGCCAAATGCCCCCTCGCCTCCTCGGCAAACCACTCGACAACCTTTCTCTCCCCATTCTTCTCCTCCATCTTGTTCTTGACCACCATCTCCATCATCTCGCGTGCCTCAGAGGTCATCGACTCGGCCCTCTTTTCATAGCCACCTTCCGGGTTCTCACCAAACAGTCTCTCGTCGATAAACTTCCAGTAGACAGGGTCAAGCCCATAGGATCTTCTAGCAGCGTAATTAATCCAGAAACTGCCATCCTCCCAATTCTTTCTCATCCTGACCGACAGTGGTGGTTCCTTATGACCTTGTTGGCTACTACTGACCGAAGTGTCTTTTGAGATCTGAAGCCGGTTCAGCCATTCCGCCACCGGGCCGTCATCTGCCACCTTGTTATCATTCTCTACTTCATCGATCAAAGAACTCACCACCCACTGCGCCTTCCCCAACCTCTTTTCCTCCTTCTCCAACGCCTTCAGAAACATGTCCAGATACTTTGGATACTTGCCCACCCACTCATCCACCCCACCCTCCACCCCGTCGTTCCACAGCTCGGGCTTCCTCAGCATCAGCCACCAAGGCGGATCGGCCGCCATCGACCTCGGCCCGAACCAGGCCCACTCCCAATCAATCACCGCCGCCACCTGGCCCGTCTCGGGATCGACCAGCACGTTATGCGGCGTCAGGTCGTCGCAGATCAGCTTGAAGGTCTCTGGCGTCGGCGTGATGTGGTCCTGACGGCTGGCGTAGCTTGGCGAGGGGAACAGGTTCATGTAGGCCGCCCGGCGGAACATGTGACGGGCCACGTACTTGTCTCTCGCGTCGTCTTCGGACTCGACCGCGTCGTTGCGCTGGAAGACGAGCTGGGCCATGTGGAGGTCGGAGAAGTACTGGTAGACCTCGTGGGAGGTGTTGAGGACGCGGTTGGAGGGGCCGAGGACGGACTCGGGGCAGCCGGCCATGGTGATGGTGTCGGTGAGGGTCTGGGGGAGGGCGCGGGTGTGGACCGTGTATTCACCGTCGACGTGGCCGAGGCAGCCGCTTTGGGGCATGGTGAGCTTGTCGAGTTGGAGGATGATGTTGGCCATTTGGCCGTAGAGGGGGAGGATCGTGTCCTCGGAGAGGGCTGGGTTAATGACGTCGTGGCTTTGGTTGTTGGCTGGGTCTCTGAGGAGGCTGGATAGTGAGATTAGGTTGGGATGGTAGTCCATGATGATGAAAGGCCCGAGGCCGGTGGGATTTTGCGAGGCGGTGCCGAAGTGGTAGATGTGGGGGATGGGAATGGTGGTGTTGGAGGCGACGTAGCGCATGAGGTTGACCTCGGCCTGGATCTTTTCTTCTCTCAGTTCCAAGCTGAAGCGCGGGAGAGGAACGCGCATCATGCCGTAGCTCTCAGGGTCTTGGAACTCGATGACGAAGACAGCATTGTAGCTGCCGCAGAGAGATGAGTACCATTTCCCGGCTCTTCCGCCATGGTACTTCTTGACTAGGCGGATAATCTCTATGCGTAGCTCAGGATTCTGTATCTTCTCATTGACCCAGTCGTATGAGGCCTCTTGATGCGTCTCTACCATCTCATCTCCGTACATCGCAATCTCACGCGTCCGGCGATCCGGGCGGGGTTTCGGCGAAGGTGATTCAGACATACTTCAGAACAAGGAAATTGCAAAGCTGAGGAAAGATTGAGGTGAAAAACTACAGCAACTTCATTTCACTTTCCTGTTGGCTGAAAATAAATGATGTTGTCAAGTTTAAGTGAGTGGCCCAACACTTCAAGAATTTGTTGGTGTTGGGCCAGCGCGCAGTTAGGCCCCTGGCCGGGAATTTGGCGCCGTATAATTGGGGCTGTGTCTGCAGCCAACCCCAAGACTGTGCCCCCATCAAAATATAGTGAGGAATTCCAGGTTCCCAATTCGTCATCTCAAAAACGATCCCGACAGTCTGGTTCAATGCACTTTGCCATGTCCGATCTGCGCTCAGGTTGTTGCCTTGAAACATGAAGCCGAAGAGGTGTGATATCTTTGGAAGCTTGGCGTCCCAGTAGAAACTTGGAAGTAAAGTCGTGTGATGAACGGCGGTTAGCATCTCACCACTTTCGACCTGTTCAAGACCTGCGTGAGTGTTCTTTTCGAGGCCAACGGACCCAAGACGCCATGAATAGCCCTTTTGATGTAGATGCTGATGCCAAAAATGGCCACATACCTAGAAAGGCTTGGAAGAGTCTTGAGATGTCCACATGTAGTGTATAAGAAGAGAGTGAATCCAATGCAAGAAGAGCCCGATTTTCTCACCACAACTCATCATTCACACTCTTCCAGTCCGGAACTGAAAGCTTTCAAGATCAGCTCTCTCATACTTCGATCACTTTGCCGCCAGCTTCAAAAGTCTCAAACGGCCATCAGCATGTCTCGAAATCCAAGCCGCTCCAACTCTCCCGCTCCTCGCCAGAGCACCATTACTAACAGCACCCTCTCCTCTGGCTTTGGTGATTATGGCTCACCTGGCTTGGAGGGCTTTGCTCGTCCCCCTTCTCGCAGCTCCAGCAAGGATGCGCAGCGCGGAAGCACCAGCACCTTCAGCAGCACCGCCGCCCAGCGTGGAAGTACAACCACCACCGCTGACCGCACTCCCACTACTCCTGCACGCCCAGCCTCTCCCGGCCCTCGTCCGGGTAGCTCAGGCGGTGGTCGCCCGGGCAGCTCAGGAAGCGCAGGCTCCGGCGACTCCATCATTCCCACCGCCGGGAATGTACCCGCATCAATCATCAGGCAGGGCGAAAGGTCGCAGGAAGGCAGGCAGAGACTGGCCATTGGAGAAGAAAATGCCTCAGCGCTGGAATCTCGTGGCCGTATGGCTGGTGCCTCCCGCGATAGAAAGCCCAAAAAGGACTCCTCCAAGTCCTCTTCTCGCTCCCGCTAAGCGGCTTTGATGGCTTCGGCGTTCGGTGTGTTCGGAGTACAGAAAGGGATTTGTTTGACTTGTCGCTTGGGCTGCAGATGGGGTTTGCTATTTTGAATGTGTTTTCGGTCTCGAGAGGGTAGGTATGGATACATGGAGGAGGCGTTCTGGTTTGGGTGTTTGTTAGTGTCTGCGGTGCAGACGGGAGGTAGATGCCAATAGAAATTTCAGATGCCTTGCTGGTCAAGGCTCTACAAACCGATCTCGCCCGGTCCCTGTGCTATGAAACGTGAATGGTTGTGCTGTACAGAATAGGTTACCACTCCGACGGCCTCGGGGTGATGTAAAGGAGGAGCTGGGGAACGGCCAAGGATCGATTGTTCGCTAACCGGGATGCGCGCTGAAGTCACCCATAGCTGTTAGCATATTAGCACTTGCACCAGACATCGTGGCTGTGTTCGAAGGCGCAGTCCTTTCCCAACGCTGAGCTGAACAGCAACCGATGTGAGCTCACACCTACAAAAACCCGCCAATCCAGTTTGTGAGTCTTCTCCAAGCGTGTCCTGACAATACCAAGCCATCACCAACATACATCATGAAGCGCCCTGTTCGACGACCCACCCGGAATCCCGGGTCAGACAAGTCCCACCCAGCCGATCTTGGCCCGACGTCTTCCGGGCCGAACCAAGCAGCAAATGTATCCACAGCCGCCGAAACTGACGCCGACCGGCAACGGCGCCTTGAAGCCGAGGAGACGGCCGAGCGGGTCCGCCAAGATATAGAGCGGATCCTCCAGCGGGGTCCGCTATCGGAGGAGCGAATGGAGGAGTTGTCGATCGCGGCAGAGGAGTTTTATCGGCAGTCGATGGAATGGAAGAGGAAGCGGCAGTTGCGGGAGCTTGGAATCGCTGTTGCAGTGTTTTTGATGGCGCTGGTTGCTTGGTGGGCTTGGTGGAGGATCGAATGGTGACTGGGACTGATGATGACTTCAGTTCTTGCTTGACACATGGTGACGATGATTGACCTGACACTATCGTCCTTTCTCGAGGGCGTCGCTAGCACGATTATAATATGTGACTCTTAGATGGTTTAACAATAAGACGGGATGGGGACTTGTAGGAGGAATCGGTGGTCGAGGAGTTTACGCGCTTTGAACGCGGTTGAAACGGAGGCATCGCGTCAGTGAGAAGCAGGAGTTCTAGTTTCTATGAGAAATCAAGTTAGCCTTGGTTCTTGGTGTTCAAGGTATGCTGGTAACGAATCTGATAATCGTTTTCTTTTCAGCCTGAGCCGCCTGGTGTCGTAGAAGAGTGGGAAATTGAGGTGTATGCCAGATAGGTACTTAGGTACATTACCTGTAGGAATAAGGTGGTGGTTAGCAGTAAAAGCGAGACGATAGGATAGAGGAAACGGTCTGGGGAAGTTTGTTGCAAGACGGGAACCAAAGTAGTTTGGGTTGGCATTTTGCAAGGGAGCCCTTAGTTCTGTTGCCAGTGAGCTGGTACCTACAGGCTTCAGGCTCACATGGTTGCACTCCAGGCTGAGAGATCGCGCTGTCAGGTGCCTAGTTAGGGCACTCACTCTACTTACCTACCTTAGGTACCTTAGGTAGGTAGTACATCCCGGCCTTTCCGCCCTCTACATCCTACCTGGGATGGGACACTAGTGCGACGGGAGCGCTGGCCCAGACTACAACGGAATTTTGATCACCTATTTCACGCATCATTACCTACGTTACTACCCGCCGAGACTTTCATCAAGTCAATCGTATACAGAGGCAAGAACGACCTAGGTCAGGGGCTATTCAATTCCCATGTTTGTATTCTTCCCGCCCTCCAGTGTAGCTCTGGCTTTGTTACTGACAGTTAGGGCGACAGCTACTACAAAGTCTCGACCTATGCACCAATCTATCACAAGTTACCGCGTTAGCATCGATTTCTATCCCTGCCCTTTCGATCAAAGATCCGAAGAACCGGACTCGACCTACCTGCCAAACATCCAACCCAACTCCAACCTCATTCGGTCCCCCAGTGGCATACGCAACAGCCGAATTCAACCACTCGTACTTTGGGCTCGCAGTCTCGAACAGAATATGCACATGGGGCGCGTGTCCCTTCTCGAAGATGAGGATCGTGGCGTTGTCATCAGTGTGAAGCGAGTAGAGCGCATCTGGGCTGAAGACCCCCTGACGGGAGGTCAGACCCCAGTCGAGGCCCTTTCCAACTTTGCCTGCTTGTGGTATCAGTGACATGATAGATTCCTACGCAGGGGAGCGCAGTCCTTACCGCTGATCTTTGGGCCTACAGCATTCCCGCCCGAGATTGTCAAGAGGTCCCTCGTGCCGTAGGGAACAGACCCGATAGAGATGGGCTCTGCGAAGGTCAGGTTGACGCTGAAGAGGTAGGTTAGGGGTGGAGGAGCGGGAACGGCAGCCAGTGCAGCGGCCGCAAGCGCACCGAGGCAGGACAGCTTCGTGAGAGATAACATCGTGGTAGTAGCGACTCTGATGAACAGACAGTTAGTTGTCTTAAAGCCAAGTTCAAGATTCGAGAAATCGAGCGCGCATGGCGATTTATACTTCCTGTCCCCGATATCCCTTGTCAACATCACAAGCCGTCACCTCATTCTCTCCGCACTGGCACGACAGAATCCTCAACGGCTAATCTCAAGAGGGGCTAAACTGGAACCACAAGAGAACCCTGCAGCTGTAAGATTCCCTCTTTTGCCTGAAGCAACCAACATATAGATCGCAATTCAGGTCTAGCTCGCACGACACCAGGCATCCCAGGAGTCCGAGGAGATAGATTACCTCGAGATGAGATCGGCTTGTTCCTGCAGGTAATATCTTGGCGAGTCGGCTCCTACATGTAGCAGTGGATATGACAGGTCTGGAATACGGTTCTTGGCAGTCAACACTCGACGCATAACAAGAGATACCAATCCGCAGAGAAAGCAAAGTTTATTCCCTTTCCTGCTAAACGCTCAAGACTAATGAAAGCCAAAGACAGGAAACCCGTTCCTATCTTATTGAAACCAGCCCCAGGCCAGTTACAAGCCCCCAAATCCCATGAATTCCTCGCCCAGTTCGAAAGGTGTCGACATATACCCAAATAGCACCCGATTCTCCACCCAAATCTCAACCAGATACCACCAGTTCCATGCCTCCCACCCTTCTCAAAGCGATATCCATAGCTCCCCCTTTGTTGAAATCCCCTAGCGAAGAGGGAATCTAGATCCAGTTCCAGTCACCGCGAATTCTGCCAATGTCAGTGTTGGCAAGCTGCGAGAAAGCGCCGTTGCTCAAGTCCAGATCGCCGGAAACGCATTCGGGGCAGCGATCGACAACCTTGACCACGATGCTCTTGCCGCCGTAGTTGGCACGGATGCTGCGGCCGCAGAGGGGGTTGTTGTTGGGGTTGCCGCCGGGGGTGGAGGGGTCAAAGTCGACGTGGTTGAGGGCAGCGACCATCTCGTTGTCCTGGTGGAGCTGACCGCAGGCGCCGATGCCGACGGAGGGTCCTGTGAAAGGAGGGCTTTGTTAGCATTGCGAAGAGTTGTGAAATACGTAGAAGAGTTTGACATACTGTAGTGGGTGAAATCACCGGAGATGGCGGCAGCCTCAGTGCTGGCCTGAGCGGGGGCGGCCGAGGCGGCGGCGGCGAAGAGGGCAACGAGGCCAGTGGTGATGGTGGTGAAGGAAACCATTTTGATGGAGAGAGTTGATTTCGTAGAGAAGGTAGTGTGAAGAGTGTTGTTGAGAGGCTTGTGAAGGCTGTTGCTGTTGTTTGTGATATCGAAAGGGGAGAAGAGCAGTGGTAGAGGTGAGGTAAAGAGAATACTTATAGTCCTGGAGGAGAGTCCCCAACCCAAGAGCAATGAGGCTCACGATGGGTGACCTGCCATCAGTGGCTGACACGCTCCACATCTTGTCTGGAAGAACAAGAGGAGAACTTCGAATGGTGGGTCGAGTATGTGCTCCGAAGGTGACGTGACATCAATGAACCCATCACGAGGGCCTTTTTGGGAGATTGGGAGGTCATTCTGTTTGCTGCGCTAGATCTCATACTTCGGACGATCACCGGAGACTTTGTTTCGGAGCTGCTCGAGCTCACGACTGGCCTCCACCTCATGGAGCCCTCGATATCAACAAGCTGCAGTACAAAGAAAATCAACGTCCATATGGTATTAGAGGACTCTCGTAGCGGTGTCAAGATTTTGCTCTTTTGCTTTCAATTATCACGCCTTATGGTTTGGGAGCGCGAAGGGTCCACTTGATAGATTGTCGAGTCCCCATGATGAGATTGTTGCTCCGACTCGCCAAGGCACACAATACAGTAAAAAAGAAGAGGATGGGATTGTTGAGAATTCGTCTATTGAGTCTATCACAGCCCACCTTGTAAGTTGAGGCCGATAGCTCCCAAGGACGAAAATTTGGATATTGGTGTTGTGGATACCATCCGCTTTTTCTTTGTTTACATCGTCAGGATCCACATTTACATCGCGACAGCAACGCCCCTATATCTGAAGTGCAATTCTGGATCAGATCCAAGGTGAGGATCCAGAAGGACAACGGAACATCCGCCTCGAAGGAGACCTTGTCGCACCAAAAGGACGTCCTTGGCCACGGGCCAAGGTAAGGGGTATATCACCTTCACAGACCTTATTTTTGTGTTGATGTGATTTTATTATCGATCTTCGCAGTTTATTCCACCGCAAACCGCCTGAACGATTATCCCCCCACCGCCGCCTCCGGCGTCATGTCACCCCAAAGCCAGTCATCAACCTCCCCCTCCATCAACGGAGGCGGCACCAACCCATCAGGGCACTTGGCCCTCAACTGCCACGACGCAAGCAGGGAAGGATGCTCCACATACCCCCTCAACCTCACCACCTCGGGACTATCCTCCCCCTCCATGCTAACCCTAGCCTCGAGCGCCCGCTCAGCAAACACCCTCGCCCTCGTCTCATCCCCGTACATGCACGCAATCTGAAAAGCAACAAAATACGCCTTCGGAATCGACTGATCCCACACCCCCTCCACCTCAAGCACCCTAAACATCTCCCACAACAGTGCCAGCGCCCGCCCGTAATGAAACGACCCGCTCCCCCGCCCCAGCTGATCCTCAATCACCGCGACCTCCAGCAGCCGCAAATCGCTCATGTCCCTCTCCACCGGCGGCAAGCTGCACAGCTCGCACGCGCAGTCGAAGAAAAAGCAATCCCGAAGGAACTCCTGCCGGGCCTGGCGCGGTTTCCCCTGGGTGATGTACGAAACGGTGATCTCCTGCCTGTCTTCGACATCCCTCAGCGCGTGGACCGTCAGGCGGCCGGTCCGCTCGTTCCAGCTGTAGTGCGCGTTGGGACGGCAGGCGTGGTTCACGCGCGACATGTCAAGGAACAGACCGCCCTCGGGTTTGTGGGGGTTGAAGATCAGGACGTTGGTCTTGGCGATGCCGACGATCGGTTTGACGCCCGTTTCTTGGCCGTAGGAGTTGTGCAGGGCGACGTAGGCGCGCTTCTGGTCCTTGGTGAGGTTGTGCAGCTCTGCGAGGATGAGGGCTTCTAGGAGGTTTTGGGGCATTTGGGTGGAAGCGAGCTTGAACAAGGGTGCCTCGGAGAGGATGCGGGTGCCTTTGCGGATCTTGGTGGTGGCGATGAGTCCTTTGCCTTTGCCGGGAACTTCGCGGATGACGTAAGGTTTTGCGGTTGTCGTCTCCATTGTTGTGTCTAGCTGTGGTCGTCGATCTTGCCGACGAATTCCCTGTAGATTGGTCTTGACGTCGTGGTCGCCTAAGGCAGTCGTGGCATGAACCGCTATCAAGGAACTGTTGTTGGTGTTTAGTAGATGGAAAGGGTAACAAAGGGCAGGTAGTCAAAATGTGGAAGAGGAAAAGGGTTTTCACCGGTTCGGAATCTTCCAGTGTTGATGCAACAGGGAGGAGTAAGAAAATGTTTCCCACATCAGCAGGCCATGAGTCCTTTATGTTGGCAACAGTGGCCAAACCACCCTTCATTCGAGTCAGAGATATGTGCCTGCTATTTGCGTCCAGGTGCTGGTCGCCGTGGCTTGCTCACGCAAGTCAGACAGATGCCTCAAGGATACCTTAGCGAATTTGAGAAAAGAGTGATTGAGTCTGCCAGCTTGATATTGACTGAAATACACAAGATCACGTACCGAGAAAAGCTGATAAACACAGCACATGAGCCATTGATTTGTTCCGCAAATACAATCAATTCTCCTATGCACCGAAAACCTTCCCAATGGTTACGGTATTCAAACACAGTACCGGTCATAAAGCCACCCTGGAAGCAGTATACCTGACCTCTCTCCTCCTCTCAGGTCTCCAACTGTTCAACATCTCAACAATCTCATCATGCCCTGCTGCCTTTGCAATCTCCAACGGTGTACCTCTCACATCCATCCCATCAAACGGCTGCTGCGACATCGCCCCTTTGTCCGCCCCCATCCTAAGCAACCAACCCACCATATCCTTCATCCCGACCTTGGCCACAGCATGAAGTGGAGTGTTGTCCTTTCCGTTTCGAGTATTGATGTCGGCACCACATCCAAGAAGATATGCTGCGCATAAGATGTGGCCCCGCGCGCAAGCATAATAGAACGCATCACAGCCAAAGTGATCTCTCTGTCTAATATCCGCAAGAGGCACGTGGTTGACGAGAAGTTTGATGATGAAATCATGGCCTTGCTCAGCAGCAAGCATGAGGGGAGTAGTGCCGGTGTTGTTAGCACAGTTGATATCAATCCCAGGTGTTTCTCTCCTTTCAAGTAGCATTATGACGAGCGTCTCATGTCCTTCACTTGAAGCGTAGTGTAGGGGCTGCATTCCATCTTTGTCCCTGACCGTGGGATCTGCCTTGTGCCGCAGCAACATCCCAGCAAGGAGCGCATTTCCAGACCAGCACGCACGATGTAATAGTGTGTAGCCTTCGTTGTTGGTTTGGTTAGGATCAGCCCCGGAAACTAACAGAAAGTCTGCTGTCGCAGGATGGTTGGAGGCCGCCCAAAGTGCTGTCGGCTTCTCACTGTGACTAGAACGCTGATTTACATCAGCGCCTGATGTGATGAGGAACTCCACGACTTCTAGAAAACCGTGTTTTGCTGCAAACCAGAGGGGCGTCCTCTCCATGAAATCCAGAACTGCGCATTCCCGGGCTCGCCGAGAGCATGAAAGTGTCATCATGATTCGAAGGTCGTCTAGCAACCCCTGGGAAGCGGCATGATGAAGCGGTGTGTGATTCTTCCCTTGGGTCCCAAAGGTTGGGTCGGCTGCCACAGTACTTCCGTTTGGCTGAAGCAAGACCCTCAGCACACTTGTATCGATTGGTTGGATCTCCCTGTCCTCGCGACAAACAGCATCCGTAAGAGGGGTATTTCCCTCGGTGTCATAGGCGTTCGCATCGGCGCCGTTGTTCAACAAAGTCTGGACAACAGCCTTGGAGTTCTTCTTGGCCGCCATGTGAAGAGGGGTCCGGCCTCGTGAGTCTGATCCGTTTACGTCAGCTCCACGACGTACCAAGGCCAGGGCTACTACAGACTTGTTGTGTTCGATAGCCACCATGAGGGGCGTTTTGTTGTCTTGTGCGCGACAGTCCACAGTCGCACCGTATGAGATGAGAAGCTCGGTCATGATCAAATCTCCAAGCATCGCAGCAATATGGAGGGGAGATAGTTCGCCCCCCTTTGGCCCCAGCGAGAAGTCTGGGTGTATGTGTTGGAGCAGCCCTTCCACCTCACGCCATTTCCCCTTCCTCACGGCTTCGATAAATATTGCTTGGGTACGATGGTTCGGTGGGGGCAAGCGGGAGTTGGGAATGTGATCGTTCAACTGGCGAGCCAGCGCGAAGAAGATGGAGGCCACGCGATCTGCAGAGTGGTGCTGCTGTGGGAGTGCGCGGTCGTTTCTCCTGTCACTGAAAGGTTGTTAGCCAAGTGATGCCAGCACTGCAGAAACACAGCACCAGCTCAGGTACACTTACATCTCCAGGCTGTTCCGAATCAACTCAAGCTGCATGCGCTTGTTGACGATGCTATGCTGCATCTTTTCGAGGTAGGACATCTTCCATGCCACCTTTCCGTTGGCCAGAACCCTGCCGACCTTGGACCCAGACGAACATGGTTTCGTGAGCTTGGACAGCTCCCCGGCAAAACATTGTAGATCGAGTTGTAGTTGTGATACACAGTCTCGTAGTACATTCGATAGGTGAACGCCCGCGTTTGACCTCCTCCGGCCCGATGGTCCCGTGGTGTCGTCGATCGATAAGGTCGGAGGAGAGATGTTGTTCTTTTCTTGCTCATGGATGTATTTCAGCACACTAGCGGTAAGCTCCAGGTCTCTCCGTATCTCGGTCACCCTTGTGTCGGCGTTGGCGAAATGGCTCAAGAGGTTGACGACCTGCTGAAGGGTTGCGCCCAGAGCGAGAATAGAGGTAGTGATGGCCAGTGGATCCATTGAAGCTTCGAGGACAGTAGGTACTGGACGGGATGGTGGAGAAAAATGCGGGGAAGCAGGCCCAGCATGCACAACGCAGGGGGCTGACCTCGGTGATATATGGGCAAGCGAGTAGTGTACTGCTATAGTGCGGGCTGCGGTGGCTCAGCTCAATAGATGCCCGAAATGGCTTGGTATGGATCGGGCGCGTGGGCTTCGAGGCAAGCCAAGTTCCATGGAAGTGATGCCTAAAGCCCTCTGTTAGAAGCACACAATCTGATGGGCTCGAAATCAAGTTTCGGGAAAACGGCCCTCCATACCTGCCTCTCACTAGGCTTACCAACCTTTTAAATCTACTTAGGTACATACATAGAACCGCCATTCTCCAAATCCCATTCTCCTTAGATTATTCCTGTACGAGTTGGCCTTTGGGGAGGATTCTCATTGCTCAGCCCACTCTCCATAGATTCCTGTGAACGCTGTCCAAAAGGCGCATGTCCAATGGCAAAACCACTATCCCAACCCACGGCTGAGCTTTCAGAGAGTGTGTTTTGCATCTCTCGGGATCTGCTACGGCTGGGCAACCGACCAGTCTCCAAGGCTGATCCATGTCTTGATCCAACTGGAGCACGCTCTACGGGGTGAGGCCCTGTGTCTTGGGCGCCTGCGTTGCGCTTTTTACGCCATCTGCGGATGGCATACGCAACAACAGCAAAGATCAAAGCACCCAAGACGGCCCCCATAGCAATAAGGCCCTTCTCGGTAGCTGTCAGGCCGCCTGACGCACAAGACCCTGTTGCAACCGGAATTACGGCACCCGCATCATTATTCAAAGGTGCCATGTAGAACTTGCCAGCGTCGTAGTCGACAAACAGATAAACCTAACAGGCTTGAGCAGGATGCTGCGATATAGATAAGGCATGGCCGTGAGACTCACCTGTGAAAGAAAGACCTTGCCTAAAACGGGCGCATTTCCGGGAGCTGGATCGCCAAAGATTTGCAATTCGTTGTACGAGGTGTTCAAAACAGCAGCCCCATTGCTATCAACTCCCCTCAGCGGTCTTTGAAGCTCGTGATATGGCACCTCGACCGTCATCTTGTCATTGATGGTAAACCGTAGCGCCGCGTTGAACTCTCCAGATCGTGTCCGATAGACCAAGCCGGGTTCAAGATTGACTAACTCGTCTGCATACTCGGTAACTGGCACCAGGTGGGTGCGTTGTCCAGTGGTTTGGTTGATGTAGCCGAGCAGAGTGGATAGTGTCTCCGAGGGCAAGCGGAACAAAGTGTCGTAGCTGTGTTGGAAACAATCAGTTAAGCCTTCTATGGCAAAAAGATGCTGATGCTTACGGCTCAAGACAGACTGTTATTCCGGTTGATTTGCTGAAAATATCCCTTTTTTCCGTTTCACTGGCGTTGGCCATCTTGATATTGAGAGTCAGTCCAGTCAGTTGGACCTGCAGAGGGCAGTATCGATCCTGGAGTCTGTCGGTTGGCGGAATTGGGAATTCGTGAAGGAAAGGATTGGCAACACTTCCTTGGTCGTAACCTCCAAGCACCAGACTGCCACGACGTGGCGCCTGGACACTTTGCGATCCAACATTCAGCCCAAATGATTTTGCAACGATCAAACCTTGATCCTTCAGTACCTTGAGGATGGATGAGTCTGTTGCAAGACCTAAATGGGACGCCGCAGAGTTTTGGCCTTTGGTGATTAATCCGACAGTGGTTGTGATCGACTGTCTGGACAGCTGCATGCTCACCTCCACGGCCTCCTCGATTGTATTGTTGAGTAATCCCCATCCTGGATTCTGCACCAGATTACTGAGTGGAACTCCCCTGAACTTGTCGGCAGGAACTGGCCCTCCCCTTCTCGAAGCACATTGGGCTGGGGTCATGTCGACCTGGTGAACTTTGAGTTGCTCGGATGACTGGCAAAGCTTGGTTGTCGTCAAGAATGTATCATTAACCACCGTTGAAGGGACCATGCTGTAACTATGTTAGCGAGGTCCAAATAGGCCAAGATCATCCCCAAACGCATGTCTCGCATGCATGTCTCAAGCCCAAGGGGCTCCCGTCTTGATATGTCGTGACATACCAGATTGTCTTGTCATTGTTAAGAGCAACCTCGGCCCCCCAAGATTGCACCTCTGGCTGGTTTGGCGACCGGATGGTACAATTCCCAACGCGGAACTGAATGGTGTATCCATCACCGCAACTTGCCGCGAAGCCTGCCTTTGTCAGGACGAATGCGAAAAGGATAAAATTGATCATGTTTCTGTCAGCTGGAACTCATCCATAGACTTGTGATGTCGAAGCGAGGAAAACGGCTTTCTGTGCACGGGTCTCTTGCCATGAAGTGATCTTGATGAGCGGGGACATTAGCACCGACGAACCCTTTCCCCGACATAGCACGCTGCCTAGGTAGAGCCTTGTTTGCGCGGGGAACCTGTCGAACGGGATCGTGGAGAGAGAGACTTGCAGGACTGTGGCTTGCATAGCCCTCGCCAAGCCGCCCGTATTGGTCCCATGTGCCTGCAGCTTGTTCCTTTGCGCCCAGTCTGACGCGTGATTCGACATTCAATCTTGAAAGCTGGGTAAAGTCAGCCCCGAAGTGCAGAAAGGAGGGTAAGTGGCGCCTGAGGAACGATTCAATGTTGCGAATTGATCGATGGTGAGCGTGCCCGCAGGAGAAAAATACCTTAGAGAGCAACCAAGGGGTGAAGCAGCCGGGCAGCGATGACAAACCAGGCTGGCTCAAGGCTCACACAGCACGCACCAAGCAACACTAGCATGGAAGATTTCAAGTGGGGGTTGGAGAAATGCCCGTACAATCAAGCTTTCTCTATTGGCTTTTAGAAGTCGACAACCAGCCAAGACTGCCTCAAGGTATATCCCCACCAAAACACGAATCCTGTCAACGCCAACAACCGTGGACAACAACAACAACAAATGCCCTTCTCACATCCTTGCTGTCACCATGAACTCCACCACAACCTAACCTAGCAGTTGTAATCGATACCACACGCGCGCTGTAGATTTTGATACGTCAGTTATCTACAACTTGAGTTCAAGGAGGCGCCAGACCAATACTTACACACCAGTATCCGCAGCCACCAGAGCAGCAACCAAACGACGTGCAAGAGGCGGGGATACAGCCTCCTTCCTTGTCAACGGGCTGAAGGGTATCGACGAGTCCCACTCCCTTGGGAGGGGCAGCCATGGCGACCGTCGCGCCGAAGATGGTGAGGATATACTGAAACTTCATGTTGACTTTTGAAGAGGTCGGATGAGTTGATAGGCGGTTGAGAAGAGATGTGTGATGGATGATGAGAAGCTGGAAAGTATTGCCATCATCATCGACAGGGAGACAGGTCTTTATAGACTTTCGCTGCTCCCCTTTCGTGCACGGTTCAACCATCGACCGGCCTTCTCGACCTCTGAATCTCTCGCCGTCTTTCCCATTGCCTGGTTGTCGACTCGTCGACCCTCCAAACCAAACCCACCTCGGTCTTCGCAACCGAAAACCAAGACACAAACCAAACGCCTCACCGTCCACAAAAGTCAGGAATAGCAACAGCCATGTAACAACGATCCAGGAACACTGAACCGTATCATCTGGTTCCGAACTTGCCCCTACAAGCCTAGTGCCATCCCCAGATGTTGACTTGGTGGAAGCGAACGAATTGACAGCTCAACAAACTCCTCAATGTAACCGTGGCCTACAGATCGACGTATCACCACCCAGACTCGCTACTCCCAGCCGCAGACTTGGCAACCGCCACACCACAACTAAAAAACACCTAGCTGGAGGCTCTAGCTGGCCTCAAAGTCGGGCGTACCATCCCCACCGTTCATTTTCTGGGGTAGGCCAACGGCGGGACCCCGGCCCTGAATCGCTTCATGTTTCCGCTTTGGACAGTCAATGATGATAATGTGGTTTGATCGGGCTTTCCGGTGGCGCTCGTTAAAGAAAAACTCTTTCGGTTGTGTCCCCGTGGTTGAGGGGTTATGGTCTCGGCGACAGGACAACAAGCATTCCTATTGTCTTCCAAGATCGCCGAGTAAGAATATCGGCGTCCTACATCTCGGCATACTTCAAGTCCAAGAAAGAGGCAGCATCATCGTCACAGCATTGAATCCGTTCTCAAAATGGAAAGACCATGTAACAATTCCATCCTTTTCTTGCGTAGATCGAAACTGGTCTCTTGTAGCCACCACACCATCACCTTTTGCATCCAGTCCAAAGTCCAGATCTCCCCCACTTCCACCTCTCCTCGATATCCCTCTTCTCCATCAAGTCCACAAACTCTCTCAGCCGCCCCAGATCAAACTCTACAAAGCGGCCCATTATTAGTAGACAACCCATCCCCCGTCTCCACCGCCCACCCCTCACTCCCCACCCCCTTATGGGCCCAGTACAAAACCCAAGGATCCCATTCCCTCTTCACCTTCAGCAACCGCGCATAATTCTCCCTCCCAAAGAAGCTTGCCTGCCAGTCTGGCTCCAACCTCCCAGCTTCATTGTAATACGCCCCGCTCCCTGGCGTGACCCTCCTGATCTCGTCCGTCGCATCCTCCAGTCTTGCCAGCGCAACCTTGAGTTTGCTCGCCGCCTCACCAGGAACTGATTCCGCCACCCAGAAAGAAGACACGTCCGCCAGGGAGAAGACAGTCAAGTGGATCACCATGTTTCTCATGTGAGGGCTTACGCCCTGAGCGGCGTAGGGCCCCTTGACGAGATCAAGCTTTGGACCGTAGGCTCGGGTTCGGACGCTGAAGCCCTTTTCTACTGCCCTTCTCACCGCGGCGGAGGTCTCAGAGAGGATGGTGGAGCTGCTCCAGTTCTTTCGGGGAAGCAGCCGTGAAGAGAAAGTGTTGCTTCCCGGGGCGGCGTTTGTCCCATTGCCGGGCTCAGCATAGGCAACCACTTTTGCGACAGGAGTCGTGATGTTGATGCCGGCTTCGGTGCGGAAGGACTGGAACAGAGGGGCAATGAAGTCCTGGGTTCGTTTTGCCGAAAAGCCAGGCATGAGAAACGTTCCGGCGAAGGAAAAGCTCGTGTTCCCATGGTAGGTGATGTCTCCGTGGCCGAAACCGCCGGCGTCGACGATCTTCTTTGCAAAGGCCAGATAGACCTCCACGCCTTTCCAGAAGTCTTGGGTGTTGGTGATGTTGGCTGTGGGGTTTTGCAATGTCGCCGGGGCGATGGGGCCTGTGGTGAAGCCGTAGGTTGCGGTGCCCAGAGTGATCAGGCCCTTGGAGGCTTTGACGACAATCGAGGTGACAATGCCGTAGGTGCTTCCACCTCCACCGCGCAGGGCAAAGAAGAGGTCTTTGTTCGTGTCCCTGTCCGCCGTCACGAATCTGCCATCGGCTGTCACAAGGTTGATGCTCAGGACTTGGTCTGCTCCAAGGCCCCAGAGAGAGGCCAGGTTGGAGTGACCGCCTCCTTGGAACCAACCTCCAGCGATGCCGACTGTCTCGGTTGGGAGCTTGGGGACGGCAATGGTGAAGTTCTGGGCGATCATGGCATTGTTTGCCTCCCAGGTTTCGGACCCAGCACCGAGTCTGACTGCTGGACCCTTGTACTGGCTGGCTTTGTAGTTTTGGAGGTACTCGATACCCTTGAGGTGATGCGTCCAAACGCTCAGTGACCCGTAACCGTTGGAACGACCCAAAAAGTCATGTCCCGTGTTCCTGGAGCCGCTGTTAGTTTTCTTTCTTTTTTTCTCGCTCCTCTCTCGTGATGCCTTACTTGATGATTAGCCTGATATTGTTGTTCCGAGCAAAGTTGACAGCTATTTGGATATCCCTCACGGACGTGGCGTTGACCACATACTCTGGGAATCCACCTTGGGTACAGCTTCTGGTCGGTCCGCTGACGTTGGCAGACAACAGACAGGTATTTCCTTGCGTCCAGGGGCTGAGAACACTAAGAGGGTCGTCAAGCCAGAATCTAGTGCGCCTGGCCGCACCGCCGACGAGGAACTCGCACGCACCCGCATTGTAGTTTGGCCCTGGGTAGCAAACAGCTGGCGCTGGTGTTGGTTTCAAGAGCTTCCCGTTGAGGGTGGTGTTTAGTCTTGCCCATTCGTGAAGGGTAGGCCAAGCAGCATCTTGCGGTCCGATCTTGCACCTTGGTCCGTTGTAGTTGAGGGGTACCGAGGAGGCATCTCCAAAGGTAATGTCTGAGTACTTGGTCGCGTCTCGCTTAGACAATTGCTTTGTCTCAAATGCAAAGTTGGTGGCATCCTTCTCGGCCAAAGAAAAGACTGTCAGGACTCCGACGATTAGAGCCTGGGCAACGCGCATTTTGGGGTTGGAGGGGTAGGAGAGCTTGTATTTTTGCCAGTATCTCGCCTGTCAGTGGAAGGGTATCCATCGCGATGGGTTGTAGCTGTATATGACTGTCTTCTGTGCTCGGTATGGGGTTGTCCGTCCCGCTGGATCAGGGCCCGAACAGTGGAGGGATTCTTGGCAGTCCGACCCGTTAGGTTGCATCGCTGCAGGAAGGATTCATCCAGCAGATCCGACTGCGAGGTTGGAGATACTATTGGATCCGAAGGGCCTATCAATCAAGTTCCCGACGGTGTTTTGTGGAAGTTCCTGGGACCGCGTCAGAGTAAGCCAGTCTGTGTAACAACCCTCCAAGGTCGTGTGAGAAAAGGATAGTGACACCTATTCACGCAGGTTCAGCAGACCCGGCTCTTTGGTAGGTATGGGGGTGTCTCACTGGACTCAGGGTGCCCCACAGTCGACACCGACCAGTCCCAACTTCCACAGGTTGTCTGCCCCTCTAGGCCATCACGTCAGCAACATGTAACAATATGTCGCATCGAATACACCCACGGCATCATCTTGTCAATAGTCATATGCGGTTAGTTAAAGCTTCGCCTTTGTGTCACCCTGCAGAACTCCCTCTTGCCCGAACATTGTCTCATTGTTGTTGTTTACTTCTAGCAACAGCGGCTTCGGCCCGAGATTTTGACAGCCATCGGTTCAACCCTCGCCTATCAGCGTTCCCTTCCAAGTTATCTTTGTTTGATGGACTTTTTGATGATTCAGGTTCAAACGACAACACAACATGCTCCGCATCCGGCCTCGTTATCCCAAATAGCCCCCATCGCTAAGAACTCTGACCCATCAAGTCCCACCAACGTTGGAATGCTAAGACTTCGTATCATGATGGTTGAGCCGGGCGACTTTGTCTGCGCAGGTGGAGGGTCTCGACATTGGTCCCCAATTGCGGTCAACTCGCTCCAATATTGATATCATCAGTACCTAGATGACCCGCGAAAGCTTTGTTGACCCGGAAGATGCATGGGAACTAGGTAGGTACTTATATAACGACTGTAATCAAGGGGGAAAATTGACATGATCCTCCTCTTGGCGCTAGCTCCTGATTGTAGTCAACAAACTGCGGCGCGAAAGAACTTTCAGTGCGACGACCGGATCAACTACCTCGCTGGCGATCTAAACGATGCGATCCTTGACCATTATCATCGGTTGCCTTGCAACAGTGGTGTTTGCGCATAATGTCACATCTGGCGAACATACCGAAGGCCAACAGTACGAGGGGGAAAGCCTCGTCTGGACACCATGCCCCGTCAGTCCTACATTGGACAGTGACCATCAGCTCGAATGCAGCCATCTACTAGTCCCCATGGATCAGTTCAACCGAAGCAATAACGGCTTCAACAACGAGAAACATTTCAACATCTCCCTCATTCGATTACGGGGCAAGAATGCAACAGCGAACGGCAATATCAACATTCTGCTCAACCCCGGGGGACCAGGAGGGAGCGGAATGGGTTTCGTCTACAGTCATGGAGAGCGCCTCAACGCTATTGTGGGCGAGAACTTCAACTTGCTTAGCTTTGATCCACGGGGCGTCAACTCATCTACGCCATACGTCAAATGCTATCCGACCCCCGGCAACCAAACTCTAGCTTCGCAGAACTCTTTTAGGGGAACCGACCCCTACAACCTCACCGAATCCAGTGGCAATTATTGGGCTTCAAGTCTAATCTACACCCAGGCATGCAAGCAGACCATGGGCGAGCACGGGGAGTACATCAACACGCCCCAAACTGCGGCAGATATGAACAGCATCCTCGACGCTGTCGGTCAAGACGCCCTGTACTACTGGGGTTTTAGCTACGGCACTATACTGGGTCAAACATACGCCACAATGTATCCAGACAAAGCGAAAAGGGTCATCATCGATGGTGTCGCCAACGAGTTTGACTGGTATACATCCTTCATTGATCCAGAAGCCAGTGATGACACGGACAAGGTATTTTATGGTTTCGTGGAAGAGTGCATCAAGGCCGGCAACGAAAGCTGCCCACTGGCTCAGCTGGCAGAGACGAAGGAGGAGTTGACGGAGAAGTTGTTAACCACCATATGGGCATTGAGGTCGGAACCTGCGCCCGTCTATGTCGACAACACGGTAAGCGGTCTTGTCGGCTTCCCAGACGTGTGGTACAAGGCCGTTTTCAAAGCTTTGTACGGCCCCTCGGGTTGGCCAGCACTGGCCGCCGCCCTAGCTCCGTTGGTTCAAGGAAACGCCACAGCCTTCTTTCTCCAATACATGCTGCCGTCAGCCGCAAAGGCGTACAATGACTACAATGAACCAGATGCCAATACCTTTGTTCGGTACAATGACGGAGTCTCTGGGCCTGCGCGCTCCCCGTCCACTCGCGAGGAGCTGATCCCTGTTATTCTCAATGGTACCAACAACACCATGTTCGGGAGTCAAGAATGGGCTGACTACTTCAACAAACGGTCCTGGGCAATTCCACAAACTTTCAGCTTTGTTCCTGAAAGAGGAGTCAGAACGGCTCATCCGTTGTTGATATTGTCAACGACGTATGACCCTGTTTGTCCACTTATCTCGGCGCGTTCGGCGAATGATGCTTTTGTCGGGTCAAGACTTGTGGAAGTTCAGGGGTACGGTCATTGTTCGCTAGCGGTTCCCTCTGACTGTATCAATGACATTGTCAGCCGGTACTTTTCAGAGGGAGTCCTTCCTGACAGCAATGTTGTTTGTGCACCGAATCTGCCTCTGCCGTATTTCCCGGCACCTGAAAGTTCGAGCAGCGGGGCGAGCTCACCTGTGAACACGACAGGGCAGGGGTATTAGGCATAGTGATGGGCCCAACAATGACAGTTGACTGATGACCGATGATGGCGACAGACAGATTAATTAGGTCGTCAACAATGACAAACTACCTGCTTATGATGATCTTCACCAAGATTTGATAGGGAATTTAAGACATTTCAACTCAATGACAGAGGTCCTCTTATGCCGTAGATTGTGTTTGGAACAATATAATGAACTGCTAAGAACTATGTTTCTGATGCCTCCCCTCACCGGAGCGTGTAACCCTCTCAGTGCGTGCCCTGTGTCGGTTGCTCCCGAATGCTTAGTGTACCCCTGAAGTGAACGAGACACTCACATATTCATGTCACTTTCTTTGTGGGTCTGGCCTGAAGAACAGACAATGAAGAGTGTTTTTGGGAACTGCTCTGTATTTCACCCCACCATTGTCCGAATTGCGAAGCTATCTACCTATCCAGCCTCTTTACACCCCACACCAACATTCCGGCATTTCTGAAGTTCTTCGCGATCAAAATCAACTTTGAGAAGAGTTTGGCTTTCTGCCACCGAATCTTTCGCAAGAACTACTCGCGCTCTACTTGCAACATTGATCTAATTCTCACCACATCGCGCTCAACAATTGGTGACATTGGCAAGATTTGACCCTTTGGAATCTTTGGATCTTTCACTGTGAATACCAGTTGAACATAAAAGGTAAGTGGTATTATTTGAGGAGACGATCGACATCTTTCGACTTCCAACCCTGAGTCATTCATGCTGATTCGTGTTTTCCCCTACCTACCTTGCAGACCTTCAACTCATTCCAACATCCACGATGGCACCCGCCAACAACGACCAGGTCACTGAAGCATTTCCCCAATTTGCTCGTCTCCCACCAGAAATCCGGCTTGAAATATGGAGGCACTACCTGATGATGTACAAGGATAACCCGCCAGTGCTCTGGAAGATCATTTGGGGCCTCGACGACACCGGGGTCGAGGGCACAATCAAACAGAAAGGGTGGGAGAAACATATTCGGATCCGACCATACATCTCTTTCGACGGCCGAGGGGATCACACAGATTTCGCGGAGTACCACTGTTGCCCTCTCTTGAAGATCAACCACGAGGCTCGCGAGCAGGCGCTGCGGAGCCGTCGGTACGCGAGCGTGCCTGTCATGGGCCGGCACATCAACGTCGTCGTCCGAGCACATGATTTCTTCCTCCCCGACGAGGAGAGCGTCTTTCGGGTCGTCTACAACTGGGAAGGACGCCATGGGCCTCTTGTTTCGATCACTCTTGCCGACGATATGAGCTTTGTCCGACGTGTGCTCGTCAGCATGAGAGATGTCATCACCAAGTTTTGGAACCAAGGGAATTGGACCTTTTCAGCAACGCCCCCCAGCCTTCATGATTTCTCCTGGGGTCGATGGGGGTTCTCACTCACCACCATCGCCCGAACCTACCTGCGCAATGTCGAGAAGCTATACGCCGACCACTCGGCCAATATCAAACGATGGGAAGGCATGTCAGGCACACGAAGAATCGCTTATGCTTGCCGAGCCGAGTCCCCCGGTTGGTCGGTGACGGCGCGGGGCAGGGTGGTCAGCCTCGCCCGAAAGATAATCAAGGACCGAACGTCCCGTTTCAGTCCAGCGGCATGGAGCATCGTCTCGCGACTCCACGAACAGCACGATGCCTTTCTCCTCCCCATCTCAAGGCAAAACCTGGGGGAGGTTTCCCCCACGGACGGTGTGTACGTACCTGACGTTGGGCCCGAGTTCAACATCGTCGCCTGTCCTCCTGCAATGAATTGTTGGCATTACCGCCAAGATTGCACCACCGAACTACAGCGTCTAGCCGCTTCGAGGCGTGTCAAGACCACCAAAAGAGAAGACTGCATCGCCGACCTACAGCGTCTAGCAGCTTCGAGGCCCGTCGAGACCACTGAAGAGATGTATGCCATCCACCTTCCCATGTGGGTACGGCTAGAATGTCCTGGTTCCACAACCACCAAAAGTCCATCCATTTCCTACCCCGCTAGAACCTCCCCGAGGATTCCTTCTACCCTCCCACTGCGCGAACGTCCACAAGGCCGGCTCCTCAAAGTCGTGGGCACAGGCGATGGGAACTTCTTTAGAGAGCGGCTGTGCTATTCGCCAATCCTGGCAGTCGGAAACACCGCGGGCCTGAGAATGACCTCCCCCGGCAGCATGGGTGGCGGTCGTGGCTGTCCACGCTGCCTCAAGAAGCAGTGGCTCATCACCGGGAGCAAGCCCACCACGACCACCGTGTGCCGGGAAAGCAGCTGCTGGGTATCACACTACACCTACGACACCAGTGAGGACTGGGACTTGTCGGGCTCGAGGAGTGCCATCCTTCAAAGCAACGCGGACAAGACCGACAGAGGGCCCAAGGTCAAGGTTGGTGAGAAGGAGTTCGAGGTGGAGAGCTACAACTCTGATGATGAGAGCGCGGTTGTCGAGCATGGGCGAACGGAAGGGCTGAGGGCTTGGTGGAAAGCTGTTGACTCGTATATGGACGATGAAGATCTGATCGACAAGATTGTGAAGAATGAAATGGTGGTCAAGAAGAGCGGGCTGTTCCGGGGGCCGATGAAGAGCAGCTGGAAAGACAGGCCCAAGCGTGGGGGAAGCGAGGATGGGGAAGAGAGGGTGTTGTTTTGGGATGAAGTGGCGGAGAAGGACCCTGGTGTTCATGAGGAGGAGATAAAGGTGATGGAATGGGCGATTCGGGAGGCTTATGGGGTACAGGGGAATTACCTGGATGATGGCTGGTAGGCTAGGTTGTCTGCTTGGAGTAAATTGTAGCGAGGCAGAGATTCATAGGCTTGTGCGATTGTGCCACGAACAGCTGAAACATGACTTCGAGCATCGGGTAGTTGTCAGTTAGGTACGAATGTTTTATGCGTTGTATACCTACGTTATACTCGCACATTTGATCCAACCTCAGTTGTCTGTAACGAGACCCGAGATACTTTTGTCCATTGTGGAAAAAGACATGAGAACAGGCAATTCAGCAATGGAAAGCTAGGCTGGGACGGCTTGGTCGGCGTTTCTCAGAAGTTCAAGGAAACTGCTGTGAGACATAGATGACAGGTTTATGAGTATCACTTACCCCTTCACCATATCCACATCACACCAGTGCACAAAACAGTCGCACAGAAAATCAGGCTCATCTATTCATTTTCCACCGTCCTCAACAGCAAAACATTACCCCAGCAAAGGTCTACAGTGAACCCGCTTCCTAATACCCTACAACCTATACCTCAACACCGGCTATCTTAAAACAATCCCAGCAAGTCGTCACTTCCGCTGGTAGCCTTTTGTTCTGCTGGCTTGTGGCCCAACTGCTGACCAGGTGGTGGTGGGGCACTATTCCCGCTAAGATCCATACCCGCAAAGCCACCCATCAGGTCATTCATGCCGCCGCCGATGACAGGCGCACCAGGAGCTGGCGATGTCGTCGTGGGTGGTGGCGCATCAAACAAGCCCATAATGTCAGCCATACCACCACTGGGTGGAGGCGCACTTGGGCCACCAGGTGACATGGGACTGGCCACACGATCCGGAGTTGACTCGGCAGCGGGGGCAGCGCCATCAAAGTCAATGTCAAGAAGGTTCTCAATGTTATTCTGAGAACCGCCTGATGTGCCATTGGATGCCGCGGCGGCAACAGAAGCAGCGATGGGGTTCTCTGCCAGGTTTTGCCTTTGTTCTTGGATGGCAGCGCGTTGAATGGCCTCGGCACCGTAACGGCCCTTGCCAACGAACGACTCGGGTGGCTTGTGGTATACGGAGGCGAGGGTGGAAAGCTCGCTGAGAAGCTGCTCAAGAAGCACCGGTGGCAAGCTGGTCACGGTTGTGGTAATTGCTGGCTTTTGTGAGAGGATGATGTTCTAAAGCATTGTTAGCACGGCAACCCGAAAAGGGGTAGTATATGGGTGTAAACAAACCTTGGCAACATCAAGATCGCCCGAAAGGAGACGCCAGTAAATGTAAGCGCGATCGCGAATATCAGGGTTGTCGCTATCGCCTGTCGCAACCTGCAACACCTTTTGCACCAGGCCTTGGTTATTGCTGGGCTTCTTGAGGAACAACTTCACCACAGCTGTGAGGATCTGCAGCTGTGTCTGTGTGAACTCTTCCTCAAAGACGTCAACGAAACCAGAAAGGATTTCATCCGCATTGTTGATCTTTTCGGCGTACTCGCCAACAATCCAGATCAAGGATCCACGTGCTGTCGGCTCGTCCAGCTCATCGATGTACTTGCACAGGGTTGGAATCACACCCTCATACCCTGGGTATTTCCGGAGGATGTCCTTGATCACAACGATGACCTCCTGGACCACGTAATTGACCTTTGTTGAGATCAAGTCCTGCAGAGCAGCGACGCACTTCTCGCTGGCCGCCTCAATCTTGATGGCGACCTGACCAATGGCCTTGACAGCCCTCTTCACAAAATCCATGTCGACTTCCAGGGCATATTCCTTGAGTTCTGAAAGCAGCTGCTCGTAGTTCTTCTCGTTGGCAATCCGAACCATAATTTCGAGTTTTTGGAGCTTGACATAGGGGGGATCGTTGTATTTGCAGAAGAACACCCTCAGTTCTTTGCTGAGGATGTCGGGCTTTGCTTGTAAAAGGAGATCAATATTTCGCAGAGCAACGTATTGCACCTCAGGGGCAGAGGAAACGAGGGTAACTGTGGAACATCGTGTCAGCAACCAGGAGCTAGAACGCAGCCATATGACGCATACCTAAGGGAGGAGCCATTTTCTTGAGATATTGTCTGACCAGCTCCGGGCTGAGCATCCGCATGTGGATAAAGACAACCTTTACCGCAGCCAAGACAACGCTGGGATTGACGTGTTGGAACTGGGGCGTGACCCTTTCGCAGATGTGCTCTGACTCCTTAACATCAGAGGCGGGGTAATCGGCCAAGGTCGTCAGAATTGTAACTCTGCCCCATTCCGTACACTCGTTCAGCGCCATGAGGAGCTTCTTCAAGGTGGCAGGCGTGATGATGAGGGCCCTCGTTTCAGGGGCTGTCTCGCTAATCTCGGAGAGCGCCTGGACCGAGTTGGCAACCACCATAGGGTTGGGGTCTCCAATCAACTCCTGCAAAGTCTCGAGGAATCCGTTCTCTATACACATGGTTGGGTTCAGGTCGAAGAGCTTGGCGACACAGATGGCAGCTGTCTTGCGTACGTAGGGAGATTCGTCTCGAAGGGTCTTGCGCAGCGGTTCCTCCATGTAGTCCACCATCTTGTCAACGCGGACGCAACCCATTGTTCGGATAGCGAGGGCTCGAATTAGGGGGTTGGGGTCTTCGGAGTCTTGTACGAATGTGTTGACGGCGAGAATGCACAGGTCCGGGTGGGACTTGGCGTAGTTCCTGTCTCCTTATCAGCCCAGGGCTCTTCATAGTTCCACGGCCCAGGGCGCCAGACGGACTCACATCAGGTATAGATACACCAGCTTCTTCTGATCCAGATCCGATGTTGCGATGTTCTTGAGCACATCGGGAAACAGAGCAGACACATCCTTGCCAAGCGTCATAGCCATGATGGTCTTTTGAATGGCCTCCTTGCGCTCGTGGGCATACTGGGAAACCAGCCCAGCGCGCAGCTCGAACGTCTCGCCCTTCCGCGGGGGCGCCAGGGCCCCGCGTATCCGGTTCACAGCGTTGGACATGTCTGGCTGGGTTGTATGATCGGACGGGTGTGGTCAGGGGCGAAGAGCGTTCGTTAAGTAGGGTACGGGGATAATAGGCGACGAGAAGCGGTCAATCGTCGACGGGTGACAAAGGACAGATTTGCCCGTTCGATAGGTTTAGAGGCTTTGCATGCGCCGGCAGAGCTTGGATGATGGCCAGTGATTCTTTGGTGGTTGAGGAGGGAGAAGCAGGCAGCGTGCCAGGATGTCTTGTCGTGGGCGGCAATGAGGTGTGGATTGCGATATGCAGTGGACAGGGTGCTCGTCAGTGTCTCCCAAGTGTTCTGGCCCTCCACTGCACTGTTCGAGGCTGGAGGTGTGGCTTGGCAAGGCCTTCAGCTTTGGGTTTCAGCATTTCAGGCAGCTCCAGCCACAAAGAGTGGGGTGTCTTGGGCTCGATGTGGGGTCAGAGCTCCCCTGTCAATTGGCAATGAATTGGCTGCCCACTGACGAGTATAATAACAACCCATTCAAAGACTACCCCCAGGACAAAATTCACGAAGTGGCTTGTCCAACTCTTCACTAAACCAACTTCCGGCTTCATACTGCTATCATCTGTGACTGCTCATAATGGTATGGTGAAGTCGTACATTCATGACGAGTAGCACTTTCTCATTCTCTTCACAGGCAAACTTTCCCAATCTTCGACGGCTCTTCATCGAAGCCAGAACCGAGAATGAAGAGCGGGATGTCTCCCGTCGAGCAGTGCGTTCTATTCTTTCCCTTTTTAACTCATAAAATCCAACTAACCGTCTATTCAGTTTTACAATGCTGTCATCTATCTTGGCTCTGTCGCCGTGCTTAGCTTGATCGCCCAAAGAATAAACGATTCATGAAAGCTACCCCACATTCCCACTCGTCGTGATGAGCCAGCTCAGCATCAGAGTTCCCAGACCATCAGCTAGATTGATTGTACCTTCGAAGCCATGTGCAAGAATGTGTTCACTATCCAACTCATCCATCTTCAACTCGGCTTTGTAACACACCCAACCTACCTAGGACTTGACATGTCTAGAGAGACTTTGTCGTCTCTAAAGCTAAAAACAAAGGGAACCTGGTGGATACGTGCCACAACCAACGCCAGTTGTCATGACGAACTGTGGAGTTGATGAGGAGGAGAAACGGGCAAAAATAAGACGTCGCCTGCAGGATTCGAACCTACGCTTCCGAGGAAACGGCCTATGCTAGATAGATAGCAGGGCCGCGCGTTAACCACTCCGCCAAAGCGACTTTGAGTTGTTTGATGTAAGTCAGGTTGGGAATTAGAGCTCATGATGGCCACATCCTGTCAGATTTTTGTAAGATCGCTAAAGTTCTGCAAGGCTATTATCGCCGCAGACCTCAAGATAGTCGACCATGACGCCTGAGAAAAACATCTTTTGAAGAGCAAGTAATGATACAGGAATCCCGAAAGTGCATACATATTAGTCCCTCCCCATGCTGCAAGGGTATCATACAGTGCAAATGACAAAAGACAAACAGCAGACAGTCAACCATGGATGAGACATGACTCCGAGCAAAGACCGCCAATCGTAAACCGCCCACGAAGCCCAACGCCAGCCTCGTGCAACCTAGTCTGAGTCACTCTCATCGTCAGAAGTCACGTCAGCCCTCCGTTTGCCGGCTCCCTTTCCTTTGCCTTTCTTTGGTTTCTCCTCCTCTTCGCTGTCATCGCTTGCCCCATTGTCCTCGCTAGACTCACTGGACTCGGCAGCATCGCTAACCTCCTCGTCACTCTCCTCAGTATCCTCGTCATCGTCCTTGTCATCCTTCTCCCCGTCATCATCGCCACTAACACTAGGCTCCTTGAAGCTCTTTACGGGAGCGCCTCGCCTCGAACGCCTGCCCCCCTCAGCCACACCAAAGGTCTGATCCCACTGTTTGACGGCATCCAAATCAGCCATCAACTCACGCTGCATCTTGATCTCCTTGGCTCTGGCCTCTGAGAAGCGGCCAGTCATGCCAATTTCAGCAAGCATCTCCTTGAGCCGGTTGATCTTCGCCTTGGCTGTTGTCTGTCCACCTTTCTTAAACTCAAACGCCCAGACTTTCCGGACGCCGCACTTGAGAAGTTGCCCCTGCAGTTGCTTGATCATAGCTTCGTCCGGTGAGGCTTCAGCGGTTGCCGCCTTCGTCTTGCGCGCTGCTGGGGCTTTTGGTGCTGCGGAGCCCTTGCCCTTGCGCTTGGTTGGCGGCCCGTCATCAATGACAGACGAGAGGGAACTAGAAGACTCATTGCCATCCTCCTTTGCGACAACAACGGGTTTGGGCTTCTCGGTTGCCTTGGGCTTGGCTTGTGTTTTTTGCTTCCTTTTCGGCGGCTCGTCAATCACGTCGGACAACTCGCTTTCATCGTCGCTGTCCGGGATCTTATCGGCGCTCTCCGGCACACTCTTAATATCAGAGAGCTCACTGGAATCATCCTTCGCGGCAGCTGCCATGTCGCCCTTCGCAGACTCCGGATCCTTGTCTTTCTGAGCTTTCTTGGCAGGTTCGGGTTCCTTGGCATCTTCGTCGCTGGCTTCATCGTCGTCATCAGAAACTACCCTTCTCTTCTTGGATGGCTTCGAAATCTTCCTTTTCTTGGCCGGCTGCCCCGGGGCATCACTGGCATCGTCGGCGTCGCTGGGTTCAGAAGGCTCGTCAGCCTCTGGCGTGGGGGAGGGGCTTTTCTTCGCCCGCTTGGCGCGGGCACCGTTCTTTGGCTGCTGTTTCGCCTTGCGTTTCGGGGGCTGCGGGGAGGGTTCAGGTTCGAATTCGGCTTTCTCAAGTGCTTCCTATGATCGCAGAAGCTTGGTTAGTTATGTGCTCGTCGCCAATTGCTACAATGTGCCCGCTTACCAAAGCAGTGCGGATGATTTCTTTGCTCTTGGCCTTCCAATTGTCTTCTTTCAAGAAGCCCTCGTCCAGGCCAAGTTTCTCCTCGACGAGTTCGCGGGCGTAATTCACGGATAGCTTGTCGCGGTCGGGGCCATTGTAGATTTGCTCGACCACACTGGTGAGCTCGGCGGTAATCGCCTTGTCTGTCACCTTTTTCGGCGCCATGTTGTCGATTGAATGATTTGCGCAAGTGAAAAATGATGATTGCACCTATGCGCAGCAAAAAAGTGACGAGAGGTTCTAATAAACGCGTCGGAGTGACGCGACTTGGGATGGGGCTTCGGAAGGTGGGGAGACAAAGGTCAAGGATCAAAGCGCCACTGGTGCCCCTGGATCCATGCGCCTTGGCCCAGCCCCGCATTGCGCTTTACCCTTTTAGGCACAAGGCTGGCCTCGCATCAACCACACCAAACTCATTCACTTACACAGCTCACAGCAGGACCATGGTTTCAAGATACCATGGTTCATATTTTCCCTTGCCACTTCTCTTTGCTTCTGCTGGAGCACTAGTTGCACTTGTCTTTCAGCATCAACTATCAAGCCCTATCCTGCCTTGCCATGCCCCCGTCCTGGGTGTTTTCCTACATGAGCCTCAGCACAGATGTTCGTGTCATCTAACACTAACAAGTGCGGCTTCGAGGTGAAGCCGTAACAGTATCTATGCCCTCTTTTCCACGGTCTTCTTGTGAAGCAGATGAATCAGGTGTTCAGCATCAACCACCTTGGCGCAGATTTGCTTGACCACGCCCATCTTCTTCTCTTTGGAGCGATGCTCCTTTTTCTCTTCTGCCAAACGCTTCTTGGCTTCCTGGGCGATCTGATGATACCTCTCAGCCGCACCATCAAGAATGTTGAACTAGGCTTCAGTGTCAGTGTATTTCGGAACTCGCGTTGACCTTTGGCTGCTTACGGTCCCTTGGATGCGGTTGCGGTCCACATCGACGCCTGGCTTTCTCTTGCAAAAGCCGCCTAGGTCCTCCACTTCGCAGCGCTCTTCGTCCTTCTCCACTTCAATGATGGTACAGTCCATGTTCTCGATTTCTTGATCGAGATAATGGAGCATCAGCTTGAGAGAGCTCATGTCAACACTAGACAGTTTATCCTCGGCGATGCCATCGAAGATCTCGCGAATTGTTTGGTGGTGGTCCTTTCAAATCGATTTAGGTGATGTCAATGACTTGCGTTCAGATACACAACTTACCATTTTGAAGACGTGGGTCAAAAATTCGAGAGGTTGGTAATGTTGAAATTCTAGGGCGGTGGAAGGTGGTGAAGGTGGTGAAGGTGGTGAAGGTGGGAAATGTGAAGAGAAGAGGCCAGGCTGCGACTTTGAGTGGTAGTTGGAGCTCTCGAAGTACCTACCTACCTAAAACGAAGACTTTGGCGGGGGCAGACCCTTACGGCAGGCAGAAGAAGGCCACACATGGGACATAGAAGTGTTCTTTCATGTTCACCGCACTGACCCATCACTCCTACTACCTAGGGTAATCGGACAATTCAAGGATTTAAATGCACATCAGGTACCTAGGTACCTAGCCATTCAGAAGCAATCTGCATGTTGTCAAACCACATGTATTACAATTGTTTGTTTAAATCACAAAGTACTTTATCATTTGTTTCCCTCACACTGCTCTACCTATCAAATCCCATATTAACTTCGCAGCGTTCACTTGCGATATACACGCTTGCCTACGGTGTATAGACAGTTTTCTTGCGAAGGTGGATGGCTGCCTCCCGAGGTTTGATGGTTTGCTCGAGAGATCGAGGAATAAAGCGCGGACAAGTGTTCAGAATAAAGTAATTACCAGGCCTTGGAGATTAGTAAACAGGCTTGTCTCAAGGACAGTTAATTGTCTAAAAGAGTAACTGCTTAAATGAGCCTATGTGATGTCTATTGAGGCCCAGAGTATTTGTGGGTGGCTACCAGAGTTACTGCCTGCCTGTGGTTTATTGTCTATTCGCCGGTACTCAAAACAGCTGGCAAAATCTCTTGCAAATTCTACCTAGTCAAGCACTAGTCTTCACACTTAACCTCATGAGCTGCTGTGACTCTTCGTGTTTTTCGTCCCGCTCACATGCATCGCTGTCGAAGTTCTCCCTCCAGGAGCTAATCTTCCCGCGACACTTCCCTCTTCTTATTGGTCGGCAGCGAATAGAAATCACAAACATGGCAAGTCCAATACCTTCTTAACCCATCCTTCTCCATCACCATTCCCATTCACCAGCTAACCATCATCAGGCTCGCCTCACCACTAACCAACCGAACGCGTCAAACCCTTTCGTCTACAAGGCAAGTTTCCCCTCCTATTCACCTATACCCTTCGTCACAGTCCACTAAACATCCTAGTTCTCACCCAGGAATCAATGAGCGAGCCCTTCAACGAGCAGCTCAACCACAAGCTTGTCAAGATGCGCAGCCTCGCCGACCAGATAGCCCAGCTAGCCGATGTGATGACATTTCACCCCGGTCAGCATGCCGAGGCTTTCAATGAGATTGTGGCGCAGTTCTTGGAAGAGGCCGGGAGTTGTATGGTGCTGGTGCGTCATCACAAGGAGGTGGCTCATTACAACATGGTGATGGGTTTGTTGGTCATCTTTGTTGTTTTTGTTGCCCTCATTTTGCTTGGGTGTAGCCTTGTTGTCGTGGGGCTTTAGATGTGGGAGGTTGGGATTGGGGATGAGAATTTGGGAGATTCGGGACAGGGATTTGGATAGGTACCTCTGTAGGTGGGCTGCAGGCGACAAAACAATGCTGTTGCTTGAAGGGGCTTTTGTTTGTTGTTGCCATTAATGTGGAAGAAGTCAGGGTTAGGGTAACCAAACCCCCTGAGTTGTGTTTTGTTGCTGATGGCCAGGTGACAAAGGGCGGCACGGACCACCACTCCATTTTATCCAGCACCACCTTCCTGACTTGATCTTCCTTATCACTTACTTCTACCCCGACTTTCAGTTTGGAGAACTCCTCTTTCCTTTGCACCTCACATTTTTGCCATGGCGCGCAGGCCTCATTCCCGGGCCTTTACAGGACTCTCGTTCCTCGCATTTTTGACCGCTTTCACATGTGTTTCTGCAAGCCGAAGTCCAGGGTTCCCGTTTGTGATCAACACGTGGGGCGGTGCCTTCACGGCGGCCACTGATGCAGCATATCTTGCCCTTATCGCCGATAGAAACACCTCCGCTCTGGATGGAGTCGAGATTGGGTGCGCGACATGTGAGAAGAATCAGTGCGATACCACTGTTGGATATGGCGGCTCACCGGACGAGTCCTGCGAGACGACCCTCGATGCCATGATCATGGATGGGACATCCATGAAGACGGGCGCTGTTGCCGGCTTGCGGAGAATCAAGGATGCGATCGGTGTCGCGCGTGCAGTGCTGGAGTACACCAGACATTCGCTTCTTGTTGGGGATTTGGCTACCAACTTTGCCATCGAGAATGGGTTCAAAGAACAAGACTTGACAACGGATGCGAGCAAGGAGAAGTGTGAGGCTTGGAAGAGGGCCAACTGCCAGTCGAATTATAGGCTGAATGTCGTGCCGGATCCGACCATCTCTTGCGGCCCCTACACCCCATTGCCCGGAATTGATCAGCAGATGTTGGTCAGGTCGGTGATGGAGGATCAGGGTGCTGTTTCGCATGACACCATTTCCATGGTTGTGATCCATGAATCAGGGATCATGGCGGCAGGGACCTCGACAAATGGAGCTTCTCACAAGGTGCCGGGAAGAGTGGGAGATGGTCCAATCGTCGGGAGTGGATCTTATGTCGACGGTGATGTCGGTGGATGTGGAGCTACTGGCGATGGGGATATCATGATGCGCTTCCTGCCTTGCTATCAGGCCGTGGAGAACTTGAGACAGGGCATGAGCCCGCAGGATGCTGCCGAGGATGCTGTTGCAAGAATGCTGCGCAAGTATCCCAACATGTCGAGTGGAATCGTGGTGGCCAACACCAAAGGCGAACATGGTGGTGCAGGTTCAGGTTGGACCTTCACTTACTCATTCCGAGGGGGTGATATGGAGGCAACTGAGGTTGTATCGGTGCCGCCACTGCCCAGGAGACTCGAAGAACGGAAGAACAGCAATGACGTGCCGGATGAGATCTGAGCATCCTGTGGACCATCCTGTGGACTGACAGAAGAAAGCTCATGAAGAAGATCAACATTGAACCCTAACCCATCGGCTGCTCGGAATCACTTGCAGATGTGGGCCAGACCCCCGCGTGCCCCATCCAATGTCCGGGGGACGAACCCCTGTGGATCTCGCTTGTCGCCGTTGGGCCAATTAGCGCGCTCCACAATCTCCAGGCTAATCCCAAACGGTCGACTTTAATCTCAGCGACGGCGTTGGCTTTTGGTTCCTGACGCCGCCTGCGCGTGTCCTTCTTTTCTTTCTCTCTCGTGAGCCTGACGTCGAAACCTCCAGTTCTCATCGTCGCTTCTGGCTGCTTGAGCTGTGACGACCTGCCGCCATGTTGGCTTGACATTCGCTTCATTCTTGACCATGACACATATAACCACGTTCCTTTAACCATCACTTACACACAGTACATACTTCGTACATTACCTATATACAAACAAAACCACGCTCTTTTCATTCACATTCAGTCAGTCGCCATCATGCGCCAAGTCATTCACTTCACTTCACTACTCATCGCCGCCGCCACAACAGCGCGCGCGGCCAAAGGAACCGTATGGGCGACACCTCACGAGAGTTATTCTTCTTCAGTTGGAGTTTTGGGTTGCAAGGTGGACACCAATCGCATCGCCTACTGGCCTGGTTCGGTCGACTGCAACAACATCTGCATTTCGCTCAGCTATGAGGGGAGGAAGGTCAAGCTCTTGCGCATCGACCAGAGCGAGGGCGCATACGATGTCAGCTACGACGCTTGGAACTATCTTTACTCTGGATACTCGGCAACAGAGAAGCCAACAGCTGGAGGCGAGACGCCGATGGAATATGAGGAACTGCCGGCTTCTGAGTGCTCTGACCTGATCCACACTCCGGATGGCAAGCTTCCTCTCAGCGCGGCAAACAGCATGAACTTTGTCGCCAGCTGCCTTGAGAAGGATACCTGGGTCGGCAAGAACCACGTTCTTTACAACATTTTGGATCCCATCTGTTCTTGGGGACATGACGAAGCCTGCGAGCTCGATTGGCCAGCAGCAAACCAAGCCAAATGCCCGAATGGAATAGGAACCCCAGCCGAGTTAACGACTGCGCCCGTTTACAACATTCAATACACGACCGGGAAGAGAGTGCTGGCCTCCACTGGACAAGTTGTGGCCAGCCTGGCAGCCCCTAGCCCAATGCAGCAGAACCTTGCTGGAATCCTAAAAGGCTCCGGCGGGATGACCATGAGCTTGAGTTTGCTCACCTTTTGGGTTCTTTTCAGGATATGAGATTCGATTCAGGGTTGGAAGAAGTTTACGAGATATGGAACGAAGGAGAGGATGATTGTTGCTTTTTCTTTTGGATACCCCCAGCACGTACCGCAATATACTTGTTTTTCCACGCTATCTTCATTTCTCATGCTATTCCTCTTCTGGGTTTGTCATTACGGAGAACAGTTGCCGCGGCTGGATCGTGAACGGGCCAGCATGTGCATCACCACTGTCAGCGGATATTGTGGTGTCATTGACGTCACCACTTCATGCCTACTCTGCATGAGCGCAACTGCCATTGGTACTACACAATGAGCACCACTGGGGTGATAACGAGATTTTTTCTCTTTTGTGCACGGCTCTGCCGCCGTTGTTCGTGGGAATAGGTAATGGCAATACCTGCATGTAAATGCATGACGTGCCAATGACAGCACTACCAAAATGTACTGTAACGGTCAAAACACGGCAATCGTGATTTTGAGAGAAGAATGGGTTGGTACAAAATTGGGCACCTACCCCGTCTCCTGTCAACTTCGTTTCTTGGCAAAAGCTTGAATCGACCCATACACTCGACCAAGGTAGGTACCTAAAGGCTTACCCATGGCTCCCGCAGAACCCAATGCACTGCCGTTCAGGCCACAGGGGGAGATACCTCGTTTTGCGGAGGAGAAGGAGGGTTGGAGGGGATATGTCGAGTGGGAGGAGTACCCCGACAAGAAGAAGCAGGCGCAGGAAATCTTGAAGAGATATGATTTCCCAGAGGTGAGTTTACACCACTCATCAACGTGCTAAACGTCAATCATGGCTCACAGTCCCATCAGCCACCCGAATTCCAACTCGTCCCGCTCCCAACCACCAACCCCATCCTCACCGGAGAACGCTGGAAGCAATACCACGACGCCTGCGGCCTAGAATACATGTACGAAGACAGCTGGGAAACCGTCCGCAGAGAAAAGTCCGAAGACATGATCCACGTCCTGCAGTTCCCTTACAACGGCGAAGCCCCCGGTGAACGGCTGATCAAAACAGAACTAACCCACAACAAAGACCACTTCGTCCGCAACCACGACGGCATCCCCGACATCGATCCTGCCACCTGGACCCTCGACATTGGCGGCCTGGTCAAAAACCCCCAGAAACTAACCCTCGCCCAGCTCCAAGACGAGAGTATCTTCCCAAGGCAATCCAACATCGTCACACTCCAATGCAGTGGCACCCGCCGCATAGAGCAAATCCACGAGTACCCCGGCGACGGTGACGAGCTCATCAACGCCCCCTGGGGCGAAGGCGCCATCTCCACCGCTCGCTGGACGGGGGTTTCCCTCAAGAAGGTCATCAAATATTGCGGCGGGCTTGTTGACAACGCGGATAACATTGAATTCTACGGAGCTGACACGTATTTCAAGAAGGGGAACGTGCACAACTACATCGTCAGCGTGCCCTGGAGGAAGGTGAAGGCGCATGAGGTGCTGCTGGCGTGGGATATGAACGGGGAGCCGCTTCCGAAGATCCACGGGTTTCCGGTGAGGGTGGTGGTGTACGGGTATATCGGGGCGAGGAGTGTGAAGTGGCTCTACAAGATCAGGGCCATTCACCGCCCTTCGACCGCCCCGGTGCAGCTCAAAGAGTACCTCTACTACACCCCCCAGATCGGCAAGCAAAACGCGCAGTATTCCAACGGCTTCTCCATCCAGGACATGCCCGTCAGCTCGGCAATCATCGCGCCCAAAAACATGGACCAGATCATTCACGAGGGCAAGATCCGACTGGCCGGCTGGGCTTACTCCGGGGGAGGGCACTGGCCCGTCCGAGTTGAGGTCAGCGGAGACGGCGGCAGTATCTGGTATGAAGTCCCGGCCGAAAACATGTCCACCAAGTACTTTTACGCCTGGCGGACGTGGTGGATCGATTTGCCGGTTGACGCGGAGGGGTGGTTGGAGATGTGCGTTCGGTGCTGGGACAACGCCATGAATACGCAGCCCACTTTTGTCAGGAGTGCTTGGTGCGTTTACCCTTCCGATCCACTGATGCCCTGGGACAAGTTGCTGACAGAGAGAATTCAAGGAACTGGGGCTTGCACGTCACTTCCTCTGCCCACCGCGTCAAGATTTACAGCATCAACAAGTCGAGACCGAACACCGCCGCGAGACTCAGGCAGCTGGAAGAGAACAATGTCCCAATTATTCCAATCACTAGGCCGATTCACTTTGATTTGGAGACGGATGAGGAGTATGCAAAGGCGATGGAGTCGAGGGCTTGGAGGGATCCGTTGGAGTAGATGTCTAGTGGTTTGTTTCATGGCACTGTTCTCGGTGAGGCGGGGTCTAAGGGGTATTCAGGGATAATCGTCAAGAGGTTCTAGCTTCTAGGTTGCGCAGGATTATGAACCGAGAATACAGAGTAACGGTTGCAAGAAAAGGTAGCCAACGGCAGTGAAATTTGTACTTTGTAGAGATTAATCCGAGTTCACCCTCACACATCTTCGCTCTTGAACACAATGCAGAGTTATAGAGCTCGCGCATACTTGCACAACTGTCAGTGGTAGAATTAAAAGTACCAGAGAAGTTCAAAAATCTGAGAAGAGGGACTCACCGCTGCAGTGACAAAAAGGGAAGCCGGTCCTGGACCTGTCATAGATCTTGCATGTCTGTTAATTTATGTTGCGGGGTGAAGATGGTAAAAGAAGTTGCAGATCAAGTGTCACCTCTCCAGGTACTGTGGTTATATTGTCTCAGCTACATGCCAAAAAAATGAACAAGACACTGTAAAGATTGTCCATGGGGCTTCTAAATCTCACTCGTATTAATTTAACCACTAAATACCCGTCTCATATTATCTCCTATCCAAATCCAAACCAAATCAATCCCCTGCATCTACCTTCTACAAAGCCAAGCCCAAAACAGCAAAGCCCGCCACAGCTCCTCCCACCCAGCCTGCTGCCTGAACTCCCTTGCCAGCACCCGCCGTGACCGGGCGCGATGTAGATGATGCGGCCTGGCCGGTCGTGGTGGGGAGATAGCCCGTGTAAATACCCGTGTACATGTGGCCGCCTCCTGGCACTGTGATCGGCTCTTGAGGGGTTGCTGTCTTGGTGATAACTGCGGAGGTGGGACGAGGGCAGTGGTGGCCTACACCTTGGGAACAGCCGTAAGTTGGCTTGACGGGGGGGAGGATGGGTAGCTTTGTTGTGCCGGTGGGGGTAACGCTGGGAGTGACGGGGCAGACTGTGGTTGTGAGGGGGATCGTCTTTGTGACGACAGTGGGAGAGCCGTTGCAGGGGACGGTGGGGGCGCAGGAAGTGATGGTTACGAGGGTGGTGGTGTAGATTGTGGAGGTTGTGTAGCTTGTTGGGAGAGAGGTGAGGGTCGTCGAGAGGGATGTGAGGGTTCCGATGGGGGTTGCGGTGACTGGCTCTTCGGTCGTGGTGGCCGAGGGCTCGTCAGTTCTTGAGGTGTCAGACTCCTGGGTAGACGTGGCTGAGGGCTCGAAGGAATCAGATGCTGTCACGGTGGGGAGATCTGATTCGACAAGTGTGGAGGTCACAGTTGGCTCAGGCTCGTCGACAGATTCGGTGCTGGTGGGTTCGGTGTCTTCCGCAGGCTCCGTGGTCAGAGGTTCTTCAGCTGGCTCAGTGGAAGTCGGTTCCTCAACGACATCGGTGGGGGTCGGCTCAGGTTCGTCAATCACTTCAGTGGGGGTCGGCTCAGGTTCCTCAACCACTTCAGTGGGGCTGGGTTCGGGTTCCTCAACGACATCAGTCGGAAGTGGCTCTTCCTCGTAGGCAGGAGCGCTTGACGTGGGAAGTGGGGTTGAAAAGGTCGTGGTGATAGAGCCGCCATTGCCGACACATTCTTGGCCTTCGGGGCAGCATCCATACTCGTCGTTGTCTCCCAACTGGCAGTCGAAGCCAGGCGCACAGGCACCCTCTTCAGTGGGACAGCATGTATACTCCACGGGAACACACCCATCTCCACATGTCTGCTGCTTGATATCCTCGCAAGTCTTGACGGGATTTGTGACGTAGCCGCCATCTGTACGGCCCCTGAGAAGGGGAGGGTATGCCCGTGCCATGGCGAGCATGGGCAAAGCCCCCAAGACCAAGAACCTGGAATGCATTTTTGATCTGTCCAAAAAACGAATGTAAGCAAAACGAAAGACTGGTCCGGCTGGACTGAATATTAGTGACAGTAGGTATCGACCAAAAATGATGAAGGGGAAAAACCACAATAAACAACTCGCGAGGTGTCGTCCAGCTTTTGAGGAACAGCGGAGGGATCGGCACCCCATGTGCTTTGCCCTTCGTGTGATGACAGCACATCTCATCGCGGCTTTAGGAAATACCAGATGGTGAGATCGAGGTTGCACCTCTGTCCGGATGTGTGGCGCAGATCCCATCTTGTCGTCAGGGGTTGGCATCCATTTCGTACCAACGGTCCAATGACGATGGCGCCGTACCTCGCATCTGCATCCAACATGCCCAACCCTCAATGCTTGACTGCTGACTAGCGAGTTTTGTGCCGCATATATCCCTCCTCGCACACTCAAAAGATCTCTCAAGCGCCACGTGAGTGCCTCACTTCATCGCGGCATAATAAGAGAAGAAGGCACGGGGAAATGAATGACGGACGACTTCGGCCCAACAGCACATTGAACACGAATGTTACACGGCAGCAAGCTTGTGCGTTGCTGTTAGGGGGAAGGCGTGCGTGGCACCTTTACAGTAACAAGGACTGGAAGTTAAAACGAACAAGCAAGGAAAGAAACATGACCGGAAAAGGCACCAAATAAACCATCAATAATTCACTGCAAAGGACAGGCACCTCATGTGGAATTCGGATGAGTTTACATCAACACAAGAAGGTTCTTCTCCTGTCGCCCTCGAACCTCTCCCATTTCGAAGACGCAGCCCTGCAAAGCTATCAATGATGGAATTGCCAGTTCTTCAAAGTTCAAAGTGCCCTAAAATCCCAAGGTTGCTGCGGTTAAGAGACTGAGATTGCTTGGAACGTGTTTTGTTTGGATCAAAATGAAAAAACACGTGTTCAGGGGTAAAAAGGGGGTAACATCGCCAGAACCCTAACCCACAGTCTTGACACAGATTAGCAGTAAACATTTTTATCTGTCTTTTTGACCCGCTGTCTCTCTAGGGCATATTACTGGAAGACGATTGGCTTGACTTCAAGTTCAATGTAACGACCGTGATTATCAGGGTATTTGTGAGGCCTCATTTTCTCTATGGGTTTGACTTCGAAGATCCCTTCACCTTTGACCGAACCCAAAACCAGCAAATAATCGAAGGTGTTGTGATTCTTCGTTTGACATCCCAAGGCTGCGACGTGGCGTCCTTGGCTTGAGATACCTAGGTAGCTGAACCAATGTCAAGCGCGCTCTCTGCATGGTCGACGGTAAAACAATGCCGGACCAAATTCAAGGTACCTGAATTGATTTCGCGTAGGCTTCTCTACTGTTTCTTGTCCATTCTTTGATCCCGTCTACTTGTTTCCCTGAGTGGCATGTTGAGTCTATCTTTTCCTGTGTACACATTAAGCAGGCTGGGACTTGGCGTTGCTTAGCCTACAGATAGTACCACTTTGTTTCAGGTAGACGGCGAGCCCGTGATAGGTTGGAATTTGACAGCATCAAACACGCTGGTGAGAATTGGGTCGAGAGACCGAAGGGACTAATGCAGGAACTTTGCCTTGGATAAGACAACAAACGCTTTACTGGTCGATCATGTTAAAGCAATTTTGACCAACTCACCTGATCTGCCATAGCCCGGCACCTTCGGATCTCTGCTGATTCGAGCTCAGGTTCCGCTAAGGCTATTGAGGTTGTGTATCCACACAAGGCTCTGGACTGTCGTTGGTCGGTGAAGACCGTGAAACATCTGGCAAACCGAGAGAATACTCCTGCATGTGCTTCATGATTTTTCCAGCTCTGGCACGAGGCTGAGATGCAGCTTTGAGTTAGCTCACACATACATGATTCAAGTAGGAGTGCGAGATTGCGGATGTGAGGTCATTACTTTACCTTCAGCTGAATATGAGACGTTGCATCTTTCCAACTGGAAATTAAAGTTGACTCGGTGAGCGTGAGCATTGTCCAGAAGTCTGCGTCGGTACCTATCAAGAACGGTGTAGTTACCCGCGAGCCGCGGCCGCAGCATGGCCAAATACGCCCCCGCTTTCAAGACCATGGCCGGTGTTGGGGGCAGATGGCAAGATTTGGGGTTTTCTGACGCGAGCCTTATCAAAGTGTTGAAGCTGAGATTTTACTTGAATATCTCTGGATTTAGTCACTGTGGGGTGATGGTAGTAATCCCTACATGTACCTCAACGCGATCAATCTCACAACCGCGTATTACAACCATTCGAAAATACTGACATAGAAACGTATAAAAATAGATAAACAACTTAGGAATAACAGTAGACGGAACCTAGGATAAGGTTAGTTAGGGTCGATGCGCAGGCCTGCATACTGGCTTTGATATGGAGGGCTGCAAATGTGAGGCCGATTCAGGTGCTAGGCCAAGAACATGCGGTGTCTGCACGCCGGTCCTGCGCAGCCAATAGACTTACCGTCTGGGTCGAAAACCACCTACAAGCTTTGACCCCTGATCTGCTCGCCACTACGACAATGCCCCTGAAATTTGGTCTAGTGTCATGCATCATTTTGACGACCCCAGATGAACGAGATGGACATGGTGTCGACCTACGTCGCCGACGCAGGCCACAAGATACAAACAGACCCATTGACCAAGATGTAGCCTAAGATATCTATCAGATCAGGCCGTCAGAGGCAAGGCGTCCTGGGTATAAAGGCATGTCCTTTCACCTCAACTTTGGGTTACAACATCACCCCATCACGCAGTCTCAGGCAGGAATATCACACCGAAAGCCTCTTCCTCCTTTCACAACACCCGGACCGCTACTTTCGCTCTACAAACATTCGTTTTTTACACCAACTTTATTCTGTCATTTACTTATCCTCCATTTTGCCCTCAACAATCCTTTATTTCAACATCTGCCTAGCCCTGTACCGGCTCGACTTTGCTACTCTTACAGTCTCACTCGACCCTGTCAATCCTTCACATTCCAAAACATCGCTATTATCGACAAGATGCGCTGGACACAGGCTATCTCAACCATGGCTTTGTGCTTTGCCACGGGATCGCTGGCCGAGCTATGGGATCGCGACATCTGGGCAGTTGGTCGGCGAATCGGTGGCGACGGGGGCTCTGAATTCCAGATGGTCGCCGAGGCTGGGTCGGTCGTGAAGAAGATACGCGTCTACAAGTGGCCAGCCGGCCAGAAGACCAGCCTCAAGGGTATCCAGCTCACCTTCTCTGACGACACGACGCAGAGTGCCGGAGCCCTGGATGGCGCATCGCAGGATTACACGTTTGATGACGGCGAACTCATCAATACCATGACACTCTGGGGCAACGGCGTAGGGAAGCGCACAGGACGAATTCACTTCACAACCAGCACTGGAAAGACCTTTGACCACGGCCAAAATACAGATGGACAGGGAGATTTCCCCATGGAGATTGGCTCTGGGATTCTCATTGGCTTCAGCGGCCGAGCCGGAAAGGAAATCGATAGTTTGGCCCCTGTGTTTATCAAGAAGCTCACAAATAGGCCTGTCATTGACGTGCTGCATCTGGATGATTTCGACCGAAACGGCGGTCTGAAGCTCGAGACCGTTTCTACCAAAGAAGGCCTGTGGGGCGGGAAGCCCTATACCCTGACGTTTGCCGGCACCGAGACTGCTACGATCTCGAAGACGGTTACCAAGGAGCTGTCGAATAGCTTTGCCGTTGGTGTCACAGTCACAGGAAGTATCCCTATTCTTGGCGGCCCGGAGCTGTCTGTGTCTACACAATGGACCATTACCAAGACCCAAATGGAGAGCAAAACAGAGACTAGGTCAAAGGCATTGACCTGGAGTATTGACTCGGTTATCAATGGGCCCGAGGATGAAGTCAGGTACGTTATCTAATGATCAGGGAATGGAGATGACCTCAGTACGCTAACAAGCCTGTTCTATAGCTGCACGGCCGAGGTGTGGAGTGGCAGAATCGAGAACCTCAGGTGGACCGGTGAAGTTGTGCTCAACACAGGAGATCGCGAGTACAAGCTTCCCACCAGCGGTTATCTGACCGTTGTTGACGTGTCCAAGGTGATCGCGACCTGTGCGAGACTCAATCCCGGTCCGGTCAGCACAGTGCAGCCACCATTCAGTACCATTGCTACATCCAGCGGCTTTACGACTGTGACCAGGACTTCTGAGACTATCCCGGGCTCTTCTTCCACAACTTTACCGAGTGCTCAGCCAGGAACACATCCCGATTGTGCCAAATTCCACAAGGTCATCGCTGGAGACACATGCCACAGCATTGCTCAAGATGCAGGGATCACATTGGAGGAGTTTTACACGCTGAACAAGAAAGTCACGATCGAGATCGAGTGCGATAACCTCTACCGAGGCTACGATGTCTGCACTGGTCTCCGGGCATGAGTGGGGTCCTTATCAAGGGTGTGCATACCAAGATATGGGAGGCTTTATAAGGCTCAGATTGACAGGAACTGGTATCGGCGGACAAACTAGTTTACGATGGTCATGATAGATGGAAATGGTGATGAAGGAAGGGGCTTTGGCTGGTTTTCCTATGTTGTGACTGGAATGGAGGATGGACACATTTGGACAGTCTTTACTGATACCCGACTTGATACACTCCTTTTGATAACAAACTTGATACTCTCCTTAACGAAATGAAAGAATAAAATTCCCTCGTATGTGCGTCATGGTCATCCCAATTCAGGGGTTCAGGGGTAAACATCATGGCAGACCCTAACCCTGCGCTACCCAGCCTCGGGTATTTGCGGGTCCCCGTGTCATTGACCCCTCACAACGCGCCTTGCTCACGAACGCGCCTGTTTCACGAAACACAAGCCTCAAGCAGCAGAATGGGTGGCGTACCGACACGACCGGCCACAAGGGTCATGGTCGTGGGAGATTCCATTTCCCACGGCCGTGAGGGCGACTGGACCTGGCGATATCGAATATGGGAGTGGTTTCGACAAAACAACATTCCCGTTGTTTTTGTGGGGCCGCACAGGGGCACCATCCCCCCTCCCCCAGAGGACGACCGGGCTCGCGATGGGGGGTATGCTCCAGATGTGGACAGAGACTTTCTTCGGGATTGTTACCATTTTTCTTGGTGGGGAAAACAAGCACATCAAGTAAAGGACGAGATTGGGGAACAGGTTGCTACACACAAACCTGACCTGTGTCTTGTTGAGCTTGGTTTTAACGATATTGGATGGGGGATAAGTGATCCAGGGGCTACTATCGAGAGTATGCGAGCCCTGATGACAGAGGCACGCACTTACAACCAGGCCCTCAAGTTTGCCATCGCGAATGTACCGCAACGTACTATCATTCCAGGGCTGGGTGATTTGCCTGTGAGGGTCGAGAGGTATAACGAACTTCTCGCGCAGGCAATCCAAGAGTGGAATCAACCTTCGTCACCCGTTGCATTGGTTCATCTTTGCGAGAACTATCTCTGTAGAGAAGGATCATATGATGGGCTTCATCCCGGTGCTCTCGGCGAATTCGAGATTGCCCAAGCATTCTCGCGTACACTGCTCTGTCCCGAATTTGCCTTGGCAGACAAGTCAACGAAGGAGCTCACGATTCCACGACCAGTGCCCGCTCGTGTTTTGGCCACACCGGTAAACCTTATAGCTGTAGCCTCACCACCCAACAGCGAGGGTTGGAGCAAGCTTACAGTCACATGGGATCTCGTCTACGGTGCCTACTGCTACGACATTCGGATAGAGACTGGACATGACGACTCATGGTGGGACTGGCATCCGGTGCAGGACACACGATATCAGCTCTGGTGCTCACCGATGTACCTCCCTACTCCGGAATGGAAAGCCCAAGTACGAGCCACCGCCGGGGAGCACGTCACGTCAAACAACAGCCAAGTGGTAGACGTCATCGTCAGGCACAAGGAGGACCTCTAGACGAGCAGGGGTATTCTTTCATTTTTGCTTCATTATCATAAAATAATCATACAGGCCAAAGCTTAACGCTTCTGGTACACCTCACCAGTCCTCTCAATCTCATACGCAACATCCTTGCCGCGTCCCTCGGCCTCGAGCTTCCGAACCAGCGGAAGCACCTCCTTGCCAAACTGCTCGACCTCCTGGTCATAATGCAAGAAAGCGGTCAGCAGCAAGTTGACACCCAACGCCTTGAGCAGCACAATTCTCTCGGCCACCTGCTCCTTGGTTCCCACCAGCTTGGTCTTGAACCCATCATTGTACTGCACCAAGTCATTGAACGTGCTCGTCGCCCACATGCCCTGCTTCTCCTTGGTGCTCTGGCCGGCATTCTTGACCTCCTGGGCAAAAGCCTCGATCGCGCCCTGGTCCGCCTTGCCCTGGATCTCCTGCAGCACTCTGATGGCCTCCTCCTCGGTATCCCTCACAATCACAAAGCCATTGACAGCAAACTTGACGTGCTCCTCCCGCCCGACCTTGGCAGCCCGGGCCTTGACGTCCTGGATCTGGGCTCTGAACCCCTCCAGGTCGTTGCCGTTCATGAAATACCAATCCGCCACCTCGGCACCGTTCACCCTGGCATCCTCGCTGTTTCCGCCCTGGAAGATAGGCGGGTGAGGCTTCTGCACCGGCTTGGGCGCCAGCTTGTAGTTCTTGAACCGGTAGAAATCCCCAGAGAAGGTGAACCCCTCGTCTTCTGGCGCGGTCCAGATGCCCCGGAGACATCTCATAAACTCGTTTGAGCGTCTGTACCTCTCGGCGTGATCCAACCACCACTCGCCGATGGCGTGGAACTCGCCCTTGAACCAGCCCGAGACAATGTTGACAGCGATTCTGCCATCGGTGTAATTGTCGATGCTGGCGAGCTGCTTGGCGACAACAGCGGGCGTCCATGGGCCGGGGAGGATGGCAGCGATGACCTTTAGCCTCTCGGTGCCGTGGAGGAGGGCCTGGGAGAAGGAGACGGACTCGTGCTGCTCAGCGGCGCCGTAGAGGGCGGTGAAGCGGATTTGGGTCAAGGCATACTCGAAGCCGTGCTGCTCGGCGGTGCGGGCGTATGTGAGGTTGGACTTGAGAGAAGAAGAAGTGTTTTGGGGGATTTTGGAGACGACAAGGCCGCCCGAGACGTTGGGGACCCAGTAGCTGTGGGAAAGGTCAGCGTCAATGTTTGATTAGAAAGGGGGGGCGACTTACGCGAAAAGAAGACGGTCAGGGTCGGTGTTGAGTTCGTGTGGTTGAGCCATTGTTGCTCTGTGATGTGGGTGTGTGTGTGTTGGCAGGGAGACCAAAAAGGGGTTAAGCTCGGGGGTGTAAACAAAAGTGGTTCAAGTTGAGCAGCCTTGATCCAAAAAAAAACACAAGATAAGATCTCTTGATATTTCGGTTATCTCGCCTTCAGAAAACAAGCCTGGTCCAATCACGCAATTCAGCAACTGATTTGGGCAATCTTCTAAACACCCTGCTCGCTCTTATACACTTAGGGCCTCGGCCGAGACTTGTCAGTTTCTCTCGACTGAGATGCGAGAGCATCCCGTCATTGCACAAGGCAATGATGCCATATGCGCCAACGGCGTAGGGTTGGGGAGGATCTCGGTTGATCGGTTGGTCTTGGCGTGGGGAATGCGGACCCCCAGCACGCAATCGACTAGCAAGGCGGAGCTGGCGGACTTGATCCTGGCTTCAGTCTTCCAATCGCCATCGCTGTGATGAGGAAAATGTATTGTTTGACTCCTTCACGGATGTTCGGAAACTCGGAGTGTGCTCGTTTGCTGCTCCTGCCTGGACGGCTGCGGGTGAGCATGGGGGGTCCACGGCCGGCACGGAGGTGGAGCCGGTGAAGACAATTGGACGACGGGTGTAAGTCAAGAGAAAGCTCCGTCGCAGTGGTAGCTGCAAAAGCGGCCCCTTCGTGCATATCGGGGCTACACTTGGCTCTGTTCTCATTTTCGAGAGCTGTGGCGTCATCCTGAGAGCTGTCTACGACTGGCTACAGCTCTGGATCGGCGGCAGCAGGAGGTTGAAGCAGGCCAGAGATGTCACATCGCTGGCCCTCAGATCAATCTGATCCATCCGAGACACTAAGATCTCATCAACAGCATGATACTAAGCCACGTGTTGGGGTTCAAGGGTTTCGGGGTGTCTTCTTTTGTCATTGCGGCTCATGGTTGGTGGTGTGCTCTGAAACACACAGGCATCAGTTGCAATAGTGCCGGGTAGAGCCGTGGTTTGCTTTGTTTTGGGAGATCTTTTTGGGGGGGGGACAGGCTCACTTGTTGTGTACAAGCGAATCCTTACCTGAAAAGTAACTAACGAAATTTTGGAGGCTTAATTCGCAATACCAATCGGGAGTTTTCGTGACGAGATGGGAAGCACGATGGTTGCGGATGCCATTGCAGCACCAGAGGGATACTTGAGTGACATGATGGCGTGGATATGTAAACTCACGAGCTTTAGTATAAGATGAGAGCACTATACTTGAATTCTCGAGATTTAAGCCTTCATTCTGCTATAAACAACTCCTCTGACCAGCATCTCATTCCTCACTTTGAAGCTTTTTGACCCCCCTGAATTGTTTATTACAGACACACACAACACAATGGCCACTCCCGTGGTTCCAGTCGTCAGCCAGGCCCCCTCCGCCACTGACCCAGCAGTCTATGCTGAGTACGAGCCAAAATGGGCCAGCTATCCTACCGATGCCCAAGGCTGGCTTGAGCGTGCTCGTGAAGTTGCGACTGTTTTGTCCGTCGATGCTGCTGCTCGTGAGAAGGCCAACAAGTCACCAAAAGCCGAGGTCACTCTTCTCAAGCACTCTGGTCTTCTGAAGGTTCTCGGCCCAAAGAAATATGGTGGTGGTGAGCAATCATGGAGTGTCGGTTACAAGGTCATCAGGGAAGTTGCAAAGGGTGATGGGTATGTTTCTTTTCACTTTTCCCGTTTCACAACTATATGGAATCTAACAAGCGACGCAGCTCCATCGGCATGCTGCTCGGTTATCACCTCCTGTGGTCAAGAACAGCCCACGTCGTCGGCAATGATGAACAGGCTGAACGATTCCAGAAGCTCATCATTGAGAACAACTACTACGTCGGCGGTGCTGTCAACCCAAGAGATAACGACCTCAAGATCACATATGACGACACCACCATTACTTTCAACGGCTTCAAGAACTTCACCACTGGTGCTGCTGTCTCTGATCTGGTTGTTCTCGAGGGTGCCATCCATGACAGACCCGAGGAGCACATCTTTGCCTTTGTTCCTACCGCCCAGGCTGGCATCCAGTTCCACTACAACTGGGACAATGTTGGCTTGAGGTTGACTGAGTCTGGTAGCGCCAAGATTGAGGGTATCTCCGCTCCATGGGCTGATGCTCTTGGCTGGGATGCGGCCACCAAGAAGCCCGACCCCGCTGTATTGGGCATTCCTTTCCCTGCTCTCTTGCTTCCTACGTAAGTCTTTTATTTTCAGATGTCATCTTTTGATGCTAACACAAGGCAGGATCCAACTGGTGTTCAGCAACTTCTATCTTGGTATTGCTCTCGGTGCCTTGGATTTTGCCAAGAAGTACACTACAACCAGCACAAGAGCATGGCCATATGGCGGTGATGTAAGTTCCACTCTTTCTCACAACCAAATACAGCAGCTTACATGCCCAAACAGAACAAAGAGAAGGCCACGGATGAGTTCTACATCCTCTCCACCTACGGCAACTTCTTTGCCCACCTCCGTGCCGCGGAGGCCCTTACCGACCAGGCCGGCGCTGAGGCGGACCGCATTTATGGCACGTACCAGGACAACAGATCCGCGTTCCCCATTGAAGAGCGCGGTGAGTGGGCTGAACTGGTCGCCTCCGTCAAGGTGGTCACCACCGATGTCGGCCTTCGGGTGACAGCTGGTGTGTTCGAGGTCACTGGCTCCAGGGCAACTGCCAGCAAGGTTGGGCTTGACAGATTCTGGAGGGACATCAGGACACACACTCTGCACGACCCAGTTGCTTACAAGAACCGGGAGCTGGGAAGATATGTCTTGCTTGGGGAGCACCCTGAGCCTACCTGGTACACGTAAAGAGTAGGGGAAAAGACGGAGGAAGTTCACGTAGTTTTGTATACCCAAATTATCAACCATCAGATAACCGAGATTACCTCAAGGCACACATGCGTATCTGTGTCGCCCCCGCATATTCGTCCGCCATTGTCCTCCAAAATCCGTCTCGATGTTTCATTTGTTCTTTGGCCTCGCGGCTTTTGATGAGACGGTCTGTGACATAGACCACCACAATCGTGAAAACAAGCAAGGGAAATGCTGCTGCTGGGTACCAGACCACCGATGTTTCAAGCGTCGTCATGCCGAAGATGGTCTTTGGGATTGTTGGCTGGAGTCAACATCATGGATTGCACGATACCTAACATGGGCGGCTGGGTGCAAACTTACCGCCACAAAACTGAGTGGAAGGAACAAAAAAGCGAGAACGGTAAGCCTCGCCACAGTCTGGGTCTGTTCCATGGTCTCAAGGTTGAATCTCTACAAGGCGTTAGCATTTCTCTTCGCCCCTTTCAACAGTGGGATTTAGAAATGGCTGGCATACCAAACTGAGTAGATTTCTTAGCTGTTCGAGCTGAGTGTTGATCTTTTCTTCGGCAGTCTTGAGGACAACTTGATAGGCGCTAAACCATTGGAAAAGAGGCGCGAGGTTCTGGGCATTTTCGCTTCTGGGTAGAATTGCCTCCGCATGGTTCAGACATTTCAGTTGCAGTCGCACGCTCTGCCGTAAATCCAATGCTTGCGAGGCCAACTTGTGGAGTGCCTTTATCTGAAGACCAAGAGAGCTCGCTGTCTTGGACTCGAACAGTTCCTGTGGATCCATTGTCAGTCTCATCATTACCAGGACACCTGGACACTATCACTGAAGGTTCAGTCAGCATTAACTCGCCTCTTCCTTTTCTTTTGTGCAAGCTTCAACTTGCTCCTGAATTGCTGCCCAGTCACTGAATAAATACTGGCAATGCAAGATGAACCAATATGGCGTATCCGATAGCCTGTGCCACTCGTTCGGTCGTTTCCAGGTGTAATAGTCCCAAATCAGGTTAAGGAAAGAATATCTGGGGCTTTGCTTTTCACGATATGTCAATACCACGATCAACGGTCGATCGGGATGGTTTGCGAATGCCCCCGATGATGTGATGCATACTGCAAGTCTCCTGTCATCACGAATAAAATGCCCCGGGTCATTGTCTGGGGCGAAAAAGCGAATGTGGTGCATGATGCCGTGATAGCCTTTAGTGGGATCAAATGTGGGAACCATGAATCCGGTGTTGCGGTAAAACTGGCCCAGAAAGATCATGTCAACAGTGGGGAACCTTTTACTGAGACTTTCTGCTTCCCACTTGAGCTGTGAGCGACACTGGTGAAAGTAGTCCTTGTCATACTCTCGTGAGACCCTAGATAATGTCAGAGAAAAGGTTCTTCGGCAATTTAAATCATAATACGGCGGTTTTTACTTACACGAACACTGGTCCGGTCGAAGTGCTCAGTTGCTCTTCCAGGACTGATTCGCATTCGAGATCATGTTCCAGAGGGAGCTCTCGTTGTCGCAGCGACAAGGTGCCGCCGCTCGAGTCGCTCCCCTCTGCATCTTTAGTTCTAGTACTAATCGTCCAATGCATGGCAACTGTCAGTGGAGACTCTGTCGTGTATTGTTGTTCAGATAGGTATTTGAGGTTATGGGGAGAGTGATGAACCGGAAGTCAACATGGAATTGACGCTGCGCCACGCGCCAGCATGCACAGCCTCCACCCAAGGGCCTTGCTACTATCGCAACGCCAGCTGGTTGCCTCATGCAGCCAAGGAATCCTTTGATTTGATCAACTAGGTATCTTCCCATCATCATGGTGACTGGTCGGAAGAATCAGTCCCTTTCTCAGAAATATTCAGGGGCCAAGCAGTGCAAAAACCGAGCATCCATGCTTGAACCTGTTTCACAATATGGCTTGCATACCTTACCATCTTGCATCTGAACTAGACAAAGATAAAATACAACATCCTTTCAACCAACTCAAGATTCCGAATGGGCTGTGAATGCAAAATGTATCGGCAATGGCTTAATTGCTGAAACTGTCGAGGTCGGTGTGGTGACACCCTTTCCCATCGTCAACGTGTCTAGCCCATGGTTCATGTTCCTCACTTCTACCAGGCCTGCCCTGCTCATATGTAATGTTGAGTTCGATGCTCGAAGTCCCGAGCAGGCATTTAATGGTGTTGGCGTAATTACTGGCCGTGCGAGGTAGATCGGGGTAACAGTTGCAGTTACTGGGATTGTTTCGGGTGCGAGGATGGGGTGATATGGAGGTGCCAGAATAAAATCCGAGGCTGAGGCCGATGACATGATTGTCATGATGAAAAGAACTGCATTTGGCTTCGGGGGCCACATGGTTGATGTAGCCTGGTTTAGTCTTCAAGGTGTCTGGAAGGAAGCCAGCAGGGTAAAAGAAAGCACAGCACAGATTTGGGTTGGTTCAGTGGTATGATGTTGTCTTTGGACACTTCTAATGAGATCTGCTGGCTATGAAGAATGGGTGACTTTATAGATCTCGCGTCTTCAGTGATAGGTATTATTCAAAACTTGGTGAGCTGTCTATTTGGGAACTGTTGATTGTCTTATCGGAGGCGAATGATGCGGCTTTTGGGTTGGGCCTGGGCTGGTCATTACAAGACACCAGGCTTGGGTTCGGAGACCGTCGTGCAAAGACTTCATTTTGGGCTTCAGTCTTGACCGTCCTGATCTCAGAGACCCGGTCTGTTCCGAAGCTCCGAAGGTGGCCGCTCAATTGTTTGTTATTCCGAGGTTGGTTGAATTCGCGTAAATAATTAAAACCTGGTTGTTTAATCGAGAGTTCATAGCATCCGGGATTGCAAGATTGCTTCATTACCGGGAATAGCTTGTAAACAAACAAGGCTACAGGTTCTGTTAATGTTGATCGATGCCAAAGGTGTAAGTGATAAGATGAGAAAGCCTACAGGCTACCTTAAACTACAATGGAATGCTGACAATGTTCCGAAAGTCTGACTAAAGCCGCCGACCGCAGGACCAACGCTGTGCTTGGAGGATATTGCAAGGCTTACTTCCGTACATCAGTGGCATTCAAGTTTAGTGAAAGAAATTTCTTTTCTACAGAAATGGCTTTTGCCGTATCACTGACGGTCAGGTACACTGATGCAAAATGCTCAACACAGGTGAAGCTGCATGACCGCAGCTCAGACCAGAGTGGAATCAAAATGAGTAATAAGGCTGGCACCCCAAATGACATGCCGAGCCCGCTAACCACTCATGATGCAGGCCTTTAGGGTTTTAGGGGAATGGGACCCCCACGTTCATTAATTCAGTATTTTAAGAACCTACCTTGGAAACTACAAAGCACAAGGCTCGTTGTCATGTGACGGGAGCAGTTTGAGGTAGTGATTGAAGCCCAACGAAGACGTCCTCGGAGCTGGCTGCCTGACTCACTGCATGCGATTCACAACAGGTTTCAGCGACTAGCTTGCTTTTGGAAACACTATGGAACACCGAAGCCGACACCAGCCATGTCTCGAAGATCAAGAACCCGGGGAAAAAAGCCGTCTGAGCAGATATCTTACCCAGACTGGACTCGCTTCTCAGACACCCGATATCCAAACCGCGATTGCCCAAGGGGCCCATGACGTACGGGCCATCATGACCAACCCCCTATCATCTACCGAGATATTCGAGTTCGCCCGAAAATTGCGGCACTCCCCCGAAAGCGTCAGACAAGTTTCGAGTATTATGTGGTACCTCACCTCTCTCTCCGTCGAGCGTGACCAGGCCTTTGTTACAGGCGCCTACCTCGTCCGAGACCCCGAAGGTCGACTGTCAGCCTACTTCCGCGGTGTCTGCACACCCCGCATCAGCAGCCACTTGAAAGGGCACTCGGCACCGGGATGCACCAACGGCATTGATCTGCGGGCCGCTGTGGGAGGATCCGGCACTGCAGCATCACTCCCGCCGCTGCCCCACGGCCACTGCCACGTCCTTTCCATTTCCATCACCAACGATAAGCGCCGAGGAAATTGCCTCTTTCTCAAACCTGAGCGCTACGGGGTCCACGGTATCAGGAACCTGACGCATCACGCCGTCATGTACGCCAAGTCGCTGAAGCGTCAGCACACATTTGGCGCGAACGAAGTCGTTGGCATGCGCAAAGAGCGCATCCCTGACCACCTCGTGGCGTCCTTTGGTGAGGCTGTTGATACACTTGCTGACGGGCCCCAAGCTATTGCTGAAGTCGGGCGGCGCGGCAAAGGGGAAGGTATTGCCGCCATGCATGAGTTTTTGACGAATAAACTGGGCTGCTCGGGTGTTGTGTTGCCCGAGCATACCCGCGAGCGTATGGGCGCTCTCCTTACTCAACTTGAGTCTCAGTATGACTTTGTTGGTCTCCGTTTTGGTAACGAAGTGGTTGTTGATCTCCCGGCGGAACTCGCTAATCCGTTGCCTCGAGCGCCAGGCGTGTGCGGCCCATCGCCGCCGTTGAGCCAGCTGTCTTCAGATCCGTCTGAATGGAAGGATTTGGTGGATGAAACGTGAGTCGTTGTGTTAAAGCTGACTGGAGTGATGGCGGTGGCGTATTTAGCTGAGGTCCAGACCGTCTGGGAGTATTCGCAAGGGTAGGATCTGATTTAAAGCAGGTACTGTTGGATTCAAGTTGCGTAGTATATGGACTCTTTACATACTTATACATGTGTATGATGTGATTGGGAGAAACGTTTGGCTCCACGCAACCCCTGAACCCCTGAAGTCATTGAGTTGTCAACGTCCAATATGGAAGGCAAAATCAATCCTCAATTTCATCCAATCATCCAATCAGGGCGTGTGGCTCAGTTGGTAGAGCGTTCGCTTAGCATACCCACCTGTATGCGAAAGGTCCTGGGTTCGATTCCCAGCTCGTCCACATCATCTTTTGCTTTCGATTCAAAGGTTGAATTTTTGACATTTCCAATGTCACCTCACTTTGGGGGATGAAGCTCAACGGGAGGTCGGCGGATAGACGCGGATTGCAAGGCACACAACCTGGAAACCGTCGAATTCAAGCCTGCGGATTATTGTTTATTTTCCCCCGTCGCACAAGCACAGACACCCGCATTTAGTGTATAAGCTCCACTTGGTTCTTCCCAGTCATGGATTTGTCAGAATATCCCACTTGGACCGTAACTGTGACGAATCTTCTCGAACAGCGCGGAGAGCGAGGGAAGGATCGGTGAAACACACAGTGGGACAGCTGGCTCTGATGTGTTGTTCACCGTGGTTCCATCTATCCTTTTTCTGAGCTGTACACTAATGCGGAATTCCTCATGGTCCCGAGCCGCCTATGAAGTGTGAGGTTACCAGGTTGAGAGTGGAGATTGGAGAAGCATAGACGGAGGCTTGGTGTCACAGATTACGACAATCGTGGTAGCATGATTGAGGGGTCGAGCAGCACTATGCCGTGGCTTTGTTTGACTTTGATCGAGCTAGTGTAAACAGCCGTTGCCAAGTGGCATCCCGGATCGATGTCATATATATACCTATATACCGCTTCTCATTCTCCTTTTTCAGTCTCATGTTTATAGTCTTTGAAACCAAATCACGCAATTCATTCCGCATCTCGCAACATCGCCTTTCTCTCTGCAATACTCTTTGACATCTCACAAACCGCAACCATGGCTCCCATCGGCAAAATCTACACCTACCCCAACAACTACCGCGTCCAAATCGTACGTGCCCCCCCCTTGCCTCCATATTTATTCCCCCCATGACACTAACCCCCCCCTTCCCCAGGCCCAAGTCATCGCCGACATCAACAATGTCGAGGTCGAAATCCCTGACTTCCAAATGGGCGTCACAAACAAAGACCCCTCCTTCCTCTCCAAATTCCCCCTCGGCAAGGTCCCCGCCTTCTCCTCCGCCGACGACACCTTCCACCTGACCGAAGGTCTCGCCATTGCCCGCTACATTGCCTCTTCAGGCCCCGCCTCCGCCCAGCTCCTGGGCGCCGACCCCAAGACCTCCGCTCTGATCGAGCAATGCGCCCTCTTTGCCGAGTCTGAGCTTTCCGGCGCCACCATCCCCCCTCTTCTGATGGTCCTGGCCAAGATGATCCCCTATGACGAGGCGAGGTATAACCAGTGCGCTGGCAACCTCGAGAGGGCGGTCAAGAGGCTGGAGGAGGCCGTCAAGGATGGGAGAAAGTTCCTTGTTGGTGATCAGCTCACTTTGGCTGACTTGGCTGTTTTGGGGCCCATGACCCTCGCGAGCAAGTTCCTTTTTGATGAGGAGATGAGGAAGCAGGCGCCCAGCGTGGAGGGGTACCTCAAGGGTTTGTTGGAGGTGCCCGAGGTGAAGAAGCACTTTGGGGAGTTGACCTTTGTTGAGAAGAGGGTTCAAGGTTAAATTTCCGGAAACCTAATGAGATAATGTAATTGTCGTGAAGGAAGATAAAATAATAGGAAAATTCATGATATAAACCAAAACACTTTGCACCGAAAGAAACGTCCATATGAAACCTCTCATTGTATGTACCAGCCAAAATATATACTCGTCTTTGAAATCACGTCTCCTCCGCCTCCTTGCAGACAGGACACCCAGCCGCAATCTTGTCCCGCAGCAACATCGCATGCGTCACTTTGGCACCTATCCTATGCGACACACTCTCCCCAACCCCATTCACCAAGCTCTGATCCACCCTCTCCCCCGGCTTCAATTTCTCCAGCAAATGCGACAAATGATACACATGCCCACAAGCAAACCCGACCAGCGTCTCCATCTCCCACTCCGTAAACGCCTCACAGCACCCAGCACAATGCCCCGGAGACCACTTCTTCCCCGGTGGCTTCGGCACCTCCTCATCACGCCCATCATCAACCACCTCATGCTTCTCCCCAACCACAGTAGGCACATCCTTCGCCCTCACATCAACATGATCACCCCCTTTGACCACAACCTCAAACTTCACCCCCTTCCTCTGCCCGCTCCTCAGCAAATTCTGCGCAGCCGCCACCTCACTCCTCAAGACCTTCGCCACCCCAGAGCTGATGCTATGCTGAATATCATGCTCCTTCATAATGTGCTTCAGCCCCTCCCTCAGACCATCAATCTCCAATCCTTCCGGGATTCTTCTGACCAGAGTGATGGGGTTAATCGCCGTCCCGACCTCCTCGAGCAAGCCCCTGATGAACCGGGGCTTGTCCATACTATACTCGAGGAGATCTTCCCACAGGTCAGGGTCATTTTGTTCCTTGGCGAAGGCAATCGCACGGCTGACATCGCCCAGTCGTTCGATAATCAGCGTCAACGCGCGTTTCATTTGGCCAGTCTTGGAGTAGAGGTAGACCAGCTCGGGAATGTAATCGTACTGGTCGCATTCTTTGACAGCCTGCCAATTGTTAGCATGGTCCAAACAGTAAACGCAGACGTGTGGAGATATATACCTCCTCAAATGCATACGCCGTCGAAGTCTTGAGAAAGTTCATCAGCAGCGACTGGTCATACTTGGCAAATAGATGAACCGCCAAATCAGCAAACTTGTCCACAAGAGACTGGCTGTCGGTAACAAGCCGGGCCCTCGACTCTCCAGTATGCTCGTGAATACCCTGGCCCCTCCACAGACCACGAAGATAAAAGAATGTATAAAGATCCAACTTCTTCTCCTGGAGTTGCTCTACCACGTCATCAGGCTTGACCAGGCCATGCTGTGCCTCGTCCACTAGCAAGGTAATCGCTTCATGTGTCGCTTGTTCCAGCTCCTCGTTGCTAATCTTGGCCTGACCTTGAGGAACACGGAGAGTGAGAAAGCTGGGAATATCATCGGCCACAGCATCAGCCAGATGGCCATCCTTGATCAGTCGCATTGCGTTGTCCGCATCTTGCAGTTTGATGTAGCATTTGAGAGCTTCCCTATTCCTGCCATTGGCTTCGTGAAGCTTGGCAAGACTCTCATTCACGATGCGCCAATCACGACCAACCTCGCCATCCTCCACGCTGTCTTCTCGCACGTCTCGGTAACTGAGCTGGTTCTCCAAGGCTGTCGTGATGGTGGTAATCTCAAACAAATCAGGAGACCATCGTTCCAACAATTCTCGAAATTGAGGTTTGCTGGTCTCAAGGTAGTGTCCCAACACGACTTCGTAAATTGTTCCCGGAATGGGTGGCCGTGTCCGCTCAGTGGGAATGTAGTTGACGATTTCGTCAAACTTGTTTGCCCCGGCAAACGTCCACACCCACTTCTCCCAACGGTCCGGAGTTCCCAAAACCTTTCCACATGTCTGTCCAGCTCGTACCCAATCGTCAGCCTCAACCAGCTCCTGCAGCCACAACTCGCCAATGCGCCTCTTCTCCTTTTCCGCAGCCGAGTACATGGACTGCATTCCTTCGGCGAGGGAGGCCGTCTCGTCGTAAAAGTCGTCGGTTGTCTGAGTGTGGTCTGGTGACAATGGGCTCGTGTCAACAGCCGTCGACATGATCTCGGGGTGCTCGTTGACAAGTTCCCATGCTTGCTGGTACTGCTGACGTTCCAGCAGCCACGATAAATGATCCCCCAGATCTCTCCTTGTCGCGAGGATGCAGTCATACGGACTATGTATGAAGATCTTGACTCCTGGCTTGGTGAGATTGGGATGCACAGATCCAGCCTTTGAACGAAGGAGCGCGGAGGCAGCAGCAATCTTCACAGGCGATGTGCCCTCATTGCTGTCCTTGCTTCTGATACTGGCCCCTGAGCTGAATAGAGAAATAGGGTTGAGGGCTGCGTTCAGCATTTCGGTGCCTAGCCCAGCCAGCGTCTCCAGGGCGCCCCTGCTAGAGGCAGCAGCAGCCACTGTCTGAGCTGGCAAGACACCGAGGTGGTAGTCATTGGATGAAAGTCTTTCGAAACGGCTGAGCGTAAGCCCGTCCTTGTCGATCTCTGCTTGAGATGTGAGATCGATCAATCGAAGTTCAGGGGGCTGGTTGTTCTGTTTGCGACGAATTCCGCCTGATGGCTCGCTCCCAGTCGAGGTTGTGTGCTTGTGGCCGCGAGCCTTGGTACCGTCGTCTTCGTCTTCATCGTCGTCCGGTAAACAGTAGGCGAGAACTAATATCAAGTTTTGGGTATATAACGAAATGCCAGAAATAATGCAATCCATACGAAGTCTGTAGGGGTCAGTCATCGGAGATAAGACAAGGATGAAGGGGTATGGGTCACTCACAACTTTACAATCTCTGCCCGGCCAGCGGACTTCTCTCCGGCATTCTTTCCAACGCCGACCCCCCCAGGGTGAACATGTATTATCCAGATGGTCCCACCCCAACCCACCAGCAGACGCTCTATCGCCTTGTTGTGTTTCACCTGCTGTTGTTTTAATCTCTCCGCAGCCGGCGAAAGGAGGACCTCTTGAGATTCCTTCTCAGGCTCATCAGGCTCCACCGCTTGCTCGTCGATCCACTCAGCCCTTCCTTTCCATACGCTGGCCATAGTCTCCCACTCTGCGGTCTGAGGTCGATCAATGTGGCCGATGCGCTTCCAGGCATCGTCTACGTCGGCGCTCTCCAGATGAAGCCTTGTCCGCATGATCTTGATACCATGTTCGTTCAGCCAAACAACATATTTCCCAGATAACGACCACTTGATAGTGTTGATGGTACCTTCGCCCGAGTGCAGAACCGTGTCTTTCCCAGTGCTTGCACCCACCATGCCACCCAGCCAACCTGCTGCCTGTGCAGCTGCGCCCGTCGTGGTAGCGGTACTTCGACCCAATGGCGCACCTGTCGTGAGGATCAGCTGTCCGGAGAGTCCACCGGACAGATACATCTTGTCGTGCTTGTAGTCTGGCGAGAGAGCGACAGCTTGGACAGGGCGAGCGAAGTTGCGGAGCGAAACGTCCTTGACATCGACCAGAGACTGTACACAGACATTTCCATCCATGGACGAGGTGGCAATGTGGATGTTGTTGGAAGGGGTATTCGGCACCGCGTTCTGGAGTTGTGTGGCCCTTCTCGTCGGCGGCGCTGGGGAAGCATGGCCCTCGCCGATGGAGGAGGCTGGTCTTCGAGGGCTGCTTGGGGTGGCTTTCGGGGTGGCATCGGGTTTGAGCATCGACAGTGGTGGAGGGTATGGGGAGATTGAAACGGCTGTAACAGAAGCTGAGTGGGCATGGTAGACTCGTAACGATTGGAAAACAGGCAATTGAATAACATGCTGGTTTAGGCGGTCAGTCACTCCATTTCGTGTCAGGCAGGTTAGATATACCGACGATGTTTCCATTGTGTGTTCCTATGATCTGCTTGTCTCCGGCAACCAGAAAGGTGCTTGTCGCATCTCCATTCCGGTAGAGGGGCCCGAGGTGTTGGGTCAATCGGGCGTACTTGAGCTTTGGTTCCTCATCCTCGTCCTCGCTCTCCTCTTCGGCCTCTTCTGCTTCCTCTTCTCCCTCCTCTTCCTCCGCATCACCGTCACTAGACCCCTCTACTGTGTCCTCGGTCTCATGGTCTGAGGTTGCGCCAGCGCCCGTGTTGACCCTGAGCCGTTTCGCTGAACCTGGACTTGGACGTGGACCTGGGCCTGTGGCTGTCGCGTCGCTGGACTCGGTCGGGGTCTTGTCGTCGTGGGGGTCGATGTCGCCGGTTTGTGGCGAGCTTCCTGTCATGTTGATGCGGGTGACGGCAGCAACTTCATGGCGGGTTGGAGCAAGGCAGGCAGGGCGCAGAGAGGGAGGGTCGTATGGCTATGGGGCTCGGAGAGTGTTTGAGTGTTTGTTGAGTTGCTTCGGGAAGCTTTAGGCGCAGCCAAGAGCTACGTCAGAGCTTAAACGGCGGTCCCTGCAGGGGGTTGGGGGTCAGCTTTGGCCAATAGGCAGCTGCCCCTCAAAAGTGGAGACATCATTGGGCAGCCTTGCGACCCCGACGACCCCGACGCGGGTTCCAGGCTCTGGGACGCGCTTTCTGGGAGCCCATGACAGACTGACTGCCCTGCAATGGGCTTTGAATTTAGGTATGTAAGGTAACTGTCAATCAAGTCCAGTGCCCGGTTCTTTCCAGCGACTTTGACTTGCTCAAATGAAGGTCTTCAGAGATTGAAGGAAATGGATCTCCATTACTTACCTCGGACCATCGCCGCTCGACCTTTTCGTGTAGTTTGAGGACCAGACACAGCAACAAACATGGCCTCGATTGCTTCTCTCGGGGTGCATCAACCCACCGGCCTGCGGCATGCCATCCAAGAAGGAATCCTTGACCCGAACCCGCCACCATCTGCCTATACTTGGGACATCAGCCTTAGCAAGGATGGTGACAACGAGTACGAGGACGAGCTCCTCACCACCAAAGATTGCGTCCTCTGGTCCCGTGGAGGGGTCTTCCGGAAGAGCTTCAAATTCGACCTCGAAAACGAACCCATTGCCCAAGCCCTCCTGGCCAACTTCCCTGCCTCGGCCGAACACCAGCCCAGCGACAAGAGAAAGAAAAAGCCGCTTGGGAAACCCACCCTCTCGAAAGCACTCGTTGTCTTTCTCAAGACCCAGGCGCACATCTACTTCCTCTCCGGTGCCAGCCATGTCGTCCATATGCCCTTCGAGGTCGAGTCTGCCTGCGCTGCACCATGCGGTGTCATTATTCAACGCAAGCCACGAGCAAACAATACAGCACCTGTCTCGTTACGACTTCCGAAAGTGCCCCCGAATTCCTTCGTATCGTCACAGCCGCCGCCGCCGTCGGCCAATACCCAACGAGGGCCCGAGTTCTCGACCGAGGGGCTAGGAAACCCCAAAGTGCTGCCCCTCCGCCTCAGCTCGACACTGGAAAATATGTGGCAACCTCCGATGGAAACAAGTGAAAGTCATTGGCCTCGTCTCGTCTGCCTAACAGACCCGTTGTTGGAAATCGGACTGGTAGTCACACAACAAGATCGGGGGAAGCCCCCAAGGGGACGAAGAAACTCGACCGGCCCCCTATTTCTCAACCCTGCCGAAGAAATGTTGCACATGGAGTCCATCAAGCTCCCGAATCTTCCAGCGTCCGAAGCTGGGGGTCTGCATATTGCCGTCACCGTTAACCGCGAGTCTGGCATGTACACTGTCTGGCGATTGACATATCTAGAGAATGAGGACCCGTTTCTCAGCAAAAAGAAAAAGAGGAGAACATCATCCTCCCGGCGACGGAGCTCTATGGCTCCAGGTCTACCAAGTGGAGCTGCCACCCCGATACACCCGTCCATGAGAGAAAGCTTTGGTGCACCGCTCCCGGGCAAAAGGACGAGGAAGAGCGTAAGGATTGAGGAAAACGAAAAGACCCTGGACAATGCTCTCAACTCGCTGGATCCGGACAAGGGCAACGATGCCACTCGGAGGCAGTCACGACGAGTGAGCTCTCTGCTGGCTCGTGCTGATCTCTCAGCATCCCAGGATCGAGCAACGTTCACCGAACAATCCATGTACCCCAACCATGCTAACAGGAGGCTTGATTCTCAGGGGAGCCAGCGTGCTCGGATGAGTAGCGGATATGCCGGATCGGTATTCAGTGGCAGCTTCAGCGCCAATCGTGACTTGAACAGTCTCCATGAAGCACCTGTTGACAACCTATTGGAGGAGCTCCGTGCCGGCGGGGACTTCGAGGGTTTCCACAGCATGGGCCTAGAGGACCACGACTTTGACGGCCTGACACGGGAGATGCTGCTCACGAAAATCCACAGCTTCAGCATGGATAATGCTAATCTGCGATACTCTCTCTCGGGCAAGCCAGCCAGAACACACTCCAAGGTCTTTATCCTTGCTAGCCCCCCAACTGCCACAGATGAGCAAGGACGTGCCATGCTCCTGGTTGGCATTCAAGATCCCGTAGACCGGAGACTCCAACTCCTAACACTCCACATCGACGTTCGTGACGAGAAAAGCACAACAAAAAGTGCCATGAAAGGCTCTTCCAACCCAAGCAGCCTCACTATCATTCCGGGGGAGCCTCGCAGGGTTCAAAGCGTCGTGGATTCGTGCAAGCTATCCGACGGCCATGAGACCATTATGATCTTGTCCGAAGACACTGCTGGCGGACGAGAGCTCAGTCTGCAGTCGCCTTGGGGCAAAGTAACAACGGTCACATTGCCCTTGTTATTTTCTGATAACCTTCACAGCCTCGATTACGTCGGCAGCCACAAGGTCAACAAAGAGGTTCGGGGCAGGCGGTCGATAGGCACCGGCATGACCTGCACTCAGATCGATTCGGTATGTCACTCGAACTTACGCGGTGTGGTTGATCTCAGAGACAAGGACGGTCGCTTCCATCGAGTCAAAATCCAGCTGCAGCCTTCATCACTTCAGATACGTCGCATTCTCGATACCTGCCGGAGTGTTCTTCCTACTTCATATGCCGACAAGCTACTGGCAGGGTGGTGGCACATCATGCAATGGCTTCAAAGCGGGCGCGTTCGGGGTCTCAGTCATTCCATAGTGGACAAGGAATGGACAGCACTGGTGATACTGCTCTTTTCCAGCTTTCTCGCCTTGCGACACAATAGCGAGACTTCTCTGCGAAGCTATGGCGAAGGCGCCGCACAGCCTCCGTGCCAGAAGAGCTCGGACACCATGCGAGTGTACGAAAACCCCAGCTCATCAGGATGTCCGCCTTGGAGCCGGAATAAAGCATGGCAGTGGCTTCTTGATACTCCAGTATTTGAACCCGCCCCCGTCACAGCCGAATCAGGCCCTCGTTCACCAAGCTTTCTTGCTCTTCACATCGAACTAGCGCAAAGGTGGATGGCGTCTTCTGGCGGTGTGTTGGCTTTCGGCTTTGATGGATATCTTCCCACGGCTCTCGGCAGAGGTAGCCCGGGACGCAGCATTGCAGCCTGGAGCATGATGGTGGCGCTGCATATTCTTCTGGAGGAACAAAAACTCGACATTCTGTCGCCTGAGGATACGGTGCACGGCCAGGGCGATTTGAGGGGAGTGCTCTGCCAGATCTCTAGGTGGCTTGGATGGCAGAAGCACGAGACGGTTTATGCTTTGGGCATGGACGTGGATCTCGAATCAGTGCATGATTTGGTTCCTACGCTCGCGGCCGAGGTGGTTGAACCGCCGGCCTGCTTTTGCGTGCTGACCTGGATCCAGGACCATCTTGCATATGGTAAGGGAAGCGAGTTCCCGACATTGCCCCTCGTCTACTCCACTGGCTGTCAAGATGCCGTCTCTGGAAAATTAAGAACGAAGCTCTGGTCATCATTGACCCCCCGATCGCTCATGTTTGCCAAGTTCTTTGATCTTCTTGGTACGACAACGAATCGACATGAGATGGTTGTGGCCATGTATGAATCTGGTTTCACGCCGCAGATTCTCGAAACATTGCCCGAGGCCGTGCTTACGCCTTTACAAGACGTTATCTTCCTGTGTCAACCAAACCCGCCGCCTTCGTGGTCCAAAGAGCTCCTCTCTCTAGTGAACCGCACTGACATTAGCACTGTTTTGCGGCCAGGAAAGACGTGGCGACCGCTTGGGGCGGAGATCAACGTAAGTCGTCGCCCCGTAGCTGTAGTGGCATTTGCTGACAGGTCTCAGGCTCCATCCCATGCTGCGAAATGGGATGTCCGCATGCTATGTCAACACCTCGACGATTTCCACGACCGCGTGGAGGAGACAGAGGCCACAGAACGTCAGGCCGTTGTGCGCTCGCTGTTTAGAGAAGACAGACGGCTCAACGAGGCCCAGAATCTTCTATCAACCTCCAAGCACCGCGTCGTTCGTCTGGCCCCCAAGCCAGGCACATCGGAAGCCGAGTATCTTGAGCAACAAAAGGAGCATGTTGCTACCGTGGCCACCAGCACCCTTGCTATACCAGCAGGCAGAGGCCTCTTGTACTTTGCTCTCCGCTTTCCGCTTCTTACTCAAAAATACCAGATCAATGGATTCCAGCTCACATGTGTCGTCCAGCCGATTAACAACTCGGTCGGCGTGGACAAGGCCATGTTCACGGAGGAAAAGATCAACTGGGCCTTCTTCCACCAGGGCGTCTCGGGTGGCCTTGCCATATCACCTCATGCAAAGGGGATTGACACGTCTTGGATTCTGTACAACAAGCCCGGATCAGACTTGAACAACCGCCATGCCGGATTTCTACTCGCTCTTGGGCTAAACGGCCATCTCAAGTCGGTTGCCAAGTGGGTCGCCTTCAAGTATCTTACACCCAAGCATACCATGACGTCCATCGGCCTGCTTCTTGGTCTGGCGGCCTCGTATCTGGGGACCATGGATTCGCTGATCACGCGCCTGCTGTCGGTGCACGTCACCCGTATGCTACCCCGGGGAGCTGCCGAGCTCAACCTGTCGCAACATACCCAGACGACAGGCATCATGGGCATTGGCCTTCTCTACTGCAACAGTCAACACCGCCGCATGAGCGAGATCATGATGTCGGAAATTGAGTATCTCGAGGATGGAGAGGAGGAGAACCCACTTCGCGACGAAGGTTATCGTCTGGCTGCCGGCTTTGCTTTGGGCTTCATCAACCTCGGCAAAGGAGGTGATCTGAAAGGATTGAGAGATATGCGTCTGACGGAGAAGCTCCTGACAATCGCCACGTCCACCAAGCGGGTGGAGCTGGCCCATGTCTTGGATCGTGCCGGCGCCGGCGCAGTGATGGCCATTGCCCTCATCTTCATGAAGTCGGAAGACCATATTGTGGCACGAAAGATCGACGTCCCCGACACTACGTTGCAATTCGACTATGTCCGGCCCGACATTTTGCTCCTGAGGACGGTCGCGAAGAATATTATTCTGTGGAAGGAGATCACCCCCACCTTTGACTGGGTTAAGAGCAGTCTCCCTTCGATTTATCATTCCAGGGCACGTCTCAGCGGTACGAAGAAGCTTCAGAGTAAAGACATGTCTTTCTTCTCCATCTTGGCTGGCATCTGCTTTTCGTTGGGCTTGCGGTTTGCCGGCTCTGCAAATACCCGGGTTCGGGATTTGCTTGTTCATTATCTTGACGAGTTTATACGCATTGTTAGAAGCCCTGTGACCAACTTTGACGCAGAGCTTGCTCGCAGCAATGCGCGCATGTGTATGGATCTGGTGGCTCTATCTTGCGCCACCGTGATGGCGGGGACGGGGGATATTACCGTGCTCCGACGTTTGCGCAGCTTACACGGTCGTGATGACAAGAGCACCACATATGGAAGCCACATGGCTGCTCACCTAGCAATTGGCGCTCTCTTCCTCGGCTGTGGAACTGCCACCTTTGGCACCAGCAACCTCGCCACAGCCGCTCTCCTTGTTGCTTTTTACCCCTTGTTCCCTGCCAACGTGCAAGACAATCGTGCGCATCTGCAGGCCTTCCGCCACTTTTGGGTTCTTGCTACTGAGCCTCGCTGTCTTGTCGCCAAGGACCTTGCTACCGGTCAGCCCATCAACACACCCATCAATATTCATCTCAAGCCAGGTTCGGCCACAGCCGTTGCGGCGGCTTCTCAGACGGGTTCTGATGCTAGCGATCCCGAGATTATCACCCTCCGGCGCCAGACTCCGTGCCTCCTGCCGCCACTAGACGACGTCCTCCGGGTAGCTACGGACGCTAGCGGTTTGGGGTATTGGGACTTGGTGATTGACCTTCAAAACCACCCCAGTTTGGCGGATGACTTTCGCAACAATCAGTCAGTCTATCTCCGTCGGAGGCCGGCGCATGAGGGGACATTCCCTGCGACTTTGCGCGCCTTGGGGAGCAGCGACATTATTGATGCGGCGGTTGGGCGGGATCCCATGGAGTGGGTGTTTGACCTGCAGGCGCTCCAAGACTTGACGCATGCGGAACGTGCGTTGGTTCTTGACCGCTTGGGGTCTGGTGGTGGGGTTGGGGAGGGCGAGGCGGCGAGTACGGCGGTGGATGCGAAGTTGGTGTTGAGGGCTGGGCTAGAAACGGAGGGGTGGTCGAGGGACAGGTTGCTGGGGCTGAGGCTGTTGTTTGAGTGGGCCGAGAGGAGGGGTGTTTTTGCTGGGGGTGGTGCGGGTAGGAATAAGGAGGGGAAGAATAAGGAGGTTGAGGAAGGGAAGGGGAAGAGGAAGGGGAAGACACCTGCGAGGAAGGGGAAGAAGAAGGTTTCCATGTCTGTCGGGCATGAGGAACAAGGTGGGGGGAAGGAGAGGGAGCTTGATGTTGTGGAGAGGGGGGGTGTTTGGTGGATGAGGGATAGTGTGATTGAGGAGTTGAAGGGGAGGGCGTGGCTTGCGGGGAGAGAGACGTGAGAGTATTGTCTGGGATCAGGATTATGACTGGTTGTTATTATGACGTGGACGACGCATGTCTTGGGAGTTTAAAATAATACTTGATTGCCAACACATTGTGGGAGGCCTTGGGTGAAATACTGCGGTTGCTGTTCTATGGAGACGAAGGTCTATGGCACTATCTGAACAAAGGCTGTGGTCTTGAAGTGATGCTATGCTCAAACCCCTTCGGCCTCCAACTTGACCAACCCGCTCTTTGTCGCAATCTTGACAGCGAGCTCGGCCACAGGAGTCGAGCTCAACAACTCAAATACGGAAATATCACTCTGCATCTCCCTCAAGCACAAGTTTCGTATCTCGACGGCTTTGAGCGAGTCCTCTGTAATCTCTTGTCAGTATCGTCGGCGCAGAGCCTGTGTGGACAATAATCACAATCACTTACCTCCAAATTCCGGCAAGGGCTTCTGCCCATCAACCTCGCCCACATCAACACCAATCGCGACAGCAATCTGCAACTTGATGTACTCCTCCACCGCAGCAGCCGCCTCACCAAGGGCAGTAGCGCGGCTCAACACCTCCCCAATCTTTTCCGTCTTTCCGCCAGCCTGGCGGCCGCTCTTGTCCGACCTCACGACGCGCAGCTCAAACTTCCGGTCCCCTGCGAACCCGGTGCCGTTGTCATCCCGGATGAGGCCGTCGCCCAAACCGAGAATGAGCTGTGCGGGGATGGTTTTCTCCGCCCTGGATTTGACCAAAGCAAAGACGACAGCTCCCAGATGTTGAGCAATCTTGATGGCTGCCTGATCTGAAGCGCTGGCAGCGTAGTGTATGAGCACTGTCTGGCCTTTTTCAAGCACTGCTGAGAACTCGACGGGGGAAATCAGATTCGCCACCCAATACTGGGCACTGAGCTCTTTTACAAATTTCCACTCCAACTTCTCTCGGTCCCATCTACAATTTGTAGTTTGTAGTTGTAGCCATATCATCGCCATATCATTCGGACGAAACCTGGTCCGTGCGCGTGGGTTCAGGGGCTCAGGGGCTCAAATGGGCTCAAAACATGCTGCCAATGTACCACTGTACGTACAGTAACTTCCGGTGCAAAGTGAAGGATAGCTCTTTATTACTGCACGCATTCAGGGGCACCCAACGAACAATAGAGGGAACAGGCCAAACAATCTTTGCTCTTGTGACACCATAGCCGACAGTCGTATTCAGAGCCAAAATAAACAACAGTATTGACAAGACATACTCACGCATTCTCGCAAGTTCTTGGAACCACTTTCCAGAGTACCAGAACAGCACTAGGACACAATTATACTTCCACGCAATGGGACTGGAATTTCAAGGTGACAGGGACGGTGAATCATGTAAGGTAGACAGGGTTTGTTCCATTGAGCTATGGTGCAACCAGACATCATTCTCCGTCCTTTCGGTCCGAACCCAGTCTCAAAATCTCTTGGCCAGACTCTTGCTTTTCTTGCTGGAAACGGTGGTCAGTGATGTGTTCCTGATCCATACTGTATTCCTTGATGGTAAACTGTGACAACATGGTCACGCCTGCCAGACCGCACATGGTCGCCCAGATGACTTGGAAAGTACGGACAAGGGCGCCTCTCAACGCCATCACCAACGGGGACCCCGAGGGCATGTTCTTCATCATGGATGCCAGCGCCACGGCTCCAATATTTGCAATGGCTGGTGGCAGCAGCGAGGCAGTTTCTGGTTGCTGGAGTTCCACCCGCATGTGATTTTCTAGAATCGATCCACCGATGGCCACGCCGACCGCTTGTCCGAACGAGCGGAAGAAGAGAACCAGCGTTGCGGCCGTGGCCACGTCTGCGGGCAGGACCGAGGCTTGCAGCGCGAGCGTGATGGACGGGAATAGAATCCCCATGCCCAGCCCGGACACGGCAGTGAGGAAGATCCACGCCGGGATGCTGGTGTCGGCGCCCAAGAGTATCAGGAGGCCGCAGCCCAAGGTTGCCAGCACCCAACCGGTCCAGACAGCCCAGCGGTAGCGGCCGGTCTTGGACACGACCACGCCGACGAAGATGGCGCATGGAACTACCGTCGCGGTCTGGGCGAGGGCGGCGACGCCTGCAATGAGCGGGCTGTAGCCCAGGACGGCTTGGAAATACTCGGGCATGTAGTACACGAGAGAGTAGAGGATGAGCCCGTGAACGAAGCTGCCGGCGTATACTGCCGTTGTTGAGTAGTTCCGGAATATGTAGACGGGGATGAAGGGTGTGGACGTGCCGTAGCACTCGAACACAGCAACACCCGCCATGCCCGCAGCACCAAGACACAGGGGGACGAGCGTGTGCCAGCTGCTCCAGGGAAACTGCGAACCCCCCAGAGTCACCGATACAAGGAAAGCCGTGACGGAGGCGATGAAGAGGGTCGAGCCGAAGTAGTCCAGGTTCCTCAGCCTGGCCGTGGTGTCACCGCTCGGCCGGGTAAGCTTCAGGAAGAAGCCAATGCCAATCAAGCCGAGTCCGACGACGGGAAGGTTGAGCCTGCCGAGTACAAAGGTGAGCATGTAAGGCAGTTGAAGTACACAGGGCCATGTACGAGCGCAGCTCACCAGAATATCCATCGCCACTGGCCTGCGTCAGCACAAGCACCACCGATAATGGGTCCGGTAGTGCTGCCCACGGCCCAGATGGAGCTGATCAAGGCATAAAGACGAGCGCGCTCCCTAAGAGGCGCCAGATCGGTCACCAACACGGTGGTGAGACCAAGCACTCCGCCGCCGCCGAGCCCCTGAACGGTCCGGCCGGCGATCATGACAGTAAAGTTTTGGGAGACGGCACAAACCACGGAGCCGGCGGCAAAGATGACCAACGCCAGCATCAGAACGGGACGGCGGCCAAAGACATCGCTCAGGGATACCCAGAGGAGCAACACGACGGTGCAGGCGAGTAGGTAGGATGTCCCGGCCCAGAAGGCCTCGGTCTGTCTGTTGCCATCGCCGCCGATGGCCGCGGATATTGCCTGTCCATGTTGTGTCAGCCCGATGTTCACATCGTTTCCGTTCTGCTGGTGGGGGAGAGGTCGGAACGCACCGGCAGGGCGACAGAGAGGGACGTGGCGTCCAAGGCTGCGGCGAGATTAGTCAGGGCTATGGCCCAGAAGGCAAGCCAGAAATGGAGCCCCGGCCCACGCCGAGTGTCGGCCCTGTCGGGCTCATTTACGTTGGTGTCGACGCTGGCCATTTAGCATGAAAGACTGCCACGCCGCGTGAGGTTAGGCAAAGGGTTCCAGAAAGGATCGGAGCGAGCTAGAGCAGGCGATGGTCTCTAGTACGCCTCACTGGGTATATTCACAGGAAAGCACACTCGTCGGCAGCAGGATCCAACGCAAGGGCAATGCGGAACTAGGCTCCCTCAGTCGAAAAGCCATACCGGTGAGCCACTGCATCCGCACGATAAGTCACTACCGTAGTCGAGCGGGCGTCATCGCAGTCCCGACTCGGCCGTATCAGCGACCCAATTTGGATCGGAAGTCCGATGTTGACACATGTTCGGAAGTCCGACTCCTGCCGACCTATGGACGGAAGCCGGGGCCGAATTCTGCCTGTCCACGGCAATTTGGCGGCCAGGCGGCTTCCGGCATCGCTGCGGATATTGTCGTCCCTTACTTGGACTTGAAACCCGTTGGAAGGCCCAGACCATGCCGCATGCCCCGAGCCCCTGGCATCAACACATTTGCCGTCTTGGTCTCTCGACTGTCATCAGAATCCTCTGCTCTTACCCAACAAGACCTTAGATGAACCGAAACGACGTCGAGATGCCATACCCAATCTACTACTACGTTGCCATTCTTTCCATAGCTGCTCTCTTCACCCGCTCGCTCCATGTACGGATTAGTCTCTTCCAGCGCAAGCGGCGCTTCGCCCGCAAGCACGGCTGCGCGCCTGTGACGCGAGCGCGGGCGTGGGATCCCCTGCTTGGTCTCGACCATTTCGTCCGCCTGGGGAAGGCCGCCGCGCAGCGCCGGTACCTGGAATACTGGCAGAAGACCATGTTCGGGAGGTACGGCAACACGTTTGACATCAACCTCATGGGCCAGCGCCTGCTCTTCACCAACGAGCCGCGCAACATCCAGGCGGTGCTGGTGACGCAGTTCCCCGACTTTGACATCGGCCAGCGGCGGCGCGACAACTCGGCCCAGCTGTTGGGCGTGGGCGTCTTCAACGCCGACGGTCCCACGTGGGAGCACGCTCGCGCTACCCTGCGTCCAAACCTCACGCGGGCTCAGGTGGCCGACTTGCAGCTCTTTGAGAAGCATGTCGGCGTGTGGATGGCGGCCCTGCCCAAGGATGGCCAGGCGGTGGATATGCAGGAATGGGCTTTCCGATTTGTACTAAAGCTGTCGAATTCATCAGGCTCGGCACGTCCCTTGCTAACATTGGCCACAGACGTTGGACGTGGGAACCGAATTCCTGCTCGGCACATCTTCCGGCGTACTTGATCCCCAAGCCACCGAGTTGGGCCGCCGCTTTGCCTGGGCCTTCAACCTCGGGGTGGACGGAGTGGCGCAGAAAATCCGCCTCGGAAGCCTGGCACCGCTCTACTACAATGCCGACTACGGAAAAGCCTGCAAGATGGTGCACGAATACGTCGACCCCATCGTGCTTGCAGCCATCGAAGCAGCCCAGAAGACCGGGTCCGAACGACACAGCAACGTCGGAGAGGAAAAGCGGTACACCTTCCTTGCCGCTCTCGCCAGCGAGGGTATCAGCCCGAAGAAGACACGTGACCATGTATTGAACATACGTAAGTAGCACTTACAAAACATCTGCGTGTTTATTTTGGAATTGTCCAACCTGACCAACCTCTCAGTCATTGCTGCGCGCGACACATCGGCCTGTCTTATGAGTGCCGCCTTCTTCGAGCTCGCAAGACAGCCGGGCATCCAAGCCAAGCTCCGAGCCGAGGTCGACAGACAGCTCGAAGGACGGCTCCCCCGCTACGACGACCTCAAAGACATGACCTACCTCAACTGGTTCATCAAGGAGGCCCTGCGCCTGTACCCCCCAATCCCCATGAACATCCGCGTGGCGAACAAGGACACGATGCTCCCCGTGGGCGGCGGTCCCGACGGCTCGGCGCCCATCTTCGTCCCTGCGGGCCAGGAGGTCGTGTACCAAATCTTCTCGACACACCGGCGGAGGGATCTTTGGGGCGAGGACGCCGACCAGTTCCGCCCGGAGCGGTGGGAGACGGTCCGCCCGCACTTCCAGTACCTGCCCTTCAACGGCGGTCCCCGCATATGCCCTGGCCAGCAGTTTGCGCTGCTGGAAACGAGCTTTGTCCTCGTGCGGTTCCTGCAGGAGTACTCGCGGCTCGAGGCGCCCGCAACCTCGCAGCAGCCCTGGACCGAGAATTACACCTTGACCTGTTCGGTGGGACAGGGTTCGTGGGTGAAGCTGACGAAGAGGGGGGGGTGAAAAGGGGTCAGAAGTCTCGGCTTGATTAGGTAGTCTCGTAGCCAGCAGAAGTGTACCTAGTTAATGCAGCTTAGCATTCAATTATCTGTCATTATGCTCAAGTTACATTCGCAGCCCTTATCTGACTATGCTCAAGTTACATTCGCAACTATTATCTGCAGGGCCAAGTGCAGCGCAAAGAGAGGGAGAGTCGCCCCAGGCTAAGGTAAGTACTTGGGCCGGCAGGCCAAGCATCACCGACAACCGGTCCGTCCTTCAAGCCCCCTTGTCGTCTCCAAAGACTGCCACGGCGAGGAAAGCGGCAAGACACAGCGAGTGCAAGACCAAATGCACAGCCGGCCCTCCCAACGCGGCGCCTTGTCCTTCGCTGTCGCCTTGTACCTTGTATTGTAGACGCGCGAGAGCACGATGGATGGGCCAGGCGTGATAAGTGCCTAGAGCCGCAGCGAGAAGTCTCGTGGCGCCCGTGCCGCAAGAGGGTGGCTGGTGGTGGAAGATGGCGACTAGACAGACGAGGTTTGTTGAGAGGAGAAGCCCGCCGTACTGGCGCAAAATCAGCTTCGCAGCCGCGGAGCAGTCGGGCAGTTGTTGTTCCGGCCGGAAGATGAAGGACGCGGCTGCGGCTGTCTCGATGAGAAGATGGAAGACGAATGGAAGGGTTTGGGAGGCCATGGCGTTTGGGCAGGACGGGGGCTGGAAGGGTGGGAGTCCGGACAGAAGAGACACAAGACAGTCTACTCTTCCTAGTCTCCCTTCACAGCTTTGACTCGCCATTTAGTTGCGGCAGAGACTCCCCCATCCAGCAGCCTTGGATGGCACGCCAATATTTGGTAGCGTCCTCGGTGACGAGTGCACAGTGGGGTGCCTCTCGGAAGAGCACAAGGCCAACCTCACATCCAGCTTCTCGCGCGAGCTGGGCATGGGATTGGACGTCAGCGGGTCCCACCATGCGGTCAGCACGGGAGAAGAGATAGAGCCGACGGGCGGCGGTGCCGAACAGGGTTGGCTTGTTCAGCTCACGGCGCATGTCGTTGACCGAGGACATGAAGCCGGCCTTTTGCAGGGCCGTGATGGTGGCCACAGCCGCGAATACGGCAGCCGTGGCGAGCGCTCGGATGGGGGCCGAGCTGGTGGCGGGCAGTGACAGAGTCGCCGCATTGAAGGCCTTGGCGAATGAAGTGTCGCCCGGGCAGCAGTCGAAGACAATCTGGCGCAGGTGGTCGCACAGAAGCGTGCCGGCCACCTCGGATATGGACAGGGCCAGTTGTATTGCCGTATTGCAGCCGCCGTGGGAAAACATGTGGAGCAGGGCCTGAGGGATGACAGGATTGGTGGTGGTGCCGGACTCGGTAGTCCGAATCCGAGTTGTCGTCGGCGGCGGCGGCTGCAACGCCTTGATGATGGCATCTCGGGCTGGCCGCAGCCGAGAACGGACGGCCGCAAACGAGCGAGCCGAGATATCGGCAAAGACTGTACGGACCAAGACAATGGTCGCATCGGGGAATGCTTTCCGGTACCCCTCGACGTATTTGGCGACCCGTGGCGTGGTCGCGCCCCCGAGCCAGGTGCAGAGAATGATCAGGGACGGCGGCGGGCATCCGCTGGAGCTGCCACTGATCTTGTCGTGTGCCGCTGACGCTGACGGGACACTGGGTTCAAACAGGAAAATGTTGTTGCCCAGAGGCACCAAAGGAGTTGGAGGTGCTGCTGGCAGTGGTCCCTCTGGCTCTGGGCTGCCGTCGTCGCCCTCGGTATGCGGGAGTGTCATGGTTGATGGCTGATGGATGTGTAAAGGGAATAATCGCGAGTCTATGAGTGTGTAGGTGTGCAGTGCTATTCTTAAGAGATTAATTACCGTGTACCGGCCTTGGATGATGTTGGTCCTCAACAAAAAGACCCGGACCCTAACCCTAGCCCCAACCCTAAGTCCTCAACAAAAAGACCTGAAGCATGTTCCTTCTTCCACATTCGTTGACTCGGCGATCGATTGGTCGCTGTCGTCAACCCACGACACGTTTGGCTTCGTTTTAAAGCAGACAAGTAACTACCAGGTAGCGATTTCATTTGGTAATTGAGCCGGATACAAGTGACACTGAGTACCTAGTACGGACTGCAAGCGTGTAAGTCAGTTTTGATTCCTCCTACACACAATTGCTCGGTAGAATCTAACTAGTGCTCGCAAGTATGTCCATATCATCAATTCAAACACCGTCGCCCGCCCGGCACCGTTTGAGCAAAGACATTTCAATAGCCAAGCCAGGGCCAAAAGATGTCGCAACAACATGATCCTTGCCGCGGCCCATCTTCCGCAGCAGGTCCAGCACTGCCAGTACAGTTGGACTGGATGAGTTGCCCCGCGTCCTGTATATCTCCCGAGTAGCCCGCAACTGTTCGTTTGTCAAATCCAGCAACTCCTGCGCCCCTTGGATGATGGCCTCTCCGCCCGGGTGCAGAGCCCAGTCGAAGTCGGCCACATCGAGACTCTTCAGTCCCGTCTTCGACCGAAACCCCGGCAGCAGGTCCCTGAACATGGGCCCGATGGCCGTCTTGGTGAATGAGGGCACATCACGGGTCAACACAGTACGGAAACCGGTGCCTTCGGCGTAGAAGGCCATGTGCTGCATCGTGTCCGGGATCGTCGCGTTGTCCCACTCGAGCAGCTGGAATAGCGGCTCGGCCCGAGCCGAGTCCCTGCCGCCGTCGTCGTCATCGGCGTCGTCCTGATCCTGCGGTAACAGCAGCCCGGCGTCGTTGCAAAGCACAAACGCGGCGGCGCCATCGGCAAACAACACGCCCGCGATGCTCACGTCGGCCGGGTCTGCGCAAGCCGCGGCCTCGGCCAGGTCGTGCCGCACGTTGGGCGTGCACAGCTCACAGGCGAAGGCCAGCACACGCGCCGGCTTGCCCCGGGACGCGGCGCCGCTGGCGACCTGGGCCGCCGCGCGCATGATGGCCAGCCCGCCGGCGCAGCCCACGCCGTGCAGCAGCATGCGGTCGACCGTGTGCGGCAGGCCCAGGCGGCGCGCCACTAGAAGGTCGTACCCCGGGTTGCCCTGGTTCGTGCAGGTCACGGCGATGGTGTGCGTGATGTCGGAGGGCCGGCCGCCCCATTCTTTCAACGCCTTGCGGCATGCCTGCGCGGCGAGGTCGACGCCTGCCCGGCGGTAGAAGTTGTCCAGATCGGCAAGGGTTGGGGCCTCCGGGCGGCTGGCGAAACCGGTTTGGTAGTCCCCGATGCAGGCGCGCGTGTCGATGCCACTTGTTTTGTTGATCTGGAGGAGCTTTTTCAAACTGAGGTATTGCCAACCACAGCATGTCCATGTCAGCACGCCTCAGAAGCGACAGAGTCAAGCGGCTGGGGGAATAGATTCGACCTGCATCACTTACCCTGGCTTCTCCACGTCAAAGAACCTCTTCGCAAACTCATCCAACTTCTCTGGCCCTAGGAGATAGGGAGGATATTGGGAGGCAATCCCCGTGATCCAAAGTCCTGGCATTGGCGGCGTGGCATGAGTGCCGTTGGCCCCATTCTTTTCACTCTTTTCACCCATCTGAGGTGCCATCACTGCCATGCCGAGACTGTCTGTGGAGTGCGATGGAATTGACGAGGCGAGTTAGAGATGTTGATGTTGGTCGCTTGGGAGGCGTCCGGGTATCGATACGTCTTTAGTATGTATTAGGCAAGCACTTCGCAACTGAGTCTGCTGGCGTTGGATCACCAACAGAATGGCCGCTGTGATGCCCAGGAATCCCGTCCGTCCGGAGGAGCCAGCACACCATCACGCCCGGCAGACTGGGCTGTTTCGGTGCTGAGTGGAACAGCCGAACAGGCGACAATCCGACAAAGTCGGTGCCGTATCGGTGATCCGACTTATCGGTCTGTTGGCTGCGGGTTGCGCGTTGCGGGTTGCGGATTCCCGACGCGTGTCTGCGGCGTGCTGCGTCAGAACCATGAAGCGTCAGGTCCTTTCGACGCCGATGGGCTTACCGAAGTCTACGGAGGACCGCCGGGTGCGCCAACATGAATATGCCACGTGCAAGCGTGACATCCGGCCTCGCTGGGTTCGGAAGCCGCACGGATTACCTTAGGGGAACAGACCAAAGGAGACACATCCCGAGACGACGACGGATGCCACTATAAGGCTATTGATATTCATGCCATGTCTGGTATGTAGATTTAGCGTTCCGTACCTTGCACATTCGTCGAAGCTTTGTAACTCTTGCCTTACTATTACTACACAGCCTAGCAGTTACTTAGCACTCGTCGCCATACCTTCGCTTCTCGGTCCTTTCCACAGGAGCCATGGCCGACCCGAGGTTTGAAGATCAACCCGTGTCTCAGGAAGGACGGAATGGCCGAACCAATGGCACTGGCATTGTGAATGGGGACCACCATCCCAATGGCAACGGTCTCTCGAATGGGAGTGGTCTCCCCAATGGCAGCAAAACCCAAACCCAACCGCCGGTCGAGCCTATCGCCATCTGTGGCATGGGCATGCGACTCCCAGGCGGCATCACCGATGCTGCAGGCTTCTGGGACATGCTCTACAACGGACGCAGCGGGCGGTGTGAGGTTCCAGAGGACCGATACAACGCCGAGGCCTGGTACGGCCCAGGCAAGATTGGGCACACAGCCAGCAAGTTCGGCTATTTCCTCGACAACGTCAACCTGGCCAACATGGACTCCTCGTTCTGGTCCATGACCAACAAAGAAATCGAGGCCATGGACCCGCAGCAGCGACTGACGCTCGAAGTCGTCTACGAGTGCCTACAGAACGCTGGTCAGAAACCCGACCAGCTCCGAGGAAAGAAGGTCGGCGTGTACCTCGGCACTTTTGAAGGCGACTGGCTGGAACTCGACGGCCGCGATCCTCAGCACTACCACATGTACCGCTTGACAGGGTACGGCGACTACATGTCGGCGAATCGTATCCACTACGAGTTCGGCTTCATGGGCCCAAGGCAAGTTGACACAACACAACTGCTTCGTTGGAGGGGTGAGCGAGGTGACTAATTCCTCTATAGTGTCACCATCAGGACAGCCTGCTCGTCGTCGCTGACGGCACTCCATGACGCCTGCCACGCCATTTTCTCCGGAGAGTGCGAGTCGGCCATCGTGGCATGCGCCAACATCATCTGCTCGCCGCGGACGACCATGACCATGCAGGAGCAGGGCGTCATGTCTCCGAGTGCTCTCTGCAAGACATTTGATGCAGACGCCGACGGCTACGCCCGCGGCGAGGCCGTCTCGGCCATCTACGTCAAGAAGCTCAGCGACGCCATCCGAGATGGCGATCCGATTCGGTCCGTGGTCCGGTCGACTGCTGTCAATGCCGGCGGCAAATCTTCAACGCTCACGGCTCCGAACACGGCCGCTCATGAGGCTCTCATCCGGCGCGGCCACCAGCTGGCGGGCATTTCCGACTTTTCCAAGACGGCTATGATTGAGTGTCACGGAACCGGAACTGCGGTATGTGTATCTATGCGAGTGTGATATTGGTGTGATATGATGCTTATTCCGCCGTTCAATATCTAGGTCGGGGACCCCATTGAGACACTCGCGGTGGCCAACATCTTTGGAGATTACGGAATATACATTGGATCGGTGAGTAGATGCCCGCATTTTGATAGCTGTGCCTGGCAGAACCTGATATGGAGGCAGGTGAAAACAAACCTGGGGCATAGCGAGGGAGCCTCGGGTCTCTCGAGTCTGATCAAGATGACGTTGGCTCTGGAGAACGAGACGATTCCGCCCAATCTCAACTTCACCACACCAAATCCCAAAAGTAAGACACCAGCGCCCCAACCGTCGTCCAAACCGCTTCTTTCTAACCATGTATGTTGCAGTCCCGTTCAAGGAGTGCAAGCTCACAGTCCCGACTGAGCCCCGGCCCTGGCCCAAGGACCGAGATCATGTTGTTGGAGTCAACAGTTTCGGAATAGGGGGCTCTAACGCTCATGTAAGAAACAATGCATAAAATGCACGCTGCCACTCAGACATGAGCTCACCTTGTATCTTTATCCAATCAGGTCCTACTCTCATCCGCTTCCTCGTTCGGAGCTGCAAATGCGACGGCACACAAAGGCGATGTCGAGGCCTTCGATGCCGACCCCGGCTTGCGCCTGCTTCTCTTCTCGGCCAAGCACCCCAAAGCGCTCCAGTCGATGGTGTCACAGCATCAAGCCTACCACCTCTCTCACCCGTCACAGCTGCGCGACATGAGCTTCTCGCTGGCCCTAAAGCGCGACGCCCTGAGCCACCGGGCATTCTGCGTAACAGATGGACTGGACGACTGGACGCCAGCCATCTCGCCCCGCCCGGCTTCTCGCGAGCCGTCGAGGCTCGTCTTCGTCTTTAGCGGGCAGGGGGCACAGTGGGCGCAGATGGGCATGGCGCTGATCAAGAATGTCCCCGAATTCAGACAGAGCCTCCGAGACATGGACAAGTTCTTGCAAACACTCCCCGACGGCCCGCAGTGGAGTTTAATTGGCAAGTCATGACTACCTACCCAAGTTGTACATACCCCGAGTCCCAAGTTCCCAAGTACTAACACGCTGCATATGTAGACGAGATTCAGGCTCCCAAGAGCCGCAGCCGCATTTCCTCAGCTGAACTGTCACAGCCCTGCTGCACCGCTATCCAGATGGCGCTCGTGGACCTTTTGACGAGTTACAATGTCACGCCAGGCGCTGTAGTCGGCCACTCGAGCGGTGAGATTGCCGCGGCGTATGCCAGCGGCGCCATAACGGCGAACGAAGGTATCGCAATTGCCTACTACCGAGGCAAGGTCATGCTCTCGGTAGATTCGACAAAAACGCCGGGCGGCATGGCTGCCGTGGGCCTCGGGCGCAACGAGGTCGAGCCGTATCTCAGCAGCGGCGTCCTGGTCGGCTGCGAGAACAGCCCTGAGAGCACAACCCTCACTGGAGATAAAGACGCGCTGGAAGGGGTCATGCAGAATATCAAAGAGGCGAACCCGGACATCTTGGTTCGGGCATTGCAGGTGGACCGGGCATATCATTCTCGTGAGTAATACACCAGCACAAACCAGCCTCTCGGGGCACCTTCACGGCTGCTAATGACATGAACAGATCACATGCGACAAGTGGCACCGCTCTATCAAGAGCTCCTCAGCAACATGATCAACGCAAACGACCCCAACATACCGTTTTACTCCACTGTCTCCTGTGAAACGGTAAAGAGCGGCAGGGAGCTGGGGCCAGAGTATTGGGTCAACAACTTGGTCTCGCCCGTTCGTTTCTCCACCGCCGTCAGCCAGATCCTGCGGGAGCCGGGGCGCAAGACGTTTGTCGAGATCGGGCCGCACTCGGCGCTGGCCGGTCCACTGCGCCAGATACTCAAGTCCGCCAAATCCACCGACGAGTACATGAGCATCCTGACACGCGGGAACAACTCCCACTCTGACCTGCTCCATGCAGTGGGCCACCTGTGGTCTGCCAACCAGCCCCTACATCTCGCCCCGGTGGTCGGTGAAGGTAAATTCCTCGTGGACCTGCCGCTGTACCCCTGGCACTACGAAGAGCCCATGTGGTACGAGAGCCGGCTGGCACGAGAGTGGCGCCACCGGAAGTTCCCGCACCATGATGTGCTGGGCTCCCGGATTCTGGAAAGCACCGATTCCAGCCCGGGCTGGCGGAACCTGCTGCGGCTTGAGTCGGTGCCCTGGATCAGGGAGCATGAAGTCGCTGGCGACATCGTCTTCCCCGGCGTGGGCTACGTCACCATGGCGGGCGAGGCTGTGCGGCAGCTCACGGGCGCCACCGACTTTACGGTTCGGCGTGTGCACATCAAGGCGGCCATGATCCTAGTCCAAGAAACCGCGACGGAAACCATCACACAGCTCCAGCGCGTGCCGCTGACCAACTCGGCCGACTCGGTCTGGTACAACTTTACCATCTCCAGCTACCAGAACGGCAGCTGGCTGAAGCACGCCTTCGGCCAGGTCTCGGCAGGCTCCGAGTTCCCGCACGAGGCCCCCGATCTGGCGCCGTTGCCGCGCGTGGTTTCGCGAAAGGCCTGGTACCGCAAGATGCGTTCGCTTGGGCTCGAGTACGGGCCCCGGTTCCTCGGACTTAGGGACATCACTGCCGACCCCGTAGAGCCAACGCTGCTGACGCACATGACAAACGATATCCGCGACGGAGAGTCGCTTTACGCCATCCACCCCGTGACGCTAGATCTTGTGCCACAAGCAATCGCCCCGGCATTGACCAACGGCCTGACTAGGCGGTTTGACCGGGTGGCCATCCCCACGTACATTGAGGAGATGTACATTGGACCCCCGTCAACACCAGACATGGCCATGGAGGTCCGCATCACCGAGGAGCGCAAGAATGCGCGCATTGCAGATGCTGTTGCCGTGTCAGACGGCAAGGTAGTCATCTCGGTGAAGGGCATGCAGGTGTCCGTCATCAGCGACGCCGAGGGCGACGGCGGACAAGACCCCCACGCGGCTGTCGAGCTCGAGTGGAAGGAAGACGTCAACTTGATGGACATCACCACCCTCATCCGCCCGGCAAAGGACCGGCATGACGTCCACAAACTACTCGACAGGTTCTCGGCCCTGTGCATGCTTGACGCCGCCGAGCGGCTGCGGGTCGTCGAACCGTCCAGGCCCCATCTCGCGCACTTTCGACAATGGCTGGACGGCCTCTGCGTTGACATCCTGGGTGGCCGCTACGGATGCTCGTCTTCTCAGCAAAGCGATGTCGACATGTCCCCGGCTCGCCGCCAAGAGACGGTCGACACGCTGTACGCCCAGCTCTTGGACACGGAGGCGCACGCAGCGGCGACGGCCGTCTACCGCATCGCCAGCAACTGCGACTCCATCTTCAGCGGTACCACGGACGAGCTGGCCCTCCTGCTCGAAGACAATGTCCTCCACCAGCTGTACGATTTTATGCAGAATTCCGAGTACTCGGCCTTCCTTGATCTAGTGGCTCACCGAAAGCCCAACCTCAGGGTGCTGGAGATTGGCGCGGGCACCGGTGGGACAACGGCGACCGTCCTGCCCGCTCTCAAGTCTGCTTATGGCGAGCGCATGTACCTGTCGTACACCTACACTGACGTGTCCCCGGGCTTCTTCCCCGCGGCCAAGGAACGCTTCAAGGAGTATGAGGGCCTCCAGTATGCCGTGCTGGATATATCCAAGGACCCCCTGGAACAGGGCTTCGATCCCGCGAGCTTCGACCTTATTATCGCCTGCAATGTAAGTGACAGACCACAGGCAGCCACAGTGATGGTGGTGGAAGAGGGAGTGCTGATATCGATGCCATCGCTAGGTCCTGCACGCAACACCAAACATCCACGAGACCCTGTCCAACGTCCGCAAGCTCGTCCACCCTCGGGGGAGGCTGTTCCTGCAGGAACTTTCTCCGGGTAAGTAGCCACCACATGTTCCTAGACGTGATGGCATCAGTCACTAAATACCAGGTACTCGGCTCGCAGAAACCAAATGGATCAACTTCGTCATGGGCGTCCTGCCGGGCTGGTGGCTCGGTGGCGCCGATTCGCGGTTCCCCGAGCCGTACATGGACAGCGCCCGCTGGGACACAGAGCTGCGGGCGGCAGGCTTCGCCGGCGCAGAAGCAGTCGCATACGACGGCTACCTCAACAACAACATCATCACCACGCCCGCCGCACCGCAGCCACCACCCCCGAAACGAGTCACCCTGCTCCATTCGGGAGAGACGGCTACCACCACCACCATAGCCGTCATTGCCTCTCTTCGCGCCCAGCTCCAGCTCTCGGGCTACCAAATCGACCTGCACACCCTCGACACCCTGTCGTCCCTCCCAGAAAACCAAGACGTTCTCGTAGCACTAGACCTCGCCGAACCCTTCTTCCACAACCTCACACCGCGCCGGCTTGCCTCCTTCCAGGAGCTGGTGCGGCAGGCGCGCGACCACGGCTGCGGCGTGCTGTGGCTCACGGGCTCGAGCCAGGTCGGCTGCGTGGACCCGCGCTTTGCGCCCGTGGTCGGCGTGGCGCGCGTGCTGCGCACTGAGACGGGGTTGGATTTTGCGACGCTAGAGTTGGAATGTTTGGGCCAGGTCGATGTTGAGTTTGGGGCCGTGCCGGCTGTGTTGGCCGAGTTTCAGCGCCGGGGGCCGGAGGAGGAGGAGGAGGAGGATGTCAGGTCTGAGGCGGAGTGGGCGTGCGTTGGGGGGAGGGTGCTGATTAGCCGATACCACTTTGTTGATGTTGTAAAGGGGATTACCACGGCGGGTGATGGAGAGGGCGAGCCCGCGGAAAAGACGGTGCTGAAGCTGGAGCAACATCGTCCTGGTCTGGTGAATACGCTATTCTGGGAGCGGAGAGCCGAGACGGCGCTGGGGGAGAATGATGTTCGGGTTGAGGTGCAGGCTGTTGGGCTGAATTTCAAGGTAAACACGCTAGGTTCCATTGTTCCTCACCCAACATAACATACACCCCGTGAGGGCCAAAGCTGACAGCATTATTAATTACAGGATGTCCTCGTCTCGCTGGGGATTGTGGCCGAGCCCTACTCCATCGGGCGCGGCATGGGCTACGAGTGCAGCGGCATCGTGACAGCCGTCGGATCCAGCGTCACCGAGCATCGTGTCGGCGATCGCGTCATTGCCAGCTCGAGCGGGTCGTTTACCACTTCTCTGCAAGTGTCAGAGACGCTGTGCGTCAAGATGCCAGATAGCCTGACGTTTGAGGAGGGTGCTTCGATGCTCGCCGTGTATTGTACCGCTATATACTGTCTCCTCGACATCGGTCGCCTAGCAAAGGGCATGGTAAGTCAGCCCAGTGATGATTTGCGTGCTTCTCACAGCCAATATGTACTAACACAGATGTCTTTAGTCGGTGCTTATTCACTCGGCCACGGGTGGTGTTGGTATCGCGGCTCTTGAAGTTGCCAAGATGGTTGGCGCTGAGGTACGTGTTGGAAACTTGACGCCTCCATGTCGTCCGGGGTCGTCGACATTGAAAACTAACAAAGCTACGCGGCGCAGATTTACTGCACCGTCGGCAACGAGCCAAAGGCCGAGTACATTGTGGACCGCTTCCACATTCCGCGCCATCACATCTTCAACTCCCGAGATGCGTCTTTCCTTCCCGCACTGCTGAAGGAGACCGGAGGGCGCGGCGTCGACGTTGTCCTCAACTCCCTGGCAGGCGAGCTCCTGCACGCGTCCTGGAAGTGCGTAGCCAAGTTTGGCACCCTTGTCGAGATTGGTCGCCGCGATCTTGTCGGTCAAGGGCTGCTGGCCATGGACGTCTTCGAGGCGAACCGGGCATTTGTTGGCTTTGATCTAGTGCGCTTCTCCACTGAGCGACCCCTGATCATCAAGAGGTGAGTGGACTCGACGGCGGCGAGCCTGGCACTTGGTTTTGAACTGTACTGACGCCGCTAAAAGCCTCATGGAACGCGCCCTTGCCTTCTACACGCAAGGACATCTACGCCCCATTTCCCCCCTGACAACCCTGTCCGCCACCGGCATGTCCAACGCCATTCGGTTCATGCAGAAGGCTCAGCACATAGGAAAGATCGTCGTCACCATGCCCGAGAATCGCAACGAACTCGTGTCTGAGGCGACCCGCAAGCCGATGGTGTTGCGGAGCGATGGTGCCTATCTTCTCGTCGGTGGTCTGGGTGGCTTGGGTCGCGCCATCACAACTTGGCTTGCCGAAAAGGGGGCTAGACATTTTGTCTTCCTGTCCCGGTCAGCCGCGTCTGTTTCTGACCATGACCCTTTCGTCCTCGAGCTTGAAGCGCTGGGCTGCACGACCGTGAGGGTTTCAGGCGATGTGTCCAACTATGAGGATGTGTTGCTGGCCATCAAGGCAGCGGGAAGGCCGATTGCTGGTGTGCTGCAGGCATCCATGGTCCTCCGGGTATGTTGCCTCCTACCTTATCTACTTATGGGCGCTAACGTTTGTTATTGTGCAGGACAACAGTCTGGTCGATATGTCGTGGGACGACTGGGTGACGGCGTCCCGGCCCAAGATCCAGGGCACCTGGAATCTGCACAACGCACTCGCCCGCGAGCAGGCCGAGCCGCTGGACCTGTTCTTCCTCTTCAGTTCCGCTGGCGCCATGAGCGGGCAGTGGGGCCAGGCCAACTACAACGCCGGCAACACCTTCCTCGACGCCTTCGTGCAGTACCGTCACTCGCTCGGGCTGCCGGCCAGCGTGCTCAACATTGGCGTCATCGGGGACGTGGGCTATGTCAGCGAAAACACGGACGTTCTCGACTCGCTACGGGCCACATCCCAGTACATCATGGAAGAGCCCGCGCTGCTGGACTGTGTCGAGCTCATGCTCAAGCGGTCGGCGGCCCGAGCGACGACGCCGCCGGCCGCCCCCGGCGGTGGTGATGGCATGTACCGCTATGCACAGACTTCGCAGATGGGTATCGGCATGCGCTCCCTGCTGCCCATCACGGCACCCGCCAACCGCACCGTCTGGCGCAAGGACCCGCGGATGCTGGTGTATCGCAACCTGGAGGACACGGGCGGCGCCGGGTCGGGCGGCGGAGCGTCGTCGTCGGACGAGGAGCTGACGCGGCTGCTGCGGGAGATCAGCTCCAACATGACGCTGCTCCGGTCGGCAGATACGGCAGCGCTGATCGCACGCGAGATCAAAAATACGCTCCTCGGCTTCATGATGCGGTCCGAGGACGAGCTGGACCTCGACGGCCCGCTGGCGTCGGTGGGCATTGACTCGCTGATCAGCATCGAGCTCCGAAACTGGATCCGTCGACGGCTTGGGGCCGAGGTTACTGTGCTGGAGATTGTGCGCGCGCCGAGCTTGAGGGACCTGGGCGCGACGGTGCAAAAGAAGCTCGTGGAGAAGTACGAGGCGCGGGTTGGATAGGAGTTGTAGTAGATAGGTAGAGCACCACATGGTGGGAGTTTTGGTTGGTTTACTTTGTCAGTTTTCATGAGCACGCTTTCTCGTTTTTTCGGGCCATATCGGCCATCGACACACCGGTGTTTAAGGCACATTCAAAGACCTTGGAACCTCTAGATGGGTGCTCACAAGGGGCACTCTTCGTGGATGCAAGCTGGAAAACCTTGTTTGGAGAGGGGGACTGGCATACCTACCTAAGAAGAGGGTTTTCACCCCTTGAAAACCGCCACCGGGACTAATTACCTAACGGCTTGACATAAGGTAGGTACCTGTGTACATCTTCATGTATAACTAGTGTATGTACGTCTGGTATCTATCATTGAATGGACTTTTCGAGCCATCTCCCGCCTCGTGGGGGGTCGGTCGCCTTTGGCAAATAAAAGCTCACAGCAACAACGCTTTCTCGTTCGTTTCTCAACGGTGGTTGATGATTATTATATCTCATCATTGTTTGCACATCTCTACATCTAGATCTTATCTTGTCTGGATCCGAGTCTAATATTGCTTCAATGCGCTTCTAAGCTTGTCTACAAGTCCCGTCACCACTGAGCGCTCCGCGGGTACAATGCGAATACCTTCGTCCAACATGCCAAAGGTGGGCCACTGAGACTCTGCTGCTTCCTGCCCCCCAGGAGAAGTGGGGTTCTTCTCGGTCAGGATTAGTTCAATCTTCATCGAGATGTCGGTAAAGACGTGCTCGGAAGCATCGAGCACCATCTCGGCCTGCAGCCGCTCACTCCCGTCGCCGAGACAGACTGACCCCAGCTGCACGCGGGGGAACAGGCGCGACAGCGGCCTGTGCGAGATGGTGCTGCCCTCGTCGAGAATCCGCTGGAGGCACTCGAATACGTTGCGGAAGATGGCTGCCAGGCGCGAATAGCACGAGAGGAAGAGCAGGGCCGTCGCCGGGTCATGGGCCGGCGCCGACTGGCGGAGGATGCTCAGCAGCTGGAGCGCTATCCGCAGCGTTTCCTCCAAGTTCAAGTAATCGCTCTGGCGGCCGCCATACGCCTGGGCTTCTGGGGACGCCCGCAGTGCGTGGATGGACTCTGCCGTTGCTTCCTGATGGTTCACCAGAAGAATGTTGAGGCGGGCGAGCTCGTGGACCCGAGCATCCAGGCCGGCTGTCTGGCTTTGTCGGCGCACAAGTGCTTGTTCGCCATGGTTCATTGTGCGGTCCATTTGGCTCGCCTGGCTCCCCTCAGCTTCACTCGCCGAGGCATTCTGGAGCCCACCAAGCTGAGGCTTGCCGCCCAATGCCGTCGGCACCTCTGTGAGATGGAAGAAATCTTGGTACAATAGCGGATTGATGGGGGAGGAAATGTCAGATCCGCTCAGCCGTGGCCACGAGTCCATGGCCTGGAGCATATGTGAGTCGAGCGTATCGAGAGTGCCAAGACTGGACGAGTCCAATGCCTTGATATTCTCAGGCGGCGTTGTTGAGCTGCTGGTAGTGCCACCCATGGTTAGATCCATGACCGGCAGAGTGGAGCCCGTCCCTTGGGTTGGATAAACGGCATTGTTTAGATTCGCCGTCGTACCCGCAACCTGCTGGCCCCGCCGCGAGGGACGAGGGGAGCATTCGGCCTGGGCCCGGATGCACCGGTTGCATGCTCTCTGGTTGGGAGCCCTCCTGCAGCGCAATTTGGAGCTGTGACACCGGTGGCAGGCAGGCCACCTGGTGTGACCATCGCTGTCGTCGTCCATGGACCATGTGTTATTGCTGAAGCTCGGGATATTATGTGCTTGCTCGTAGCAACGAATCGGGCCGGAGGTAAACAAGGTATTGGAGAAGGCTTTCCGGTAATGTCGCCAAGAAGGGCGGATCTCACACGGTTACTAGATAGCATCTTATTATTAACCATGGGCCCCAGGGCCCGGTCTGTCAGCTTGGGGCATTCTTGTTATATGGGTCGGAGATAGGCCGGCTTAAGCACAGACTACGGCCCCCAAAGCTCGCTTCTACGCCCTACACAAGGTAACGCGTTGCATGACCTTCACCGGTACCAAACTGTCGATTTCTGTTGGAAGAGAGTGGGTTTGCGAAGGCGCAGTCCACAACCAACTACCAATTGGAAGGTCTAGCCTATCTAAGCCTATAGTACGGTCCAATGGCTGCAGTTGCTGCTCTCGCTACGCAGCCAACATACATATCAATGGTGTGCTATGTTACCTTGCATCATGCCTACTTTAGGTCGAGAGCGAGCGGAATCTCTCCGTGCGAGGCACTCCTTTGGGGTTTGAAAGCTGATATATGTGGAACCCGCACCATTTCGCGCACCCTTTATCACTCAGCACACCAACATTCTTTTACTTTGCCACTTGTACACCGTTCGAGATCCTCAAACCACCTTTGCTCTGGATGCTTGCAGGACGGTACCTTGTGTGGCCCGTGGGATTTTATAACCCTTTCAGGTGAAGGCGGCAACTCCGAGGTGAAGGAAACTACCTGATGGAACTGACCCCTGAAACTCAGATGCAGACACATTCATCAATGGCGCCAACCCTTATAGGAATGAAAAGAAGATTGTCCGCATGGATAAGAGCTTTGTCAAATGACCCCTGTACAGGTACCAACGGGCAAGGGTTTGCGGTGGCCTAGTTGATTGAGACTGGAGAGGCTGGTCCAATTGGTATACTTTACGCTGGTGTTCAGGGGTAATAGGGGTGCAGGACCTTGGCTGTGTGTGGCCTCGTGAATTTATTGTTACCTGTAGCGGAAGAAATATTGGAGCAAGAGCACGCCGCTCCCGTTACGTCTTTGCCAATCACAATTCGAAAGCCACGGGGCTACATGTTATCTTGATCTAAATAGGCAGTTTAGGCAGGAATTAAGAGGGATCAGTGATTACCTATCCCTACAATCCCTCTCCTTCTCGTCTCAGCTCCACCATATCCCAATACACTCTCCTTTGCGGGGTATAACCCTTACCTTGGTCTCCTTCAGCCCTCAACCAGCTTCGCCAACTCAGTAGCAGCTAAGGTACATATCTCCCCGGTCTCTCCTGGGCCAACCTCTTTCTCCTTTTGCCTCCACCTCGTGCCCTCCTCGCCCTGCTCCACGACACAAAGAATGGGCCCAGCTCTGCCAGCAATTGTTCATTCCGGCACCGTGCCTCGTGTCGTATCGATACCCAACCCCAAATCTCGACAAGCTGCGCAAAGTTATCGTGGCTTTCCAGATGGGGGTCACATTGTGGAGGTGGAAAACCCCTCAGTCTTAGAATGAATTGATTGGTCTGATGAGCAAAAGAAACCTTTCAAGAGCGCTGAAAGCCACGTATTTATACATGAACAGTCCCATTACTTCTATCCAAGCCACAACAAGCACTCCTGAGCTTCCGTTTGTCCATTCGATGTTCCATTGAATACTGAAGCTATTCCCAAGTCTCTGACGCGGCTGAATCCTTCCATTGCTTGGCGTTGCACTAGGTATAAGGCTTGCAGTGCTCGCTCCACTTTTCCTGCTCCACACACAACTTGATTATACGCCACTCTGACCCCAGGCAAGACTGAGAGAAGGCGTCGCCGATGACGTCGGGGTTTCTGGCCATCTTCAAGCCTCATGACCGTCTCCCCAATTCCCAGCCATCCGCCGTGTCACTTTTTCCACATTATCCAAGCCAGCCTCAACAGCGGCTTCATAGGCGACGCCTACCTCACGCAATGTCTCATATCTTCTACCAGAGATGTTGAATAGGTATCTTGCCAGAGATAGTCCCTTCACCATCGTCCAATCCACCAGATTCTCCCCACAGAGTGGCCGTCGCCAAGGCCACGTATCCTTCGCCGCAGTCATCGATGGGAAGTCCATGCATGATCGTCCCCGCATCTGACGTGAAGTTCTTTCCGGAAGGCACCAGCAAACGCGGCAGCTTGATGGACTGTTGGTTCGCAGAAAGGCGTTGCAGATGGCGGTTCCGAGGTAGCCATTTGCGCCTACCACAAGGACGTTTAGGAATTTACTTGATGCCAGTGGTGCTAACAGGTTGGTCATGTTACCTGGAGTGTCCAAGCCGAGAAGCGTCGGCCAAGCACACGAAACTTGGCTAAAAAGGGGAACTCGAGGGTGGCTGTGCAAAACCTTAAGGAGACGTCCCTCTAAATCGTATGGGTCACAAAGAAGTAAGTGTAAGAGATAAGATCTAGCCATGTCCCGCCGCATTCGCCTAGGTAATTCATCCGATTGGAAGACAAGGCGGCCAAAATCTCAAGGTTCGCAGCCACCGTTTATGACTACCTAAGCCACACAACATACCACGCGCAATGCAAAAGTAAATTGATGCTATCAATTGTGCGCTGTGTTGGTCCGACCACCTTAATGCGAACCATATGCCTTCTCCGGAGCGTGCTTTGCAGCCCCCTCTGGATCATGAGCAACAGCTACCCAGAGATCTTTGGCGGTGTTGTGCCATTGTAGATGCTGACGATGTAAGCTTAGATAAGTGGTGGGGTGTACAAGCGTTGGGCTTTGAGATGGGGAATTGGATTGTTTGCTCAACCAAAGCTGCATATCAAGTCCATTCACAGCCTGAGACATATTGCGCTGCTTGAGGCGGCAGTTGACAGGCACGGTAATGCAGGTCAGCGACAGAGAATTGCTGCAACCTGCATGCTCGGAGCGTGCCAAAAGCGGATAAGTAAGCCCGAAATATTCGAAGAGCACACATCAAATTTCCGAGCAGAAGCGAGTTTCTACACTGTTTTCCGACGAATTCGGTCTGTCACCGAGCAGGTAGGGCAAAGAACAACAGTGTGAGGAAAAGTGGGGCAATCATTCAGGGGTCGTTGTGGATACAGGGGCAAGTAAATAAACCCCCGGCTTAAGGGGTCAATATTTGCAAAATACGTCTATAATTACAAGGACATCCCTAAAAGTAAGAGACCAATCTCTAACATGAATTCAATGAAAGAACTCATTTCTCAGCTCTCCCCGATGGCCATTCTGTCCTCCTCGTAGCACTCGCATAGAAGTTGAGAGGCCGCGTGACCAAGAACTCTGAGTCGTACACAACAGCTTCTGGCGATGCATCCTCAAACTTGTAATTGTATACCAGTTCCGCCAACACCATCTTGACTTCAGTCAGTGCAAGATTGAATCCCACACATCCTCTTTTGCCTGCAGCGAAAGGTGTGTAGAGCCCCTTACCTACCTACGGGCTGCTTGGGCAGCAAACCCCTGCTCGAGCCACCGGTCCGGGTCAAACTTCAATGGGGTTATGCCAGTGAGCTGGGTTCTTGTGGAGGCTTGGGAAGCAAGTCGTGACGGCTGAGCCCTCAGGGACAAAATAACCACCGGGCAAGACGAGATCCTTCTTTGCGTTCCTTGTTGTCCGGAAGCTTGGGCTGTGGAGCCATTGTGTTTCTTTGATGAAACAGTCAGTTTGTCAGGGTAGAGTTGAGTGAAACAATTCTTCTGCATGCAGTCTAGGTACCGTTCGTTCGACGGCAGATGTAGTGAAACTGACATGGATGGTGGCGAATCAAAAGACAGGCGAAGCAGCTACATCGCCAAAAATGTCCCCGGGCCGAGCTGGATTCATTCGGAGATAGTTGAAATGGAAAATCATGTCTCCAGTAATGCGTTGTCAATAGAGGCCCAAGGCCAATAGTACAGTAGATTGACAGTGCCGTAAAAATCATTTTTGGGCACTGTCTCCCGGTCGTTCATCAGCCTCTTATCCCTTTCCAGAGTCAACACCCCACCCACGAGCACTGATATCTACATCGTGAAGGCAATTAGGGTATTATACCAAGCCATTTACACCATACCCAATCAAAAATGTGCGGCATTACAGCCAGCATTGCACTCCCTCGAGGCAGGTTGGACTTGAAGTCCACTGTTGCTAAACAAACTCCTCCTCCACCGAACAGTTCAGCACAGACAAATGGTACATCAATCTCGACTTGTCCGATTGAAAATCAACTTCGGGCCTTCATAGACATCTTGAATCATCGTGGCCCAGATGAAGCCGGAGTCTGGATCAGTCAAGATGACAACATTGCCCTTGGCCACTGCCGCTTATCAATCAATGATCTTTCACCCAGCGGCTTTCAGCCCCTTGTCAGTGACCATGGCAGTATCTATGCTGTTGTAAACGGGGAGATCTATGACCGAGACAGATTGTGGGAGGAGTGCCGCGAGCAGCATGGCTATCAATTCCGTGGAGAAAGCAACAGTGAACTCGGGGTGGCCGGCTCCTGATTGCGTCTGAGGCGAAGGCGTTCTTGCCATTGGGTTGGAAGGCAGAGTGGGATGTTGACCCTCTTCAGGGGTGTTCACAAGGTTCTTCCAGGCCATTGGAGACGGTGCACCAACCACCCCAGTCACTTGCTTCAGGGTTTGATTCCCAGAAGAATCTGGTTATGACGAGTCCAGTATCGTAGAGAGAACAGCAAAATGGCTTGGCGTCGAGACTATCAAAGTAGATGTCAACGAGGCTCGCCTGGCCAACGACTTCTCCGACACGGTAGGTATGGGACTGCGAGCATCACCGTTTTGACCTGAACACCGTAGCCAAGTTTGCTTTGTCTACCTACTCTACCTCGAGATCATGGTGTAAAAGTCGTTCTGACTGGCGAAGGAGCCGACGAGCATTTTGCTGGGTATCCCTACTTCCTTCCCTGCCGAGTTTCTTTGCGAACCAGACCTTGCCCTGCCGGATACGACACTCGGCTCTGACGATGACCTTCGCGAGGGCATGAGACAGATAGCGGATGCAGAGATGAGAGCCATCTGGCGCAATATCGGCGCCAACCAGTACGACGGGCGACCCGACCACCCCTCGCTATCCGATGCCAATGCTCGGGGTTTGGCTGAGTACGTCAATCGACTTCCCCCTAGCCTGAAGCTCTCATATGATCCCAGCGAAACAGCCAGGGCACAGCGAGACGAAAAGCAGGGGCTCCTATGGAAGACAGCCGCCGCCGGTCATATCGCAGGCAACCAGCGGAAACGTCCAGAATGGGAACTTGCCGAGATATAGATATACGCGATAGACGTTGGTAGAAGGGTCACATTAGGATACTGCATTGCTTTAGCGAAGTCATCGTTTCTGGAATTCTTACCCATCATCAAAGACTTGACACGACAAGCCAAAAAATCCACTGGCAGAAATGCCCCATTCGGCATCATCATTCCTTCGCTGCCTGGCTTTGCCTTTTCATCGTCCCCGCCACAAAACTGGACATTGGATGATACAGCACGGGTGCACAACACGCTCATGATAAAGGTCCTCGGCTATGAGACCTACGCTGTTCATCCCCAAAAGCTTCAGAAGTTGCACGAGCCTGCTAAGCAACGATGGATAGTTCCCTCTTAAAGCCCCGTTTGCAACATCCCCTGCATCATGAATAGGTACCCTAAGCCCATTCAACCAGACATTTCGAACACCGAGCATGGTGCTCACAATCACTGCTCACACATTCAGAATCGAAGAGCGTATACGGTCCTTCGCCACAATGATGCTAAACCCCCGTGTCAGAAAGCTATACGCTCAGCAAGCCGTGAGAAACAACTCACGCAAAACCAGTATTCCCCATACCGGTAGCTCTCCTCGCCTTGATTCTCAGGCGGCGTACCACCCTCCCCTTGGTGACCAGAAGGTGCCGCCTTGACCTTTTTCAGCGACCTCCTGACCGCGTTGCGTATTTGTGACCGAGGCATATATAGTATGAAACAGAAAGCAAAATGGACAGAAGTAGCAGAACCAAGAGTACTTTGAACCAAGAGTTGAGTCAAGTTTCGGGTTGAGTTGAGAATTGAGCAACCAAGGGGAACAGACGGCCTGCCTTGGAGCGGTGAGATTAGATATGCACACATGGGTTGCAGAACAGCAGCCACAGCTGGAGAACCAATGACAATCAGCCTCTCCCACCAGAAAATAAATCTGCCATGAGCAGCGATGTGGATTAACCTAGTTGGCAATGGGCATTGTCGCGAGTCCGAGCCATGTAAAGGGCAAAAAGCCTTCAATACAACCCAGTAAATCATTTTTGTCATACGCCTGATAATGAGGTATATTACATCGCTTCCAACTCCACTGTGGTAACCGTGAGAGCAATGCCAGATATCAACCATTTTTGCTTTGTTTTTGTTGTCCCCCCCCTATGCCTCACCACCCAGAAATGTCTAAATCGACGCCGCGCCTCCCCACCCGCCACACCCGTGGAGCTCCTAATTTCTATCTCCGGCTTTCCACTTTGGTAATGAGATAAAGTGTTCTCATCTTCCTGGTGAGGGGTAACAAAAAGCAAATGTCATGGTCCCCGTCATCTCCTTCTCCAGCGCATTCTCATCTATCTCCTCTTTCTTATGACCTACCGCCAACCGCAGAAGTCAAGACCTGTGTCCGGAAGAAACCGCCCTTTGTCTTCTCAATCACCTGTTGGTAAACAGAGGTCGGTGGGTGGTTCATGACGACTGTGCCCTCCTTGTAGTCAATCTTGGCGTCCAACCTGGTGTCGCGGATCAGGTTGACAATCCACTTCTCGGCAGCCTCGGCGTTGAGGCCCAACCGCGCGCTGAGGTCGGTAAGGGAGATGCGGGCGTGGATCTTGCAGTAGCTCTCGAAGATGAGATGTCTGGCAGAGTCGACGAACTCATCAGCGTGGCCGAGTAGGAAGAAGTCGCTGCGGAGGACCTCCTCAGCAAGGACAAGCTGTTGCTGGGCCTCCTCAAAGTCGAAATCGATGCACAGGGCGTGCACGAAGCGGGTGATGGGATCCTGGTACTCGTAGGCCTCCTGCTTGACGATGCGGACAATATCCTTCATCTGCTTCTGCTGGACACCCATGTTCTTGGCCTTGGTGCGGTTGGTGATGACAGCCACGGCAAGGTAGCGCAGGATCCAGGGGCAGTTGGCCTGGATTGTGTTGATGTAGCCGGCGTTGAAGAAGAGGTCGAGGATGGGCTCGCGGGCCTTGTCGTAGTTGAAGAGGGGAAAAAGGGCCCAGTGGATGAGCGAGGTACGGTGTTGCAGTTGGGCGAGGGGGTTTTGCGACAGCTTCGAGTCGATGACTTCCCGGACCTTCTGCACCTCCTCCAAAGCAGACTCCCAGCTCATGGTGAGAATCTCACAAGCCAGTCTACCCCATGTGGCATAGGCAACCTTGTCGTTATCTGTGGAAAGAACGCGGAAGCGGTAGAGGGTCTCGGTGGCATCGCCGTAGTTACCGCAGCTGTACTGGAGGTTGCCCAAGTCGAAGAGGGCGTTGACCATGTCGATGGTGACCTGTTGTTAACCGCTCTAGTCAGCACCGCGATCTCCCTTCCCGAAATCCAGAATACCAAGCCTTACATCGTGCTCCCGCTTCAAGAACTCCAAGTTGGCCACCTTGTCGCTTCGGAGGGCATTAACAACGTCGTCGCGCTCAAGGAGCTCTGTGATCTTTGCGGTCTGTTGTTCGTATTTCTCCAGCTGGCTGAAGACCTGCTTTTTCCTCTCGGCGTACTCGGCGGGTGCTTCGTTGAGACCTTCGAGCTCGCAGTAGAGGTTGGCGACATAGTCGGTCATGTTGGTGCGCTGCGTGAGCGCAAACTTGGCCTGTGTGATCTGGCGCGCCTTGGCTTCATCCCTGACCTGTCCATTCTCATCGACAAGCTGGCTGGCGCTGAACTCGAGAAGGGGGAAGATCATGTGACGGTCGAGGTTGGGGGCGAGCTTGTTGAGCAGGTCGTACTCGGACCCGCCGGTGGCGGTGGTGGAAGCCATGATGATGGACTGTGGTGTTGTTGCTGTGATGTGATGGGGAGAGAGGAGAGCGGAGGTAAGGTAGGTATAGGGACGAAGTCGTAAAATTGAATCGATTTTCTTCGCGGGGGAGGGGAGTTTATCGCAGGTCTCGGTCGGTCGGTCGATCGAGGGGCTACGAGGACGTGGTCGGGCACTGGCAGGGGGAGCGAAAGAAGAGCCGAATTGACAAAGCCGACCAATTTTCAGTGAGGGTATCTTTCGCTCTCTTTGGTGGGGTCAAAAATTGCAAAGTGCGATGCTCCAGTGGGCAACCCGCATTTGGAAGTTGGTGGTCTGTGCGTCTTGAGCTCTGGCTTTGGTTTTGAATTTTGGTTGACAGCCAGACAGCCCCGCCAGGCGGGTCCCGTCCCTCCAAAAACCTGAGCGCTGACAGCCGCCGGCCATTTGTTCCGCCGAGCACCGACCATTTTTCGATGCGTCCCACTCGGCTGTCAGTCGCAAAGAGCTTCGAGATAGCATCAGTACGACAGCCATTTGCGACGACAGCCACCAGAACCCGGTCCATTGACCCCCCTTCCAGTCCACCCTCCACCACCACCTCCAGCCTTCCTCTCCACTAGCAACAACACCACATCGACCGCCGCCATGCTCCGACCAACCCTCCTCCCCTCCCGCCTCCTCCGGCAACAACCAACCACCACACCCCTCCTTAGACAGTTCCTCTCCACAGCCCCCAGCCAGCCTCCTCAAAAACCCTCCCCATCACCACCAAAATCACACCCAAGCCAAAAACCAGCCTCGCTCTTCCCCTTCATTGTTGGTCGCACCCACACAAACAACCACTCCGTCTACCAGCTCGCCAAGCGCGGCGGCAACCTCAAGCTCACAATCGTCAAGAAGGTCGAGGGGAACAGGATAGCCTTCAAGGAGGAACTGGGCAAGGCATTGAAGCTGTCGCCAAAGGACATCAAAGTTAGCAGTTTGACGGGGCATGTCGAGGTTCCGGTGAGTTTGCCCTCGAAAAGAAAAGTAGCATGGGAATGGTGGTACTAAAAGAAGTAGGGACACCGGAAGTCGGATATTGTGGCGTTTTTGGAGGAGAAGGGGTTATAATGGGTGACGGAGGGGGCAGGAGAGGACGTGTATGATATCAGGTCAAAATACGGCCATGGAAGGTGTCTGGGAGATATACCCCTGTAGCTGGAATGCCGGAGGACCGTAGTTGTATGATGGAATCAAGGCTCTATTGAGGCAATCGAATGTTGCCACAAAATACAGCTAAAGGGACAAAATGGACAAAATGTTCAATACGCCTCACGGCTTCAATACTGAGACTACCTATGTAAAATAGCCCCTTGACCGGTCCCATCCCCCCTATCCTTTGTTTTCCAAATCACACCAAAATAGATATCCTTACAACACATGTCATACCAATCATTGGCTGCCCCTGCTGCAAACACGCTGCCTAAGAACCGTCACACGTATAGGTAGACGCAAAATACCCTCTCTCTCTTTCTATCCATCGCTGATGCAAAACTATGTGGCAGCAGTAGTTACCCAGATGAGCCACTCGATCAAGACCCAAGCGCCCATAACCACGCTCGCTCGCTGAACCAACGCCAAAACAGAGTACCACCATGAACACACTCCAAAAAAAAATTTGATAAGTTACAACAAGATCACATGTCGAAAAGGCTGCGCTGTGACGGTCCATATGCAAAAAAGGTTGCCCCTCTTTAACGGACCAGGCGCGCATATGCGACCAAGTCAGGCAGCATGCCCTCGGTGGTCCACTCCCTGGCCTGCATCTGTAGCGCGTGCAAGACGCTCTCTTTCGCCGGCAATATCTCGGGTGGGATACCGCTCTCGCCCGCTGGACGGTGAGGGTCTCTAGCTTTCTCGCACAACCTCCTGAGCAGGTTGATGCCCAGCGATGAAATGTAGACGAGCTCGGCGTCACGCTTTGGCTGGCCGCGCCCTGGTCTCATGACTTGGCTCTCGTACAAACTGCTGATCTGCCGAATGAGCGCAAACAAGTTCTGCGCAAACCCATTGCCCGAGGCAAGCCATGATCGCGTAACACCGCTCTCATACTCCGGCGCCAGCCCCGCCATAATGTCGGCAGCAAGAAGACCTTGCATAATAATCGGTTTCCGAACCTCCACGAGCGGAGGCAACGGGTGGCGAGGCTCTTTGGTGAAATCGGGGATAGGGGCAATGGCAAGGGCAAAGGCTCTAGTGAGCAGCTCGCACGGTGGTGAGGTGTTGAGCATAGAGTCGTTGGTGAAGATGGCTGTGTAATGGGTCCGATTCGGCTCGTCACGCGCAAGTAGTTTGGCCAGCGAATCAACGGCGTGCGGGAGATAGGGGTGCAATCGAGGGTCGTAGGCTGAAAAGTAGAGTTTGTCGTTCAGCAATGTCGGGGGCGGGTTGGGGGCAAAGGCGAGCAAAAATTGCAGCAAGCAGAAGGCCTGTTCTCGTCCTGGTATTTCAATCGCACCGGCGATGTTGCTGAGCAGAGTGACCAGATCTTTCATGAGGTCCAGTGTGTTGGCGTTGTTTCGGAGCAGCATCTCGCGTGTTCCCATGTATCGAATAACCACGCACAACAACTTGATGACAGCTTCTTCGGCAAGCGGCTGGTGATTGTCATCGCGCCAGGACAGGTTGCGGAAGATGGTTGTGATGCAGATGAGCCTGTCAGCTGCACGTTCAAGGTCGTATTCCGAGGAACCGTGGACGGGTATGCTCTTGATGGCAAGCCTATCGATGCGGCAGGCCCGAACTATATCCTCATAGGGCGAGATAACAATCTCGTTGGATGCCTCGTCCGAACTCTCAGCAAGCAGTTCAATCTGGTCTTCTGCGCATTCCACCAGCGCCTCTATCAGCTCGGGGCAGAACTTGAGCTCAATTTGAGGGATTGGAATGGTGTTAGTTGGCGTGAAAGAGTGGAAATCGCTGGCGGTAAGTCGTGCAAGAACGTCGAGGGCAAGCCGTACTTCGCTGTGGATGCCGCTTTGAAGGCTTTTGGTGAGCGCATGGAGATCGACATTGCCGAGTTCATACGCAGCTGGTAGATCGATTCTCGCATTTTGGAGGTCCTCGCCCACTCTCATGAGATTCGCATCAACACCCCCAAAAGATATGTGTTCTCGAGAAGATGGCATGTACTCCTCGGGATTGGCAGCAAAGGGGGCGGCGAACTTGGCGGTGCCGGCCAGTTCTTCAGCCATGCCCTGGTTCTCTGCCTGCGCGGAGCCAGGCACTGATATGCTCCCAGGTTTCCCTTGCGCAGGAGACTGCATTGAAAACTCCTCGTTCGTGGGCGTGGCCTGTATGCTTCTGGACAAGCTGTGTCGCTGTTGATGTGTTTGGTTGGGCATCATGGGCTGTTGTCCATGGACCGGGAAACCGTTCGCTCCAGGCTGTTGCGGACCTGGAGGCTTCGCCGGGGATGGCATGGGACCTTGTTGAAGTGGTGATGGCTGGCCAGGCTGCATCATCTGCCCCGGCATTTGGCCAGGAGGCATAACCTTAGTAGGCGTTCCTGGTGCCATTTGCGGGGCTTTCTGCATCCCTCCCTGCTGCATTCGCATCTTGACCATTTCCTCGTACTTGAAGAGCCAGCGCTCATAGATTCCTTTGAAATGAGAGGGTGCCGCCGGTATTTGCTGTGGGTGGATATTCAAGGCCATGGATACTTGAGCCCAGCCGTTCGATTGTGTGACGGCGCGGTATCCTCCGAACTTCATGACGGTGTGAAAGAGCGCTTGTAGATCGATAGGCTGATTCCCAATCGCGGGCAGCGACTGGTCCATTACCTGACCGCTCTGGGCGAAAAAAGATCGAAGTTGGTTCAGGAACTGGGCCGGAGGAAGCTGCCTCAAGAACTGTTGCGCCGGTCCACCCTGTTGAGGCCTCATCCCGCCTGGTGGCATTTGCCCATTGGGAACGCCCGGTCTCCCAGCCATCATACTCCTCTGTTGAGCCTGGTGCTGAACTTGGGCCTGAACTGAGGCCTGCGCCTGGATTTGAGCTGGTGTCAAGTTTGCATTGGGGGGGATTTGCATCATATTTTGAGCATTCATCTGCTGTTGTAACGTCCGCTGCTGCTGCATTTGCATTTGATACAGAAGCTGCTGCTGTTTTTGAGGATCCATTGCGCCGCGCCCTTGGCTCATCTGTTGCTGCATCATAAGATTCTGCATCTGCCCCGCCATCGGATTCTGCATCTGCGGAGGCATCTGTTGTATTTGTTGTGGTAGTTGGCCTTGCATCTGGGCCATGTGCTGAGCTATCATCTGATTGCCCATGGGATTAGGCGACGGGGAAGGTCGAGCGGGAGACTGGGCGGCAAACTGGGGGTTGAAGCCCTGGGGAAAGGCATTCTGTTGCATGAAGGCCTGCGGGTTCCCTCCATGTTCGGAGGGAACAGGCGACGTCTGCGGAAATTGTTGCGCGGCAGGGGAGAATGGATGGGGGGATGCAGTCGACACCCTCTGCGGCACACTGCCTGGTCGCATCTGGTTGCTCATTATGGGAGACGGGGTTGCATTCGCGGACCCATTCTGCTGGAGATGGGGGTACGGCGATGGCTGGCCGCCCTGTTGTTGCCCCATGCCTGGTGGTTGATATCCGGGGAACGGGGACTGTTGGGGAGTCTCGGCGCGTGACGTTGGAAGCATGCCGGGCGCCTGTCGCGGCGACTGCCCAATGCTATCTTCCCTCGGACGGGCTCGTTTCGATGGGATGACCGAGTTGGTCTGGTACATCGCGTTCGGAAAAGATGGAGAGGCATTGCGCATCGGGGTATTCTGCATGGCGAGCTGCTGGGGGTTCGCGAACTGAGGGTTGAACTGGGCGGCATTTCCCATAAAGGCGGATGGATCCATCATGACGCCGGCAACAGCAGCCGGATCGGCGATCGAAAAGCCGTTGCCATTGTGAGAGGGAACGGCGCCGTCGTTTATCCAACTCATGGCGGTCGCGATGTGTGATGGAGGATCGGGAGGGGGAGGGAGGTGGTTACGGGAACGAAGACGGGACAGTCGCACCCATCAGCTTCAATGAAAAACCCTTTGCGACCGGCGGTTAGCGACGACGTAATTCGATAAAAGCACGTGCCATTCAAAGAGAAACGATGGAATAAAGATGCAGAGTCGCACGGCAGAGACTCGTCGCGATGGAGCAAGTATCAGTCGCGTCGCGGTGGTCGGGTATGGCAGAGAGTGAGTGTGTGTGTGTGTGTGCAGTGGGTTAAAACGGGGCAGGGACAGACGGATTCTGGCTGGCGCTGGCTGCTGCTGCTGCTGGGCTCTGCTGCTTGCGTGTGGTGCGGCGGCCCGGGGGGGGGGGGTGTGCTGGGTCCACCCGAAGCGAGCAACAACAGGTGCCGCAGAGAGGGAGCAGCAGCAGAGGGCAACAGCAGGTGGAAAAAAAAAAAAAACCATGACCAAGAGCTGCCCGGATTCGCTGACTTCTTGCGACGGCCTGAGCTGCCGCTGTCGCAAATGCGATGCCGATTCGGGAACACCGCCGGATGCCAGCACCGGGCTCCGGAAAGCCAAACAACCGCCGGCTCCAGGCAGGCCAGCAGCAGCAGCCAGCAACCGCCAGGCGGACACCGGGACACCGGGACACGGGGAATGAATGGGAAAGTGGAGGCCATCCGGCCAAGGTCTGACGTACTCGGAACTAAAGAGAGACGGGGATGGCCGATATGTGAAGCTGGAGCCGCGAGAATTTTTCGCGGTCAGAAGCCTCTCGGTCGTCACCCAAACCTTGACTATCACCACCGTCACCACACAGCCCACAGAGCCGGCTTCTGGCAGACGTGCAGCTCGAGGGGTGGAAAAAACACTCGATTCCACGATAGGGTTCGGAAACGAATCGGCAGGCCGGGGGTGGCCGTGGATGGGTAGGGTGGATGAGGAAACAAAAGGGCAGCAGGTCTTACCTCAGTACCCAGGTCGCGCGTGCTTGTCGGATGTCCACTGTCCAGCGGTGCTGTGCTGTGACAGAGCGCACGCCGCAAAAAGGAACGCTGGTTGCTTTTCAGCCGACAAAACCTTGAGGCCGCCTGAAACGGACTAGTGTTGCGGGTCCCTTCCCGCCCTGTGTAGCCAATCAAAGTCACGCATAAGGCGCGACATTCAAAACAGTGGCCCGTGCACCGTGTTTTGTCACCATGTCCAGTCCAGCGTTTGCCGACGGCACTGCGCTGTCAGCCGTTTCCAAGTTCTGACAGCCCGCAAGGTTGTGGGCCATATCCGCGAAGCTTCATACATTTCCAGTGGAGAGCTCTAGGTGGTATGGTGATGTTGACATTCTGGATGAGGCCTTGCGGTTCTCCTACCATGATCGCCATGGCGGTCGACCTCGAAGGGTATGAAGTGGGCGAAGAATGAACCGGTGTGAGGTGCTCTCTGGTGGGCAGATGCATCCCTTTATGGCCGAGGGCAACCGACCTAATGGGCGAGTGACTGATGATGAGTGGTGGGTGGGTGGCGTTGAACCCTTTGATGGGATGAGGATGCCAATCGCTCCACAGCCAAACTCAGAGACAAGCCCTCCGCGTTCAAGGTGGACAAGAACGAGAGAAGACTGCCTATAAAATAAGGTAGACAGAGTCGATTTGGTGACTCGCTTGACCGCCGATAGACCGCCGCATCTCCCGCATTGCTGCCCCGCCGATAATCACCGCATGACTTGACTTGGCCCAGCAGTTGTTTGGTGCCTGTTTTTGCCGCACATTCCAGCCTGAAAATACAATCAGAAATGCTGATTCCCAGCGGTCGGGTGCCTGGTGTGTCGAGTTCTGTCTGGCGGTCGGATCTCCAGCGGAAAATGGCGTCGCAAGTCGATGGCCAGTCTCATTCAAGTCGTTCCCCAAGGCCCCGGATTTGAGCGAAGTGGGTTGGGTTCGTGGAGGTGGTCCCGGTCCGCCCACCCCTTCCAGATTGACAATGAGCCCATCCTCCTCACTCAATCAAGTGGTGGTAGCAGGCCCGCGGGAACTCAGCGAGGGGAGAAGTTCATTTCCCAGGCTCAATCGTTTTCGTAAATCCTCCTCCTGTCGACTGGTCGCTGAACAGGCTATCGCTGCCCGTTCTCTTGTCATTCTTGTCTTGTGCTGCTCACACTGGCCGTTTGCACTAACAGCGCTGGGCTCGTTCTGGGGCAAAGGGACTTGAAGAACGATAGCGACGCCTTGTTCAAATGGCAGCAAAATCAGCAACAACGCTGTGAGAGAATCCAAACGATGGGAAGGAGAAGGGAAAAGGTCCAAAATGAGTCAGGAAACGAAACAGGGAAAGGAAACGAAGGGGGAGGTGGGCAGTTGGCCATTTTATTGTCGGTTGCCCTTCAGCACCAAAGTCACTTTTACAGCCAGGCACTAAAAATTCTCCGACCAGCAGACCATTTGACAGGGCATCGAGCACCTCCACCAGCCAGCCCAGTCAAACTCAAATGCTTTGGTACCTCCGTCTCTCTCCTTGTCCTCGTCCTTGTCCTCGTCCTCGGCCTCCGTTCTTCCATTTTCTTTTTGTCGCAAAACATACCTAGGTATCCGTATCTAGGTCGCGGTCAGGCTTGCACTTCCAGGTCTTGCTCTCATTTTTGGTCGTCACCACCTACCTACGTAGGTGAACCCGCCCTTCCCCCTGCCCCTCCCCCTCCCCCTCCCTCTCTCAGGAGTGGTCTCTTTGATGGTAGATCCAGAATGCCCCCATCTACCCTCCGGACATCACCTACCGCCTTCTCATTGCATGTTACAGTCACAAAGATTGCGCTTCCGTGCCTCCCATTGTTTCTCTTTCTAGCCACCTACCTAGGTGGTACGCCGAGCTCTTGACTCGTCAAACTGCTCTTCTTTGGTTCTTCCTAACCCCCCTGTGGCTTTCCCCCTCCCTACCCCCCATCCGCTTCGGTCGAAGCGCTTCTTGGGTCACGGCACGCTACTACCCACGGGTCTGCTGTGCTTTCTGGCCTCATTCGCAACTTTCATTTGTCTGTTGGTCTTCATTAAACACTTGTGGCCTGGAATCAAGTACGATAAGGCCGTGAGGCCCTCGCCCGGGGTTTCAATCAACCCCCGGCTGCTTGTTTCGTCATTCTTCCACGGATCCCTGCTCTCCGAACGCTGTGTCCAGCCATCCAAACGACCATGGCGCTGCGATGTTGATCGACATCATAGGGTTTATGAACTGTTAATGCTGAGGGGGTAGCATGTGCTTCATCAGCAAGTATGTAGAGAGAGGCAGGGAACCCACTCAGGCGGAAGAATTGGGTTGAAACACAGGCGTGGTGGTGAATCTGTGTCGTAACCACTAGGCTAAGACGAAGTCTTAAAGATCCCCCATCCCCATCTCCATATCCATGCTGGTAAAATAGCCCCTCTTGAGAACTGTGGCTCAAGTGATAATTGTGTTCAAACACTCGGAGGGCTCGGGTAGCTACGCAACAATGGGCTCGGTCTACCAGCGTGGGGGAATGCATTCCATTGGTGACATCCGCCTCTTTGACGACACGTCAGATCCCACGTCGGCACTTCGTTCCTGGAGCCCCTCAAAGGATTAGGGTGTTTGGTTGCTTGCCTTGCTTTCTTTGCGGACTGTGGCCAGCGAATGTGATTTATTACCCACTGCAGACAACCCAGGATCAATAATGACATCCATACTCTGCCTTGGACATGGGCAGCGGCAGGTATCGTATGTCATGGAAGACACGATCATTTCCAGCGAGATAACTGCCAGTCTTTCCAGACCTTATCGATGCGAGCCACGATAGCTAGCTATGTACAGGTAAGAAATTGGATCTCTACAGTATTGCTTCAAGGTTTGGCGACCAAACCAGTGGGCGTGTGTACGTTTCTTCTTAGACCTACGGAGTACCGGGCCCGGGGATTGGCCTCGGCCCGGGCCGACAGTGTCGGGATCAGCTTCGGGGCGTCCCATCCAGACGCCAAGATCGGCTCTCCATATCAGTCTTACACAGTATAGTTGCCTACAATGTTGAGCAGCGGGATGATTTGGTCTTTGATGCAAAATATCGATACGACTCACACGAGAAAACACGGCGAAAAATAAAGATAAACACGGGTGAAATTGTGGAGCAAAAGTCCATGTTCCTGGCTGGCTCCAAAAGGCTGGCCATGCTAGGCAAGTCGCGTGTCGCGTGCGCTCCCGGGGGGGGCAGGCTCTCACAACCACGGTGCATCAATTTTCAAGCCGCATTACTTCAGCTTGCTCCTTCATCATCCGTTGCCAGAATGCCCAAAAGAAAGTCCACTCATGCTGAAGAACCGGTTGCAGCGGCCGCTGAGCCGCGCCGTCGTTCGATGCGTCTGCAGAAGACAGAGGATGAGCCGGAGCCTGTGGCCAAGGTGTCTTCAAAGGAGGTGAAGAGCAAAGCCGCGAGTATTGAGAAGAGAAATGAGAAAGCCCCCAAGGCAGGGGACAAATTGGAAAAGGTATGACATTTGCTTTTAATCTCGAGATCAACTCGAGCACAATGAACCTTGATCTCATACTCACACCAACAAACAGAACGAGCCAGCCACCAAGAAATCCCGGACATCAAAGGACAAACCAGAGCCTGTAGCTAAGAAGCTCTCACCGGCCGCCAAAAAGGCGATCAAAAAGACCGCCAAAAAGGATGAAGTGGAAGAAGCTTCACACCCTCCCGCCTCGGATGAGCCAACAGAAAGGAACTACTGGCTCCTGAAAGCCGAGCCCGAGACTCGGTATGAGAATGGAGTCGATGTCAAGTTTTCCATTGACGACCTGGCGGACAAGACGGAGCCAGAGCCGTGGGATGGTATGTTGATCACTCCCGGCCGTCTGTCACGTATTCTCGCTCTAATATCACATCAGGAATCCGCAACTACGCCGCCCGCAACAACCTCCGGGCCATGAAGAAGGGTGACTTGGCCTTCTTTTACCACTCCAACTGCAAGGAGCCCGGGATTGTGGGGACGATGGAGATTGTGCAGGAGCACTCGCCTGATTGTAGGTCGTATCTACCTGTCCGAGAAAACGAGATTTGCACCTTGCTGATGTCCTCCACAGTGTCTGCTCACGACCCCAAGGCGCCCTACTACGACCCCAAGTCCAAGCCCTCTGACCCCAAATGGAGCGTTGTTCACGTCAAGTTCTACCAAAAGTTCCCGGCACCGATTACCCTGAAAGAGCTCAAGGAGCTTGGTGCGCCTGGGAAGCCTTTGCAGAACATGCAGATGATCAAGCAATCGAGGTTGAGCGTCAGCAAGGTCACGGCTTCCGAGTGGAATTTTCTTATGGAGTGTGCTGGGAACAAGGTAAGCACGCGGTCAAACGCCGCCAGCCAACCCTTTTTCACTATCCGATGAGGACATCTAGTAACCGGGACGCGGTGATACACCACTTGGTGGATGGGCCACTCCTCCGTTAGCACCCGAAGACATGATTGTCGACGGAAAGTTGTTCGCGCTGTGGGAGGCAAAACTGCATTTATGCTCTGGATACGGATGGGATGATGCTGACAATGATGGCCTCCAGTTTCCGGAACCTGAAATACCTGTCAACTTCAACATCGACCGAGAGTTGCTTGCCAAGTACGAGGCAGAACCCCCGATTTGCGGACCTCAGCCTTTACCTGATGATGACGATGACCTCTAGTTGTAATTCCATTAAGCATTTAATATGGGTATCAATTCGCAATTTACTTTTCCAACGACCCCTTTGTGTGCTGCAACACCATCTTGATGCCCTCATCCAATCCCTCGACGGCCAAAACCCCATCAATCCAGCTCGTCATCTTCCCAACCAAGGCCTTTTTGTCCTTTGTCTCTTCCAACCCCTTCTTCAGTCTGACCAGCACTTCCCTGAGTGCCTTGGGGAACTCGGCGCTTAGCACATCAACACCCACAACCGGCTGTCTAACCCAGCAGCTGATGGTGCAAGCATGACCGGGATACCCCTCCTGCATCGCACCGAGTACATGCCCAACAATCTTCTCCTGCGATGACACCCCCCCAAACTGCGCAAACATGTCGAAAAACATCTCGGCTGCCTTGGCCCCGAAAAACTGCTGCTTTCTCGCTATGTCGAAAATAGCCATCGGTATCGCGCCACTCAGTGCGGGACTCTGCTCAATCTTCCTAGTCTCCTCCTCCGTCATGACCTTCTTCTTCTTTGGCTTCCCGTCGGCCCCCTCGGCATCCGGATCGGGAAGCATCATCTCCCCATCCATATCCTCATCCTCGCTGTCCTCGTCGTCAAACTCAATGACATCCCCTTCCTGCAGTGTCTCGGTGTCCTTGATCGCCTCCACAGGGCTGACCCCCTTCCTAACCCCCTTTCCGGCCTTCTTCGCCTCAATCTTCTGAAGCCACTCCATTTCGCACCGGGCGTACTCCACCCAGAGGTTTGGCTCCGTGGTGCAGAAGCGGCACCCTCTCAAGAAATGCGCGCGGGCCTTTTCCATATCGCCCACCTTGGCGGCTCTACGACCAGCAAGAGCCCAGAGAGAGGACTCGGAGGGGTGGAGGCGGAGGGCGCGGGTGGCGATGCGGTTCCATCGTTTTGTGGCCTTGACGCTGGCGGCGAAGTCGAGGTAGGCGAACCAGAGCTGGAGGGAGCCGGGGTGCTTGTTGACGGCGCGCTCGAAGATGTTGAAGGTGCGGGCTTGGGAGGCGTGGGAGGACGAGTTGCGAATCTTGAGGCGGGCGCAACGTTTGGCGCGGAGGCGGTCGAGGGAGGTTTCCCAGGAGATGTAGGAGAGGAAGTCGGTTGGCTTGGTGCCCGGGGAGAGGATGAGGTGCTCGTAGTCGGATCGTTTGACGACTAGGGAGCGGATTTCATCCTGTAAATAAAAAGGTTAGCGCATGGAAGAGCACATGTTGACGGTGCAATGAAGATGTATGTGCCTTGGTGAAGATCTCTTTTTCTTCAAACTCGCGGAGCTCGGGAGCTGCTCGCTCGAGGTAGAAGCGGGCTTTTTCCGCAGCGCCGCCCATGATGATGATAGATTATGAGATTTTATCTGGGCCGCGATAGCGAGATGACGGCGCAATTGCAAATGTTGGGTGGATTGCGCAAAGCTAGAAATGTCCCGAGCAACGGAAGCCTTGACATGGTATGGGCTGGAGTTGAACTTTTTAGTGGGGCTCACTGGCTCCCCGCTCACCGACGGGGGCGTCTCAGTGGCTGGCTCACCGTGGCTCACCGTGTCTCACCGTGGCTCACCTTTCCATACAGGTAGCTGCAGGGGTCATGCAGACGGGTCCAGCGGCTTCCTTGGCGCCTGTGGATTTCTCTGAATGCGGATCGCGCCGAGGTTTCTGGCGCTCTTGGTGTTGTCTCGTTATCCTGTCCAATTCGATCCTTCCCTTCATCTCTCGATGCACGGCAACTGTTGGGCCAAGACCAGCCTGTGATTATTTCTTCCCTTCTTCGACTTTCATACCTGTCTTCTTCTGCAGAGGCTGCTGCCCACGGCGATGTGTCCCAGCACTTGATCCGATCTCCCCAGTCCCAATCCCCCAAACACACACGTCCGTCTTATCGGAACTCGGATCCTGAGGTGCCCTGCCCTGCCCTGCCCTTGGCCTGAGCTTGACGAACCCCGCGCCGCCGCGTCGACAAAAAGTTGGAAATGGCGTCGTCGTTGTCGTCGTCCCGCTCCTACAAGGACAAGGACGCGGGCGTCGTCCTCTCTTTTAACGGCCAGTGGGTGAGCTGGTCGCACACTGTCGCTGCCTCTTGTGTGTAGCCTGATTCACCTTTGCGCACCTTGTCGGATATGACTTTGCTGACCATCCCCGGCTCCTCCGGTTCCAGTGGCTTTCCTGAGCGCCCTCGTCATTGGGTCTGCTCTTCACTACCACAAGATTGTCCAGAACGAGTGGTACGGCTACCCACAAGAATGGTTTCCCTCTGTCTCGGCCACCATTGGCGACCGCTATCCTGAACGGTCCATCTTCATGCTGTTTATTGCCATTACTTCTGGTATGTGGTGCCGACGGCCTTCCCTCGACTGGTCAGTTTCGGGGCATCACTGACTCCGAACCTACCTCCAGGTCCTCGATTTGCTCTCGTCGGGTTGTGGTATCTCTTGACCGCGAAGCCCGGCCGAACCCTACCGAAGCTGATCGGATGGTCCGGCATCATCCGAACTCTCACATGCGGCGGGTGGACCTACATCACCTCCACCGACGACCATGACTGGCACGACATTCTCATGATCTCGTACATTGTCTTTACTATTCCGTGGACTACCGGTTGCATTGCGCTCAGCCCTCCAAATGCCAAGGCGATCAAGTACAGGAAATACATTGCGAGTGCCTTCTTCGGTACCCTGGTGCCGCTGGTGTACTTCTTTATCCAGCACAAGGTTCACCGTGTTGCGGGAGGTAGGTCATGTCCAACCAGAACGGAAATCCTCGGCACTGACACACGTAGCCTACACCATCTACGCCTTCTTTGAATGGGCCTTGATTGTCCTTGATGTCTCCTTTGACGCTGTGACTGCCCTGGACTTTGACTCGCTCGAGATCACCATCAGGGATGTGAAGGGCGCGAGCAAGGGGTACGTCCAATGGCTCCCAAGATAGCCCTGCCTGGTACCCATTGAACAATGCTGCGGGCGAGGGCTTGTATAATATCTAACATGAAATGATATGGCGAGATTGGATTCTAAAACGTTTAGCAGTGTCAACAAGTCTTCTGTGCCCACTGCCGTGCTTGAGAAGGAGTAAGCTTGTCTCATGAACCAGTCGGCACCCACCGTAATAAGCTAACAAATTCGCTTAGGAAGGAACAGACCACCGGTGGTGTCTACTCTGCTGGATTCCGTTTTGGAGAGTTCCTTGATATTGCCGCTGATGTCTACCATGGCGTGAGTATCGCCCGTGGCGTGCCACACACATGAGTCTTGGCTAACAGAGAGCAGTTTGTTTTCTGGTCCATCTTGACCAGCCTGGGTGTTGTTATCTGGTGTAAGTGCTCTCGGACAATCATGGTGCTACACTGTATCTAACACACCAGCAGATTTCCCCCTGTGGCACATGGGCATCTCGGGCTATGAGGCCCTCGTCATGACCACCGTTTCGCCTTTTCTGCTCGCCATCAGGCCCTTGCGTTCATTCATCGTTAGCAACCAGCGCATTGCTCACCTCCTCTCTCTCGCCGGTCTTCTCGCCTATCTGGTCAAGGATCCCGTCTACCGGCTCTTCACTGTTGGCTTTGGCGTGTCGATGGGTTGTCTCAGCTGGGCTGCTACCTGGTATTCGGACTCTGTGCAGCCCACCAGGCTGGAGGCTCGCATTCTTGCATGGACCATCGGTCTGCTCATGTCGTCTGTTGCCAAGTTTGCCTGGTACACCAACAACCCCATCTGGCCCATTATGCACGCCGAGAACGGTGGCTGGAACGCTACCGGTCTCTTCCTTGCTATTCTTGCGGCGCTGAGGTTCACCCGACGTGGTCCCCTTCACGGTGGCAATACGACCGAGAAGAAGAGCGGATCGGCTGTTTTGTCCGCCGTCGGAATTGGCGGTTTGTTCTTCGGACTGCACTCGCTACTGTCTGATACCAGCACCATGATCCTCTGGGTGTGGGACGGTTATCCGATCCGGGGACCTGTTTCCAATGTTCATGGCTGGTATACAATTGCCGCCATGACTATTGGTATTCTCATTGGCGTCCTCCGACCTGGTATTGCGACAAGCTGGACTGCCTATGGCTTGGGATGCATCGGTGCTGCCTACCTCACACTTTATGAGCAATGGCGTGGCTACTACGGCGGCCTGACCTTGGCTGCCTACCTCATGGCCATTGCTGTTCCCATGATTGGAAACGCCGCCAAAAAGAGCCCTGCGGCCACTTTTGGACTTGGCTTCCTCATTTACAATTTCTTGGTTCTCTTCCACGTCTGGGTTGTGGCTTATGCGTTTGTGCCGGGTGGCCCGCTGGTTCGAGAACACACTGACTGGATCATGATCACCATGATGCTAGCACTTGGCATTGGCCTCTTTGATCTTATTTCTCAGCAGGCCAAAGACAGCAGCAGCAGCAAGAAAAAGGTTGGTGTCCGCCGTCCTGTCAATACTCATCACAGGAAGTATCACTTCGGTGTTCTTGGGGTTCTCAACCTCTTGTTCCTCTCGGCCAACTTCCTCCGCTTCCCTACCAACGACTACAAGCCCTACCACGCCAAGGACCGCCTCTTCACGGCTGGCATCTGGACCATACACTTTTCTCTCGACAACGACATGTGGTCTTCCGAGTACCGCATGCGTGATCTGATCAAGGAGCTGGAAGTTGACGTTATTGGACTGCTGGAGTCTGACCTGCAGCGCGTCATCATGGGCAACCGTGACACCACCCAGTTCCTTGCCGAAGATCTTGGCATGTATGTTGACTATGGTCCGGGCCCCAACAAGCACACCTGGGGCGCGGCTCTCTTGTCCAAGTTCCCCATCGTCAACTCGACCCACCATCTTCTCCCTAGTCCCGTTGGCGAGTTGGCACCCGCGATTCACGCCACCCTGGATGTCTACGGAACTCTCGTCGACGTCTTTGTCTTCCACTCTGGTCAGGAAGAGGACCCCGAAGATCGTCGTCTTCAGTCAGAGTATCTGTCCAAGCTCATGGGCAGCACCAACCGCCCCAGCGTCTTGCTATCCTACCTCGTCACCGAGCCGCTCAAGGGCAACTACAACACGTACGTTTCCGACGTGAGCGGCATGCACGACGTGGACAAGACGGACTGGGACCGCTGGTGCGAGTACATTTTGTTCAAGGGTCTCCGGAGAACGGGCTACGCTCGTGTTTCCAGGAGTACCATCACCGATACCGAGTTGCAAGTGGCCAAATTTGTTGTCCCCAACTCGGAGGAGGACAGCAGGTTTGCTTGGGGCGTTCCTGAGGATGTGAGAGACAGACGGGTGGAGGAGCACGAGGTGCCAGAGGGGTGGAGATTCCCGAGGATGTTTAGAGGGGAGGGAGTTAGGGGGCATCGGTATCATGTGTTTGATGAGCCGAGGTACTATAACTTTTAATTTTGTAATGACGAAAGGTGGTAGTGAGGAGGGGGGTTAATGAGGTGAGAGAGAGTAATGTGGGATATGAACTTGGGTGGGGGGCAACGGGTTTGGGATTAGGAATTTGGGGAAAGGAGGGTCGGAAGGTTGGATGGTTTTGGATGGTATTTTTTAGGATATGGTTGGGGGTGAGGATGGGGATGGGGGGATGAAAGATGAACCGGGGGTCGGACAAAAGCATTGTGATACCATGAGATAAGATTGGCTGGGTGGTTGGTAGCGAAGGGGGGGGGCCAGGTGTTGGGATTTGGCTGTTTTGCTTCTCTCTGTGTTTGATTAGTGTATTTATTCGGTTAAGTGGAGAGAGGGTTGGTTGACTTGTAACAAAAGTATACGATATAGGTATCTGAAGTTGAATGGCGTAGTTCGTGTTTCAGCTCCCGCGCTCCCCTGGGCAGCATCATGTGAAAGGGATCGACAGGATGACAGCATTGACTTTTGGGAATGCCATGTTCAAAGAACACTCGAGATTGTCTCAGCCCAGTCGTGGCAGGTTCTTTGGTTGAGATTTAAGCTTGATTTATGCTTGGGTTGCACTGGGCTTGAGGAGAAGGTTGATCACCAGCCGCTTGACCTTCCGCATGGGGGGCGGGAGGGCGGCAGCGGGCCTTACCGATACAGATAGCGGAGAGAGATCTGCAGAACATGCTATCGTAGTGGCTATATGTCCTGCCCGCGTGTATGCAAGTCATGACGACGGATGGCACCCTACCCGACTCCCCCCTCTACAATCTTCAAGGTACACTAGTTGACCCGGAATACCGGCAAGGAACACCACATTGCACCCACCAGCTTTATGGATACCATAGAGAAAAGGTGCATTTCTAGATCTACTCTCGGATTACAGATCTACACACGTATACACCAAAGCCAATCTCTTCCAGCGAGATGTCCACTCACACCATCAAAACACGAAGAAAAGAAACAGAAAACAAACAAGAAAAAATCAATGACGTCTCTCCGCAATTTGAAAAACCACCGACCCGTCCCCCGTCTCCCTCCACCCCTTCACTCCAAACTTCCCCTGCGTCTCCCTCGCTCTGGCGAACTGCTCCCTTGTGTACTTGATACAACTATTCGTCAAGACATAATTCTTCCCCTTCCCCCCTGGGATTGGCAGCGACACCAGCGTTGTAGCCACAGCCACCTCCCCCACATCTGAAAGCTGAAGCGGAACCAGACGAAAGATGTACTCGTAATCACTCCTGGTGTCCCCACCAACATCCTCCGAGCTGGAGTTGGGACTCGGCCTCGGGGAAAGATCAAAGTTTCGATCAAACTTCTTGCCCACAAGCGAAGAGAACTTGAGCATCTCGGGGTGGTGGTAAAACTCCTCGACGAGCTTGGAGTCGGTGGTGCTCGCTGCACTGACGTCGCTGTCGCTTTCGCTGTCCGAGGCGTCCGACGCGGGGGCCGAGGAAGGCAAAACTTGCATTTCCGACAGCAAGAGGTCGCCGGGACGCGTCAGGCGGGAGAGCATGGGACCGAGGCGAGAGGGAAGGTCGTTGCCTTCTTGGAAGCCGAGGTTGGTCATGACTGTGATGACCTCGCTCTCGTTATGATCAGAGCCGGGAAGGGCTGGCAGGTCATCCGCCGAGGTCTTGTAGAAGTCTGCGACGAGGTAGGCGAAGCGGTCGGGGCCGATGATGGGCTCGAGAGCGGCGCGCATGGTGAGCTCAGACTCGGGGTTGATGTCGATGCCAACGTACTGGCTGAGCTGCACACCAGAGTTGATGAGATGGGTGATGATGACGCTGGATTTGAAGGGCTCAGGGCCGAGTTCCACGTAGCGGATTTTGCGGCCTTGGGCCAGGCTGGCGAGCTCGTCTGTTGCACTCAAAAGAGCAGAGCGGAAAGAGTGGCCGCCGTTGCCGGGGTTGCTGGTGCAGAGGTTCTTGTCGAGGAGGGCGCCCTTGTTGAGACTGGCCATGGTGCCAAAGATGGCTGCTAGGCTCTCGCCTTCTTCATCTTGAGACTGGTCGGTCTTGATACCGTCGGGGCAATACTTGTCTGAGTTGTCGAGGACGATGATTTTCTCAGGTGGGATCTGGCTGTGCTGCGAGATGGACTCGGCAACGAGTGCGTTGAATGCGGGGAGCGTGGTGGCTGCCATGGTGCTGAATCTGTGAGAAGAAGCTGTCTGTCTACCTGGCGAGAAGATGGAGCCATGTTCATGGTGATAATGCCGACGTTAAATACTCGAACCATGTCAACATGGACTCTTAGCTGCTCGCGTAGATGGGGTTCCGATTGCTCATCCTGGAATACAGAAACGAAACAGATCTCGATGAGATGTCGTGGATCGTCATGATCGACATGGTCAAAGGTCGTGGCCTATCTCATAGAGTGCCGTGAACCTGACCTACAGTTACCTTCAAAACATGCGACCTTTCGGCGTTCCTTAAACACGATGCTCATCGTCTCAATAATCACTGAGAGTATTCTGCCGACTGGTCTTGACCTTCCAGGTTGGATGCTCTTTCCAGCCGATGTGGTATCGGTTTGGCCAATGACGCAATTGATCGTGACATTGTTTGTTCCTACTTCTCACGAGATTGACCATCCAACTCAAGCAGGAAAGAACTTGACTTGAGCCCGCGGCGGCATCTCCTGCTCTCCTGCTCTCCGACGACATTGCCAATCAGGCATTCGATTCCACCTTTCCTCCCTCCCACTGCGGCCAGCATCATGAGCATCATGAGCAATCCAGCGTCGCCGGACACGCACCTGCATGGCCAACCGAATCTACTGGTCCCCACCACCGAGAAGCCCGTCGACATAGCAGAAGATTCGGAAGAGCAAAATGTCGACCCCAAGAATATCACCTACCCCGAAGGTGGCTTTAAAGCCTGGAGCGTGGCTTTTGGATCATGGTGTGCCATGACCTGCGGCATGGGGCTCGTCAACTCAGTCGGCATGTTCCAGGCCCTCGTCTCCACCACTGTACTGCCCACCTACTCCAACCAAGCCATCGGATGGATCTTTGGGATCTTCGTTTTCGTCTCCTATTTCTGCGGCGTGCAGATCGGCCCCGTCTTCGACCGACACGGTCCCCAGGGATTGATGGCCCTCGGCACCGTCTGTCTGCTGGTCGGCATCTTCACCACCGCCCAGTGCACCGAGTACTACCAGTTTATCCTCGCCTTTTCTATCCTCACCGGCGCCGGGTGTTCCCTTCTCTTCACGCCTGCCATTGGGGCCATTTCGCACTGGTTCGACAAGCGACGAGGGACAGCGAGTGGCTTTGCCTTTGTGGGGAGTGCGTTGGGCGGTGTCATGTGGCCCTTGATGATGCAGTCACTGGTGCCAAAAGTAGGATGGGCATGGGCCATGAGAATTGTTGGTTTCGTACTGCTCGTCCTTTGCGTTGCCAGTGTGCTCCTCTGTCGGAGCCGCCTTGAGATCAGACAGGCCAAAGCATCCTCCACCTGGCGAGACATGCTACCTGACCCACGCATGTTTCTTGATGGCACAGGAGCGATGGCGTTTACCACCGCTGGGGTTTTCTTCATCGAGTGGGCATATTTTGTGCCCGTGTCCTACATACCAAGCTATTATCTCGCTCGCCAGGGGCTGGCTGGGGGCTCCGATGCCGGGGGCGACGCCGCTTTTGCCTACCAGCTGCTTGCCATCATCAATGGAGCATCCTGTATTGGACGGTACCTACCTGGGTACATTTCTGACAAGGCAGGTCGATACAACACAATGGTTGTGTCCATTGCTATTTGCCTCGTGTCTGTCGCCTGCTTTTGGCTCCCTGATGCGCTCGGCCAAGATGGAGGTGGTGGTGGTGCAGGGCTGATAACGGGGTTTGCAGTCTTGTTTGGACTTGTGAGTGGCTCCAACATCACGTTGGTGCCCATCTGTTTGGGCCAATTGTGTGAGACACATGATTATGGTCGGTATTATGCCACTTCCTACACGGTGGCCAGCCTAGCATGTCTGACAGGAATACCCATTGCCGGTGGTCTAGTTGATATGGGAGGAGAAAGTGATAGGAGGGCCTATTGGAGGCCATTAGTGTTTGCCGTTGCCAGTTATGTTGGCGCGTTTACGTGTTTCTTTTGGGTCCGAGTTCGAGTGAAGGGGTGGAATTGGAGAGTGAAGTGGTGAGGGGTGACACATCAAATGAAGCAAAATTAATTCTCCTCCTGCATCATGCATGGTACAGCTAGCTTGGTTAAAATAGCCATTAATGATGGTTCAATCTCCCGGTCAGGTAAAGGCCGCGGGATCAGATGAATTTCATACCTTATGTTGTTTTGCTCCTCATTACCGGTCAAGGGGGCCTTGCATGATGGTTCACAGGTCTTGAAGAAAGATTAATACACCTTGGCAGAGACTATATAGGCCTTAGACAGAGTGATAAGGCGTTAAAAGATAGTATATATGCCTTGGAAGATGGTGTATGGGCCTTCAGTCATGATTTGTAGGACTTAAACGATAGTTTCATATGCTACCTAGGATAATATGTCAAAGGCCTCAAGAGATAGTTTAGAGGCTTTATAGGATAGCTAGTATGAGTTAAAGGATATTTGATACGTGTTATAAAAGATAGAATAAACCACGAAAGGTAGATGGAATATGGATAACAGCAACATCATATCATCGTGTTTATTTAGTCTCAGCAGTTTCTTTTGAAAGTGTACTCTTGCTACTCAGGAATCTGGTGCTCTTCCGCTGGCACACCTGCCCTCCACTGAAACTTGGCAGCAACGTGTTCGGGCAGTGGGTGCTTCTGCCCCGGCTCGCCGTAGAAGTTCTCGCGGTATGTGCCACCTGGCACGGCGTAATCATCCCAGAAAAGACCGCGCTTCCGCAGCTCTGGGAGAAGCAGCTCGATGACATCCTTGAAAGATTGTGGGAAGAGGGCATAAGCCTGTGTCTCCTGTGTTAGCCTCGTCACTCTCTTCATCAACGCAAAAAAAAAAAAAAACTCACAAAGTTGAAACCGTCCACACCACCCTCCTCCACCCATCTCTCCAACCCATCGGCCACCTGCTCAGGGGTGCCAACAAGGATGGGGCCATTTCCACCAATGGCGACATGCTCGGCAACAGTGTGCTTCGTCCACTTTGAGTTGTGGGGCGCAAACTTGGCGTACCCGGTAACGGTAGACTTGACGGCGTTGCTCTCCACCTCTCTCAGCTCCTCGTCGTCGCCATACTGGTTGAGATCAATGCCGGTCCAGCCGCCAAACAGAGCCAGCGCACCCTCGGTGGAGGCGTACTGGCGGTACTCGGCGTGCTTCGCCTGCGCCTCCTCTTCTGTCCTGCCCAGGATGGGCGTGACCAAAGCCAGGACCTTGATCTTGTTCCCATCTCTCCCGAACTCGGTGCGAGCCAGCTCGCGAATCTCGGTGATGCTCTTGGAGCACACGGCGGGGGAGTGAGCGGAGGTGAAGATGGCCTCGGCGTGCTGGGCGGCGAAGATCTTGCCGGCACGGGAGGTGCCCGCCTGCAGAAGCAGGGGAGTGCGCTGGGGCGATGGCTGGGTGATGGCGGGGCCGGGAACGTCAAAGAACTTGCCCTTGTGATTGATCTCTCTGACGAGGGCGGGGTCGGTGTAGACGCCCCTCTCGCGATCGAGGATGACGGCGTCGTCGCGCCACGAGGACTGGAATAGCTTGTACATGACCTTCATGTACTCTTCTGCCTGGGCGTAGCGGTCGTCGTGGGCGAGCTGGGTGGCTTTGCCGTGGATGTTGCGGGCGGCGGAGTCGAGGTAGGAGGTTACGACGTTCCAGCCGAGTCTGGGGGATCGTGTCAGTATGGAAGCAGAAGAATGGCTGTAAAGGCTAAAATGACTGACCTTCCCTTCGTGAGATGATCGACGGTGGCAAGTCGCCTGGCAAGGTGGTATGGTTGTTCATAGGTGGTGGAAATGGTGACACCGAAACCGATGTTCTTGGTGGCAGCCGCCATGGCGGGGACCACAGAGAGAGGCTCATTCACGGGCCACTGAGCGCCGCTGATGACAGCAGGGTCCAGAGAATTCTTGTAAACATCATAACCGCCTGTATTGTTGCGCTGTTGTTAGTTTTCTTTGCTCATCTTTGCTCGTGTTCAGACCAAGGCACCCAGTCAGGGGTAACAGAGGTTGAAAAAGGGGCTTGTTTACTCACCCAAAACATCGGCAATGAAAATGCCGTGGAACTTGGCCTCCTCCAGCAACTTGGCAAGCTCAACCCAGTGGTCGAGATCATTGAACTTCCAAGATTCATCGTCAGGATGCCTCCAAAGCCCTGGGGACTGGTGGCCACTGCCTAAATTTCCAACAGAAGCATTAGCGAGTTGTCGTTCAGTCGAGCTGAGCTGAGTCCCTTTGTCTCTCTTTCATGCAGCACGTGGGATGTCTTTTTGGTAATGAATACGTACACATTTCAACGAATGCATTGACAATGAGTGGCTTTTTTGGCCTAGACTGGGCGGCTGAGGTGGTAGCCATTGTGATCAACGAGAGGTGCCAACGGGATGCGTGCAGAGAGAGAGTAGCGTCGTCTTGGAAGGAGAGGCTGGTTGCTTGCTTATCACGCCGAGCGGAAGTGCTGGAGATATGTCGGCATCGTCTGCACCTGCAGCCAGGGGCTACATATGGACGACACCAAAGGCCATCACATCATGCCGCCATCGCCGTGTATGGGGCCGAGTGTGGATCGGTAGGACCCGTGGTTGCTGGATGGGGTCCCGGAGCCGGGAGGCGATGGCGCAATTGACGTGGGGAATGATGCTCATAGTAGCCGCTTCATCGCCAAGTCCGCCCTAGACCACCCCCGGAGCGGATGCCAATCCGAAGGTTGGGATGTCAGATGAATCTTGGAGTTATTCCCGGAAATCTGTGGAGATGGTAGGATTTGGTGTTTATTTGCAGTCTGTGTGGGGGTGGGTTCGATGCAGGTGCTGATGCCACCACTGGACACCCCCCGTGTGTCGAGGCTGTGACACCAAGTGGGCATTCAGAGGTGAGACCCTGTGAGAGAAAGGCCAATAGATACAAATACCTTGATGGCGCAATCTGAGCACCCAGTTGTGTCTTTCGACTACATAACTTGACGAAATTCGTCCGGATTTTGCGGCAATATCCGTGCTGACATCACCTTCTCTGCTTCCCTTATCTTGCCTACCATACCACGGCAGCTCATAGCCAGCTCGTACTGGTTTCTTTGATCAGAGACAAGCTTTACCGGTGCCAGCCCACAGCAGCCTGAGTGAGATACACCATGAGCGGAACATCCTTCCTCCGAAAAATGTCTCTTCACAAGTTCAGAAAGTCGCTATCAAGCCCCAAGCTTGACAGTCTCAACATCACAGAGGCAGAGAAAGCCCCAGTTCCGCCAGAGGAACCCCTCACCCCTCCACCAGAAACCCAGACCGTCTTGCTGTTGCATGCTGCACGGCAACCCTACGAGCTGACAGACGACTACCCGGTCCCACAACTCCAAGACGAGCACGAGGTCTTGGTGCGTACCCAAGCTATCGGTCTCAACCCCATTGACTGGAAGGCTCCGTAAGTTGACCCGTATCATCCAATTTTCTCTCGTGAAATATCTCACTGACAGCCCAACCCAGGGACTTCAACTTTGCCATCCCCACTCTCCCCTACATCTCCGGACGTGAGCTCGCCGGCACAGTCATCCAAGCCCCCTCGTCTCCTTCCACCCGCCTCCAAGAAAAGGATCGCGTCCTCGTCATCTCCACCGACTACCGGGACCTCCGCAAGGCTGCTTATCAAGAATACGTCGTCGGTCTCGACTACAACACCGTCCGCCTCCCCCCATCACTCAGCATCGAAGAGGGCTCCACCCTCGGCGTGGCCTTTGTGGCTGCTGCCCTCGCGTTGGGTGTCTGCGCCGGTCTTGACTTTTCCCACGTCCTCGATGGACCCGATCTCTACTCTCTTGTCCGCGATCTCCCCGCCGACAGGATAGCAGAGGACATTCGCGCGGAATGCCTAGACAGCATCCGCTCTCACGAGCGCGCCCAAAAGGGCGACTGGCTCGCCGTCTGGGGCGGTTCGTCCACCTCTGCCAATCTGACCATCCAACTGGCCAAGCTGGCAGGCCTCAAGACAGTAGCGGTGGTGGACAAGGCCAAGCACGGTCTCCGGTTGGCGAACCACAAGGCTATCAGGACCGACTTGCTGGTCGACAGCCACGACCCAGAGAGAGCGGTGGCGATCATCAAGGGGAACCTGAAGGGCAAGCTGAGGTTCGGGATTGACACCAGAGGGAGGGAGTCGGCGACCAGTCTGCTGCAGGCCTTGTCGCCGGATAACCTGGGTGGTGGTGAGCAGCCTGTTCTGAAAGAGGGCGAGGCGCCCCCGAGCCCACCGTCGACGCCGCATGACTCGACGCTGCTGAGTGCGCACTTGATTGGGTTGACTGGTTTGCCCAAGCAGACGGCGCCGGAGGGGACGCTGTTCCATACTGTGCCGATCAAGCTGTTCCATGAGGTGCCGGCGGTGGGTGAGGCATTGGTCAGTTGGTTGGAGAGGTTGCTGAAGGAAGGACTGGTGCAGCCGCCAGAGATCATTGACGTGGAGTCTGGGCTGGGCAGTATAAACAAGGCGTTGGACCGGATGAGAAAGGGTGAGATCAGTGGTGGCAAGCTGGTTGTGAGGGTGTAATGTTTCGGGTTGTTAGCAGGGAACGCGCTGGTCCGGCTGTCATGAGCGGTATAAAAAGGGGTAATGTTTGTTTGTTTGTTGCTTTGTTTGGTTGTGCATAAACTTCGGGGCGCTGTTTTCTTCAAGGATTTTTATTTGTACAAATTGAGGGTATGAAATAAATTAGGCTATTATTTACGTAAAGAAAAGAAACAAGATGTTGGTGTGTGAAAAAAGAAAAAAAGAATTGACTCTTAGTTTGTGAAGTTCGATTGCTTCGGGCCAGGCGCAGGCAATTCTGCTCCCGGACTATACCCCGGCTCATGCACTGGGCTCCCCTCCAACTCATAGTGGTCTCCAGGTCGGCCTGCTCCGTCAGGGAGTTCACTGACGGGTTTACTGCCGGCCTCGAGAGGATATTTCCAATCGGCCTTTGTTGGCAATTGATGATGATGTTGGAACCCGCCTTCAAGTTCATTGGCAGCTCTCTCCTGGTCGGGCAACTCAGTCTTGGCAGTAGACAGACGTTCAGAATCGGCCGCAGCCTTCTCATAAGGGCCGTCATGGTCATCAGGCCCCCCCTGACGAGATTTCCGTCTTCGCAAAAACCAAAAGGCAGCACCTGCTCCACCAACAGCGGCGATAACAACGCCAATGGCCATGCCGGCAATCGCACCTGCAGGCATGCCACTGTTGGCAACAACCGGCTCCCGGTCCCCTGCATTGTTCCCGCTTTCTGTAGGCACAGCCGTGACGGAAGTAGACGACGTTGATCTAGGTCGTCTCGTACGGGCAGTCACGGTGTTGATGTCTAATCCCGATATCACCGGCAGTGCAACAGCTCCATCCACCAGCCAGCCAACCTGGGAGTTGGCTGTTGGGCAAGGTAGTTGTGTCGATGAAAATGTATAGGCATCTCGGGAGGTTGACTGGGGGATGGTTTCGCTCCAAACCTGCTGGAGAGATGTATATGCTGGCAAAAATGCACCGGGTTGGCCGAGATTTTGGTCGGCTTCATCACCATAGACCACAAGCGCAAATCCGAATTCATTGCGTCCCCATTGGTAGATGTTCATACCAGAAAAGATTCGGGAGAACTCGGGCTCCCCGAAGAAAGTCTGGACTTCGGAAAACTCGCGGGAATCTGGAAAACAGCCGTCTTCCGCAAACACGACCGGGGTGTGATGGTTGGAAAATTCGGATCGCAGGCGGTCCAGCTTGATGTCAGAGCAGTTGTTGAAGATGTTGACGCCGTAAAGGTCAACGCTAGACTCAGCAGGCCCGCAAGTGAGATACTGAGCTGTCAACAGACGATACTGTTCAAAGTCTCCGGCAGTGTAGCTGATGGGTATCGGCCTGTATCCTCGCTTGTCTCGGAACAGCTTCAGATCGCGAGCGGCAGCCTTTACGGAGGGTGCGACCAAGGTGGTGACAGATGTGCCATTGATCGTTTCCTGGCCGATTCCAAACGCTAGCATGTTATCAAACTCGGAGAATGAATCGATTATCGAGGTCCAAGTGGTGTAAAAGCTGAGGTCCCATTTGGGAGTATTGTCGTTCTGCAAGAAAACTGTGTTAGATCCATGAATTGCCCCAAATATTCGAGAGCCAGGAAAAACAAACCCTGGACAGGACCATAGGAAGCTGCCCCAGCTGCAGCCAGACATAAATTCCCTGTTTATCGAACTCGTCCATGCAGCCTCGATGCTGGCCCAGCTTTGAGACATCGATGCTGTAAATGTAGACTGCATTGGCGCCAACGTTCTTCAGATGCTCTGCGTCAATCTGGCACTGGGTCGTGTTCAATAGAGGATCGTTACGGTTATCCCCGGCAACATATACGGTGCCTAGATTGTGTTGGTTTTGAGAGCAAGATGGGATGGGCAAGAGGAGGTATGTACCTTTGAGAAAGAACTGAGCACCGCTTTCATCGTACAACTTTGTCCCTTTGACGGAGACAGGCGACACCGCCTCAACCAGGCCTTGAAAGGTGGAAAGGAAGAGCGGAAGTGCCGTTCGAAATTTTGACCGAAGGATTGCCGACATTGTGTCAACGACTTGTGACCACCCGGCCACTTGGATTCCTCAAAGCCGAAAAGAATATCAGATGAACCGAATGTTCATTAACACTGGAAAATCCAAAGAAAAATCACCTAGTATTATGAGAGTTGTGTAACAGGTATGTACAAACGAGGGTGAAAAAGAGTGTGTTTCTTCCACCATCAAGGTAGGAGAGAAGAGAGATGAGGAAGAAGCTCGATGGGAGTGAGGGCAAGGAAAAAGAGCAGCGCCTTCTGTCGCACCGCGAGTGGCTCACGGTCAAACCTGGAGTTCTTGGCCGTCAATGTCAAGCTCATGACAAGCCCCAAACTCCGCCCCCTGCTTGTCTTGCACGTCTTGGTGGTCTGAACCGTTGCACAGTGCGCACTAGGGCCGATCTGCTTGATCTGGAATCTCTGGGCGTCCTTGCCAGCGGTTAACATGCACGAAGGTGCCAAAAACAGTGCCGCTAGCTGCGGCACAGCGAGACGCGTTGCTGAGAGAGGAAAGCGCTCAACGCATCCAGCGATTGGCACCGACGGCGATTTTTGAAACACTAGGGCGGAATCCTTTCCAGATTCGTGGGCAGGCGGTGCTGATGCTTGGCCAAGATCATGATGAAGGTGATTGAGATTCGGACTCGAGGTTCGACCTCGGATTTCAGTCTTGTCTTGCGATACGTCGTTCTGGCTGCCCAAGTTGGCCATGCGGCCCGACGACCGCAATGTCGGTAGACCTGCGGGCCGTTGTTGTTGGTGGTACCGGGCCTCGTTGTTGCAGCAAATGGGGGCCGATAAGATAAGTGGGTGGAGATTGGCGAAATTGAGGTGCCGTGGGTGCCAAGATCCCGGGCTTTGGACGAAGGATTCGATTTGCGACGATCCAGGTTTTTGCTCAAGCTCGCTCCATCTTCAGCCCTGCGTGCCCTATGAGCCCTGTCAGTCGCAGCCATTGGGGTCGGGTCGTCTGGCTTCCGCGCGCGCCTGGGTCACTGATGGGGAAACTTTCGCGATTTGTTGATTCCTAGCTTATTAGGGCGGGACATGGTCCGTGCATGTCAACGATCAAGAACCCCCTGAGCCCCTGAATGTTTGTCAACACTCGACACATACAGATACATGTATTACACTACATATGGCCTCAAGAGTTCAGCATCGTATAGTGGGGCTTATCAGTCTCAAGTTACTACCTGACCGAGATTTCGTGGGGACTCGGCAGTTCTAGAGGGGATCAATTGGGCCTCCGATAGTCCAGCACAAGCATTGAGAATCCCGCCCCTCACCGGATGATCGGAGGGTTTATGGCAGCTTTAAACAAAGAATCATTGAGAAATACCATTTGCCGTTTCCCCCTCTTGGTGGCCATGCTGGTTTTCTGACCCCGACTTCCCAGATACATGACGGCTAAATCTCAGCGGGACGGCACTCGAGATGGCACCCCCTCATTTGACCCCAATATCAACCTTCTGTCAGGTACAAATTGAGGTGTGGGGAGTGTAATTTTCAACATGTCAAGCTTCACCCAGAGACAGGAACCGCTTGCAGCGTCCTGGCCGCCACCATGTTGTCTTCTTTCTTCTTGACCGGCCTCAGCTTGGTTTTGCCAGCTTTGGGGCAGACTACCTGCACACGAGACTTCTTGAAGGCTGCAACGGCAGAATACCTCGACGCGCTTACTGCCGGAGAGCCGACCTTCTCGACACTATCGAGCGATGTTGATTACTACGAAAACGACGCTCTTGTGAACATCACAACAGGTGTCTTGTCCCAGGGCATCAAGATCGACTTCAATCTCAGCATCTACGATACTACCCAATGCGCCTCATACACCGAGATTGTCGCCACCACAGAACACCCGTACGTCATTGGCACGAGGCTTGCTTTCACAGACAGCAAGGTGACACACATCGACTCCATCGTGTGTGACACGGGCGACTGGCTCTTCAATGCCACTGGGTCTTTGATTTACAATCGACAGGAAAACTGGGCCCCTATTCCAGTGGAAAAGCGCGAGTCTCGAGAGGCTCTCAAGGCAGCGGGGGACGCGTACATTGATGCATGGGGCGATCACACCGTCAAGCCCGTCTTTGCCAAGAACTGTGCCCGTCTCGAGGGAGGGTTTTACATCACCAGCAGCTGTCTGCTCAACTTCCCGCCCCCGTTCAACGTCAGCAATCAGCGATACACCATCGACGAAGAGCTGGGCGCTGTTGATATTTTTCACCTGTTCCCCTTCCTCGACGCTGCTATCCCGAGGCATCCGGGCACGCAAACAAACAACTTGATTAGGGTGGAATCCGGAGAGATCCGGTACATTCATGAGAATACTGTTTGCTCGACAAGGAACTGTGGAAGGTGATTACCATGGGAACAAGCCTATCTGTGGGTATCGAGCTGCGGTTGGAAGATACATAAAAACAAGTCAAATACTAGGCACCTACCAACCCATCTTTCCCATCCTCTAAATCTTGTCAACCGCCTTGTTGTCTTCCGCCAGTGATGTCCCTGTTGTGGACCCAGATTCGGCGTCCGGCTTCTTGGCACTATGATTGGTGATGTTAGTTTTGGTTTTCAGAATCATACTCGGGTCACTTACTCCTTCTTGGCAAGATAAATTCTCAAGACATGTGCCATTCCAATCAGGCAAACAGCATTAGCCAGCACGAACGAGTAGCCCTTGGTGAATCTCGGCCCCTCGACCGTCTTGAAGACCAAAAGAGGCGTCCAAGCTGTAGTGCTCTGAGCAACAGTGTTGATAAGAACCAGCGTGAAGGCCCTTTCCGCTGGAGCCGCTTTGAGCTGACTGTTGACCCATCCATACAAGACGGAACTCATAGCCACAGCGCTGTACGTCGTCATGAAAGAGAACCACAGCGCGCCCTCTGGCACCTCCCAGATAACCTGAATGATCAGACCGATAATGTTCCACACGTGGGCGACAGTGATGGCCCACGCCGGTCCCAGAACCAAATCCGAAGCGAAGCAAATCGCCACTGTGTAAAACATACCCAGCGCCGGTGAGATGGTGCCAAGCTCGTTGACCTTGGCCTTGGAAAACCTTCCCAGACTCTTGATCCAGAGGAGGTAACCGCCCGTGGAAGTACTGATGCTTCCATTCCAGAAAAAAATGTCAAACAGGATCAGCCCCCAAAAGTGCCACGTCTTCGCAATCTTGGCCAGGCCCTTCCAGGAGAACTTGCCCTCGGTGACATGCCCATCTCTTTGCAGACGTTCCTTGGCAACAGCAACATCCTCCTCCGACAACAGTAGCCTGTTTGGCCTGTCCGGGGTTCCAGGGAGGACAAAGTATCCAATGACGCCAATCGGAATGGTGATCAATGCACAGATAATGTACATCCACCTCCAACCAGCCAAGCCCTTGACACCTTCGAGGCGCTCACTTGCGCCAGCCTGGATCAGCCCCGCAGTGAGTGTTCCCAGTGTCAAGCCAAGGTAGAACACACCTCCTCTCCGAGCGATCTCATCGCTGCGGTACCAAGCGCCAAAGATGTAGTGCATAGCTGGGAAGAAGGCTGCTTCAAACCACCCGACAAGAAAACGGTAGGCGGCCAGCTCCGCAAAGCCAGTCACTCTGTACTGCAGCAGAGTGAAGATACCCCAGGCGACGTCGAGGAAGGGAATGACCCAGTGCATGGGGACATAGGTGAAGAGGAACATGAAGGGAATCTGGCCGAGGACGGCACCAATGATGTACATGGTTTGGAGCTGGACCAGCTCGTTGCCCTGGAAGCCGAGATCCTCTTTCAAGCCGGCGACGTAGGCATTGTCTATGTCATGTTAGCAATCCGGTGCTTTGTCAAGGGGGAGGCAGGGCCAGGAGCGTACTGAGGTTAGATTGATCCATGTACTTGACCCAGTATGCCAGAAAGGCATAGGGCACAATCAGGAGATCGAGCTTGTTGATGAGCTTCCTCTCTCGAGGGGTATCTTGCGGCTGGAACCATTGTATCTGGTACCATTTTCGTTTTTCTGGTGGCGAGGCTCCAGCTGTCATGTCGGCTATTGTGTAGAAAGAGCAAATGATGGCCGTTCACGCTCAAGAAAAGGGGTCGGTGTTGGCAATAACAAGCCGAACTTGACAGAAAATGGCTTTGCAGCTTTGGCAGATGAGAGGTACATGGTTTTGCGGGCGACGTCACTTTTAACACAATGTCTCTGATCATGTAGTACAATGTTTCGGCAGCGAAAAGGAACCAAGGGTCCAGGGAACTGGGGACCGCCAGCTGCACGCGCAGGTCGACTGTCACTATTGGATGGTGCAAGTGCCACGGCGATGTGGCGACAGCCTGTTGCCGTATCACGAATTTTTGCTTGGGGATTTATCGTCACTAAGGATTTAACAGCAGTGTCTCCAGGGGATGGGGTCTTTAGGAGGATGGTCCATCTGCTGCTGAAAGCGCTTTTGGTTTGTGGGGGTAAGAGATTGTTGGCACTGCCTACCTAGCTAGTTCAACCGAATGTCCTGAGAAGGTGCCGACCTCAAAAACCTTCAGAGATATCACGACAAGCAGATACTTGAAGCGGAAGGGTGCCTGAAGGGTGGCCTCTGTCCGGCTGTTTTGACGGGCAGGGTTAGGGTATATGCAAAGGTCATTACCCCTGAATCACCACTAGCCCCCTTTTTCTTTTGGTCCTTGGAACTGAATTTTCAACCATGTGCCTTATACTAGGTACCTAAACACAATTCACTGATCAAGGCAAGATGAAAACTCACAGAACATCTTTTGTTTCACAAGACGTTTGAAGAAGAAAAAACCATTCACCTCAGGCTATCAGTGAGCGGATCCCGCTTGTGCTAGTCCTGTAAGCTCAACCGCGCGTCAATCACACCATCCCGATCCAACGCTAATCGGCACCGACCCCGTTCCCCGTCATCAGTGCCATCTACCGACCCCCTTTTTGCATAGTAAACAGATGGGTGGAACCCCCAAGAGCATGCTAAAGTGACACAACATGGCGCAATTGAAGTTGCCGTTTGTGTCACTGCACTCGAGCAACTATTGCGATCCTTTCAATTGGTAACTGAATCCGAGACCCCATGTGATGATGGAGTCCGGGAATAAGAAGTCGGGATCTTCAGTGCTGTGGATCAACAAGAAGCGTGGGGGACATTGAACAAGGCACAAATGTTGGTAGAGAAGCATGATGGCATTGACCCCGCGGATGGTGTTATTTTTCATGTTGCAGGTCGGCTTCCGGGAGAGCGTTATCGGGAAGCTGGCGCGAAAAGAGTGAAGGCGGGCCCGGGAAACCAGATCACGACATTTGCTACCGCATGATGGTGGCATAGAGGGTGTGAGATATGTGATAGAGGGCGTGGGCCAGTCTGCGGGTGATCCGGTAGCGGGTATTATAGAGACTGTATCGCATCAAGTGCTGCTTTGTGGTTCAATTTTGATCCTGACGAACGTAGATCTCGTTATTGTCTCGCAAGTGATACTTTCAGCAGATAGCAGATAGCCAGCCACCATGGCCACCATCACAACCCTCCCAGACCCGGTAGCGGTCATTACCAACCCAGAAAAGCTGTCCAGCTTGTCAATCTCCTCCCAGGAGGTTCCTGAACTGTCCTCGTCCGATCGCGACACCAACTCAGACACCCACTCAGACCACTATACACCAGCGACTTCACCGGGGCTGCCCCCTTCCTCCACAAGCGTCCCTCAACGCATCCCATCATATCCCAAGTCCCGAATCTCCCTCGTAGACCGCTTCATCGACCAGCCTCGTGCTCTCAAAGTAGCAGTTATCGGCGGCGGTCTGGCCGGAATCACAGCCGGTATCCTGCTGCCCGCAAAGGTCCCCAATATTAAACTGACAATCTTTGAAAAGAACGACGACTTTGTAAGTGTACCCGCTGGCTTCCTGACCATCCACATCTTCCCAGACAGGTTCTAACCAAAGATCATCAGGGCGGCACCTGGCTCGAAAACACCTACCCCGGCGTCCGTTGCGACATCCCCTCCCACGTCTACCAATCCACCTTCGAACCGAAAACCGACTGGTCCGACCAATTCGCCCCCGGCGGCGAGATCAGGGACTACTGGCAGTCCGTCGCCAAGAAGCACGATGTCTATCGGCTTGCAAGATTTGGCACCAAAGTCCAATCGCTTGAATGGGATACGAACAAGTCGGTCTGGAAAGTCAGCACCCAACACAAAGAGGAGGAACAACCAAAGGTGGAAGAGTTCGACTTTGTCTTGAACGCCATCGGGAGGTTCAACGCTTGGAAGCTGCCAGAGTATGAGGGGATTGAGTCGTACAGGGGCCACCTGAGGCACGCTTCACATTGGGATGAGGAGTTTAACGTTGACGGCAAGACGGTGGCGGTGATTGGGAACGGTGCCTCTGGGATCCAGCTCGTGGCCAATTTGCAAAAGAGGGTGAAGCAGCTGGATCATTACGCGAGAAACAAGACTTGGATTGCGGGGAGCTGGGCTGGTGATGAACGGACTGCTGGCCCTCAACCGTATTCGGAGGAGCAGAAGGAGTTGTTTGCGCGGGATCCGGAGGCCTACCTCCAGTTTAGAAAAGAGCTGGAAGACAAGTACTGGAGGAGGTTCTCGGCTTTCTTCAGGGGGTCGGAGACGAACATTGATCTTCGGGAGAAGTTTATCGAGATCATGAAGCAGAGGTTGAAAAAGAAGCCCGAGCTGTTGGAGCATATCGTCCCTGACTTTTCACCAAACTGCAGACGACTCACGCCAGGGCCGGGGTACCTTGAGGCCATCTCGGAGGACAATGTCGAGTACATCACTTCGAGAATCGCAAGATTTACAGAGGATGGGATCATCACTGTGGATGGAAAGGAGCGGAAGGTGGACGCTGTCTTTTGCGCGACGGGTGCGAATGTGGACATGGTGACACCCTTCCCGATCCGAGGACAAGAGGGAACTGAGCTGAAGGAGCTGTGGGATCCAGAGTCAAAGTCCGGCTATGGGTTCCCCTACACCTACCTTGGTCTCGCTACTCCGGGCTGCCCCAACCTGCTGTTCGTCCATGGTCCTCATGGGACTGGCCCGTCAGGAACTGTCCCTCATTCCGTCGAGGTCCAACTGGTGTGCTTTGCCAAGATTCTGAGGAAAGTGGCAAGAGAGGGCATCAAAAGCATTCAGCCATCAAAGAGAGCGGCGGACGAATTTGTCGAATATTCGGATGCCTTCTTCACTTCGACCGTTTTGAGCGACAATTGCAGCAGTTGGTACAACGGAGGGCGTCCGGGCGGCAGAATCCATGGCATCTGGCCAGGAAGTGCCGGTCATGTCACGGCTGTGAGGAGAGAGCCCAGATGGGAGGATTGGGAATACACATATCTTGGGCCAGAGGGCAACCGGTTTGCGTGGTACTTCGGGAATGGATGGACAAACAAGGAGGCAGATGAGAAGTCGGACATGACCTCGTATCTGAGAGTACCAGCGGAGGTGAATCTGAAGGATCTACATGAGAGTTGGTGGGATCTGCCTTAAGGGATGTGTTTTTAGATAGTTATGATGTTTGATAAATACCTACCTTACCTTTGTATCTTCGTAACCTTTTCCTTTCAAAAGATCTTTTCCGGAATGTGGTGCTTTGCTCTGTGAGCTCCCGTGTCTAAAGTTAATTCCTGTACCTTACCTACCAGATACCTGGTCATCCAACTTGAGCAGGGACGAGGGTAAGGTGGGTATTTAGGGTGGGTAACCTGGAAGTAGGTGCTCACGGCCAATTGCTGACGCAAGAGAACGTTCTCCGCCGTAATTGGTCCAGTTCTTTGAGTTGACGGCCGTCAATGTTCAGCTTATCGGTTCCGACCATCTGGGATTATCGTCATTTTAGTCCGGATCACCTCGCGTATGTCACCATCACCAACCCTGCCATGCCCAATCCTACCGCAACCCCGGAATATCTCAAAACCAGAAGTGGAAGGCAGTGGAAGGCAAGCCCGGGCCGGATTCTCGATGCCCACCGGATATAACGACCGGCTGTGAAACAAGGGTTCAAGACATTGAACACAACGGCGCGGGTGGCGCTATCGCCAAGTTGATGGTTACCAGGCTTCCGGGAGTGGGGGTTGATGTTGCCTTGCATCTCGGGAGCATTGCGTGCTTCGTGATCATTGTTCGCAAGACAAGCCGAGACCGGTCCGGCTCATGTTCCAAGGCTCTTGCTCCTGGTGTTACGCTACAGCTCTTATCATCTCACCGCTGAGGTCTGATCCCCTCAGTGAGGCGGAGCAGCACCCGCTAATTGATTTCTTGAGAAGCTAGGTAGATGTGCGAGTGCCGAGGTGATGGTGACTGTTGAGCAAACATAAAACTGGCTTTCATCCAGACCGTATATCAGAAAGAGCCTTTTGTTGTTACCTTTTACCTTTCCTGTTTCTGCTCTCTGAGCTACACAATCTGTTTCCAGACAGCCAAGGCATCATGGCCTCCCCCGACAACACCGCCTCTCGCCACAATGAAATTGAAGTCGAGCCTCCCAAGTCTGAATTGCACCCGGTGAAATGGTACCGGTCCACTTTCTGGAACATGACCGTTTTGGGCCTGTGCAATCTGGCAGCACCGGGGATCTGGGGCGCCATGAACTCGCTTGGGGCTGGCGGCGCTGCATCACCGCAGCTCATCAATGCAGCCAACGCTCTGACATTTTGCCTCATGGTGGTGTCCTGCTACTTCTCCAGTACCCTAGTGCACTACATCGGGATCAAGGGCGCTCTTATTTTCGGAACGTACGTGAATTAGGTAGCCTTTGGAATGATATGGCGTCTGAACTTGGACTGACTGTGAGCAGGATCGGTTACGCCCCCTATGCAGCTGGGCTTTACACCAATAACCGCTTCGGCACTGAGTGGCTCGTGTTGCTGGGAGCAGCCCTCTGCGGCATCTCGGCTGGCGTGTTTTGGATGGCCGAGGCTGCTATTGCTATTGCTTATCCCGAGCCTTGGAACAGAGGCAAAGCGATCGGTTACTGGTTGACATATCGTCTGGCCGGTCAGATTCTGGGCGGCGCGATTAATCTTGGTCTCAATGCCAAGAACAGCGAGGCTGGCAAAGTCTCATACACCGTCTTTTTGGTGTTCATCGCTATGCAGTGCACTGGTCCCATCTTCGGATTCTTGCTCAATGCACCAGACAAGGTTGAGAGGACGGATGGCAAGAAGGTCGAGCTGACCATTACACGCGGCCCTGTCTTTGAGCTAAAGGAGACAGCGAGACTGTTTTTGGGCAAAAGGTTTCTCTTGATGGTATTGTTCATCGGGCAGGCTGTCTTTGCCGAGGCAGTCTACTTCACCTATCTTGCTAGTAAGTCTTCAATGCGCTCTCCGCTCAACACTCAGGACGGGGAAACTAACGGGGAAAAGTGTGGTTCTCTGTCCGATCTCGTGCTCTGGGGTCGTTTTTGTCTGGCATTATTGCTGTTGTTTCTGGGTGGATCCTCGGTGTAAGTCGTGTCCTACTTCCTTTGCTTGCTTGAGTTGGGTCTGATAGCAGTTGTCTAGGCCTGGATTGATCGCACCAGAGTCGCGCTCAAGACGCGTGCTCGCACGAGCTTCTGGGTGATCGTGATTCTGCAAGGTGCCTGGTGGACGTGGGCGACCGTTCTTGTCACGCGCTACCGCGTCACCCGACCAACATTCGATTGGGTTGACGGAAACTTTGGCGAGGGCTTCGGCGTTTTTGTGTTCCTGACGGTTGGCTTCCAGTTGAACTACATGTTTCTGTATTTCATCATTCACAACTTGGCCAAGGATGAGTCGGAAGTCGTTCGCTATGCCGCACTTTTGCGCGGAACCGAGTCGGCATGGCAGGCGGTGAGCTACGGTCTTACGTCTCTCGTTGTCTTTGCCGAGGTGGGAGGTGTTTACATCAACTTTGGGCTATGGGCCATCGCCATCTTGCCAGCTTGGTTGGTTGTGCGCGAGTTTGGTACCTCCAAAGTGGAGCAGGTGGAGGAACGGGCGTCGTCAGTGGACACACCGAGCTTTAAGAGCGACGACAAGAACTTGTAAATAGCCGTTGAAGATAAGGGGGTTTGGGGCTAATTGTGTTGCTTGATAATAGCAAGCCTCCGCCTCACTAACAGTTCAGTTCAATAAGCCCGTATAGCTCAGTGGTAGAGCGCATCACTCGTAAACATTCTATGACATGATGAGGTCCGCGGTTCAATCCCGCGTGGGGGCATATTCTTTTGCCAACTTTTGGTTTTGTTACCTTACCGTTCTGAAGCTATTCACACAAGCTAGAGTCACTTGCTTTTTGCAATCCGTCCCAGGTAGCAATTATATAGAAAACTGAGACTTTTGTTGAACCAACAGACGATCCACGCGTTTCTTAGCCTCAAAACTACGGAATGATATTTGATAGGGGCCAAAACCTGCTGTGCAATAACGTCGTCCGACGCTAACAATTTGTCTTGGGTTCGCAATACGACGCCATTCCGATGGTCTATTATTGGCAGGAATATGACTGCAGTTCGCCAGGACGATGCATGACACCATCGGCCGGTCAATTACAACATGAACTCGGAGATAAACCCCACCCCATTACGGTCTGACAAGCCATGTATCTCGAACAAATGCGACTATTTCCGTACCAGACATATCCAACTGCTTAAATATATAAGAAGCAGCTGCTTCTTTGAATCTCGTGGTCAACTTGAGCTGCCACTACCTACTCTTCCTTGTCCGGAACTGTTCCCATCTCAAAATCACAAGTTATCTTAAACATGTCGGATACAACCCAACAACCAACAGCTACCAACGGGGCTCATCATGACCTTGGAAACGGCAAGAAACATATCCTCATCAATGCTTTTGATATGAGCACCGTCGGCCACTTGTCTCCAGGACAATGGAAGGTGAGATGAGGATCTTCCTGTGCATAAGGTATAGACTTTGCTGACACTTGGCGCAGAATCCGGTTGACAAGTCGGCCACGAAGCGCAAGCTTGAATACTGGATCGAGCTCGCAAAGCTTCTTGAGAGGGGAGGTGTCAACGCTCTCTTCCTCGCCGACACATACGGCGGTTATGACACGTACGAAGGGAGTGTTGATAATTGCATCAGACGAGCGGCACAGTGGCCAATAACTGATCCGACGATTGTCAGTGTTTCACGCCTCTCCTGCTTCTGTGAGCTGCTTGTTGACTCTATCCCAGCCCATCTCAGCCATGGCAGCAGTGACCAAGAATTTGTCATTTGCGATCACAGCCTCGACCAGTTTCGAGCCTCCGTATCTTCTCGCCAAGCGCTTCTCGACTCTGGATCACTTTACAGAAGGTCGCATTGGTTGGAACATTGTCACGTCCTGGAAGAAGTCCGCCTTCAAAGCCATCGGCCTTGACAATCCCATCGAGCACGACGAGCGCTATCGTCAAGCAGACGAGTACCTTCGCGTCCTTTACAAGTCAGTCTTCTCGCCATACCTTCCAGCGACTTCCTTTTTATTGGTACTAACACCACATTCTCCAGACTCTGGGAGTCCTCCTGGTCCCCTACCGCCCTCTCCCCAGACCCAGCCAACGACAGCTATGTCGACCCCGCCCAAGTTCGCACCATCAACCACCAAGGCAAATACTTTTCTCTCAACGCCAAGCACATTGTCGACCCCTCTCCTCAACGCACTCCTTTTCTCTTCCAAGCGGGAACCTCCTCCGCCGGCTCTGACTTTGCCGCCACCCACGCGGAAGCCATTTTTGTCTCCGGCCACTCACCGTCTGTCCTACGACCAAAGATCGACGCCATCCGTGCCCTAGCCGCCAAAAAAGGCCGTGATCCCAGGTCGATCAAAGTATTTGCCACGTTTACACCAATCGTTGCCGAAACAGACGAGCTCGCTCGAGAGAAGTTGGCAGAACTCAAGAAATATGCGTCCACCATTGGCGGGCTGGTCTTGGTGAGTGGGTGGACGGGAATCGATCTCTCGAAGCTACCCCTTGACAAGGAAATCAGCAAGGAGGACAGTGTCGAAGCACACAAGGTCACGAGCATTTTGGACAACTTCACCACGGCCAGCACAGAACACCCTAGATGGACACCTCGGCTGGTGGCTGAGCACGCGGCAATCGGTGGGCTTGGTCCGGTCAGTGTGGGAAGCCCGCAGACAGTGGCTGATGAGCTTGAACGATGGGTCAAGGAGGCTGATGTGGATGGGTTCAACATTGGGTATGTGACCACACCAGGGACATTCGAAGAGGTGGTGGACTTGTTGATTCCTGAGCTGAGGAGGAGGGGAGTCTATCCTGAGTTACCTGATCCGAGTGAGAAGCCGACGACAGCAAGGGAGAAGATCTATGGAAAAGGACAGAAGGGGCTGAGAGATGATCATGAAGGGAGTCGGTACAAGTACGAGGTATACCAGGAGGATCCGCCTTATAAACCCGAGGAGGAAGCCCAGGCTTAAGGTAAACGGAAGGCAAGTTTCATATGTAAAAAATGTATCGCCGCAACTTACATTTTCTCTTTCTGAAACGAGTCGGCCAAATCAAACAGCCGGCATCTATCTATCGTCTTCATAACTTGAGTTACTGCAAGACCCTGTTGCCACCGACAACCTCCGATACCGGAAAAGCCCACATCGACCCTAACCCTCGCTTACCCCTGAACCCCTTTTCCAGGTATTTGCTGACCTCGGCACTATGTTGGACAGTGCAACATGAAGAGACCGGCCAAGCGTTCTAGCAACTAGTAGCAAAGCATCGTGTGGCTTTCCATCAGGTGATTCTTGTCTTGACCAGATGCCTCTATTCCCATGTCGGTCAAGTCGGCGGAGCCTCGGAGAATTCCCACCCTGACTCATCATCACGTTTCAACCAACTGGCAGCAACTAAACTCATATGAAAAAGAAAAAAATCGACATTGACAACTACGCCCTTCAAAGAACACCACCACGGCAACCATTGAAACCATAGAAAAATTCTTCAAAGCCCTTTCTTTTTTCCTGCAAACCATCTCAACCTCCAGTAACATTCTTTCCCTCCAAAAAAACGCCACCCCCACCATAACACCCAGTTTATCTCCGGGAAGATGTCCCAAGCAGCCCTCACCTTCCGCCTCGCCACCCCAGAAGATGCGCCCCTCCTCCAGCCGCTAGTCCAATCCGCCTACCGCGGCGAGACAAGCCGCAAAGGCTGGACCACCGAAGCCGACCTCCTCGTCGGCACCCGCATCAACGTCGCCGGCATCGTCGAAAAGATCAACACCCCCCACAGCGCCGTCATCATGGCCTTTTCTCCAACCCTCGGCAATGCTCTCGTGGCCTGCTGCGAGGTGCTCCTCAAGCCATCTCAGAAAGTCGGGTACTTCGGCATGTTTGCCGTCGACCCCACTCTTCAGGCCGGAGGGATCGGGAGGCAGGTGCTGGCGAATGCGGAGCAGTATGCGAGGAGCCACGGGGCGGATAAGATGGAGATGACGGTTATCTGGACGAGGAAGGAGCTGATTGAGTGGTATGTGAGGAGGGGCTACACGGTGACGGACGAGAGGAGGGAGTTTCCGCATGAGGAGCTGGCCAAGATGGATGGGGAGAATAGGGCCTTGGTAGAGGACTTGTGGTTCAAGGTGTTGATCAAGGATTTGTGAGGTTTCGAGGGAAAGGCGTTGGGAGCGAATGGTGGGTGGTGGCTTCTGGGAGTCTCTCGCCATTGCAATTTCGATAGATGAGGTAGATCTATCCCCAGGAAGCCAGCAGGAAACAAGATACAGGTTTGGCGCCAGCATCGATCAGCCTTTTCAAACAGAGAGCAGTAGGCCCGAGCTTTTCAGTGTTCTTTTATTTGAAGCACAACATCAGCCGGCAAACGAGTGAAAAGGTAATTTCTTACAGAAGCTTCTTTTGCCAAGTCAAATCCTGAGACAAGTCGAACAATGAACAAAAATGGAATAAAGATGTAAGATCCAAACCGGCATCAAGCCCACCTCGCCCTGTGATGCAATTGCGGATTGAAGTAGCTGGTCACAGCCAGACCACCATTTTGATACGCCGCAGTGACGTATGTGTGTACACCCGTCCCTTCATCGATCCCCTTTTTAGTAGCTAGTCCCTCTACCACCTCCTTGTAACCGTCCACAAAGCTTCCTCTCCCATATTTCTTCATAAAGCTGGCCAATCCGTCTGTAATTTTCCGGTCACTTTCCGAATAGTGCCTCACGGGTATGTACACTTTCACATCTGGCGCCACCTCCTTGGGCCCAACATCAAAATAAAACAGGGTACCGGCCGTTGGGTGATCGCAGAAGTGCAACTCCTCCTCCATATTCATCACCTCTGGCAACCCCAAGACCCGGCACCAAAGGTCTTTCAGTTGCTTCTCTTCCTCCTCAATCCCCTGGCGTCGGCCCCCGAGGGACATAACTCGCCTGACAAACTCGAACGAAGTCTTGGTGGATCGAGCATAGATCTTGAGGCGGGATTTCGAGGGATCGACACAGTCGATGCCGAGCATGATCGGAATGATGGTCTGACCGTCTCGATCATGTAGAAGGAACTGCTCAAGCTCGGTTATGGCAGGTAGGTGGGAGTGATAACTGGATGATTTGATGGCGGATGAAATTTGCTCGGCTACGGTGTTTGAGACGGTTGGTACAGGGACAAAGTAGCATTTGGTTGAAATCTCGCCAATATGTCGGGACATCTCGAAGGCTAGGAAAAGAGACGATTGCTGGCGCGTGACCGTTGTCGAAGTGAACTTGCCAGGGCTCCTGGGGCCGAAAAAGGAAGCGGCAAAGTGATGAAATAGGGAGAGGTCAATATTGGGTGACATTGCTTGCAGTTGTGAGAGGAGGGCGTAGGTCGCTGCTTGGTTCAGGGGGTCTGATGCGGTGTTGGCTACAGGTGGGATGGCCTCGATGCTGTATCGAACCTCTGGCGGCTTGTTCCCATCGCCCCACTCCAACTGTATTCAGTAGGGGTAAAGTCGTCGGTCATGAAGCTTGCCCACTTTGGGGTTGGCGATGTTGGTCTTGGCCCAAGGTTAGGGGCAACGATGTGGTACAAAAATGTCAATGCTTCCACCTGGGCATCGAGGGCGTATCCCGCCTTGGTGAGCAGCAGCATGAGATGAGAACCAATCTCCTTGGACCTTTTGATGAAGAATTAGCTGACACATGGAGCAACCCAGCCAGAATTATGCTCAGTAGACGTACCACCAATACTTGTCTGAGATGTCATGCTGAGATTGCCTGTCTTGTGTGCGTGGCGGTACGTCCCAGCTGACAGTAGAAGCATTAAGCTGACCCATGGTGGTGTTAGAATGATTGATATCCAGATGCCGAAGTTGTATGTTGTGCACACGAACGAAAGGAAAGGACTGGGCTCTTTATACCCTAGGGTACTCGAGAACCACCTGGAGGGCCCAACATGCTCGAATCATTCCTGTGCATCCAAGTCCGTAGGTAAGCATCGTGAAAAAACAGGGAGATATCCCCGGCACGTTTCTTGCCGGAATTCACTGATAGTGTGACTTCGGGACGAGGAGAATCTTGTCAGTGCTTCTATCAAGGGCCCCACTCACGTTCGACAGCGTCTCGCTGGGGCGATGATACCATGACTGGGTTTATAATGAAAAGCTAGCCCCGATGAGACTTGAAGCCCCGCCATGATGGGATAGCTGAGCAGGCAACCACAAAACAAGCAGTGCGGGTGTAACTGTAGGCGACATTGCAACGAGATTATACTATGAGGCAGGGCCCAGAGGACCGGTGATAGAATCAAGTCGCACACCGCTTGGTCTCGGCTCTATGTATGTGCAACCAGAAGGTCCAGGCACTTCAGACTTGTCAAAAAGGGTTTGGTCTCTCTCGGTTGTCTGATAGGTGCTTTAGGTTAAAGATAGTCGTATGTATGGCTTGCAGCAGCCAGGGAGCTAGCCTACTCAAATTCCGAAAATTGAGACGAATTTGTCGGGAATCCACAGCCTTGCCGTGGTTGCTTGGTGAGGTAGGTGCCTGGTAGATGCGTGTTCAAAGGCAGGTGAAAGGACTGGAGGTGCTGCCGTGAGAGGCCCAAGCTCTCCAAGACATGATGAGCCTGCCACCTCAGCTCTTTGAGGATCTCAGAATGCTCCTGCCCGCCGAAGAAGGAGCAGACAGGCAGGAGCAACTCGAAAGCTCAGTCACAGCCCCCACCTAGCTACCTTACCTTCCTCCGGCTCGCACTTGCCTTCCATCTGAAACCCATCTGCAGAGTTTTCTTTCAGGTTCTCTCCATCATCACCTCCACAACTTCCGGAAACGCCAGGCCATTCGGTATTCCGCGTTGCCACCTACCGCCAGCAACATGTCGCTTGCCGAGACTCCTCCCAAGACCCCCGCGACGCCCGTCATGGACGACAAAACAGAGGCCGAGTTTCAGCGGCTCATCAACTTGACCCTAACTCAGGCCAATTTCAAACAGACGACCTTGGTAAATTTTGGCCCTGCGCCTTTCTACGGGTTTGAATGGCTCCAAAGCTTGATTTGGGGATTAGACAAGGAGGAAGGCGCGCCACCCGAAAGCCTCTTCTCGCCTGCCTTTCAAAGTCAGGTTTATCGGTTTGGACTCAAAGATCCACAACGGAAGCTTCAGCTTTACTGTTGGGGCGCCAAAGCTGTAGGCGCCGAGCTCTACAATACCGAGCCTACTCCAACCGTGCCCGCCACACTTTCATATGAAAGGTTCCACTGGGAGATCTGGACGAAGCTCTATCAGAGGAGTATGTTACCTGTATTGCAGTCCAGCCTCCATGAAAAGTCCGGCTAATAATCGTTCCAGGGAACGCGGTGCTTCCCAGCGCCATTTCACGCGAGGCTCTCACCAGACAAGGCGCGTTCCGAGTGGAAAACACTGGATTGTCCGACGAGTACAATTTGTACTACCAATGGCGTCAAGGCGTGGAGAATCAGCCTCTGTTCACCCGATTATCCTTGCCCGACAACCCTCGAACATCAGTGGCTTCAGCTCAGCACCCCGTCGTTGGGGCCAATCCCTTCGCAGCTCCCATCTCTCAGGCTCTCGCTACCTGGGAGAAGAGACAGGTTCCCGAGACTTCGACATTCAGCCTTTTGACCCCCGCGAAAGAAGAGGGTACCCAACTTGCTTTTACCCAACCCCAAGAACTTATTTCTGGAATTGGGCCGGGCTCTGAGATGAAGGCTAGCTACGAAGAATCGCGGTTGGAGTGGCGAGCCTCAGTCGTGGCGGCCAGTGACCACCCACCCACCAATAGCATCACTAATCAGCCAGCCACAGACAAGAAGATCAAGCGAGTCTATCTGGCTGAGGTCGAGATGACAGCGGAGGAGCTTCAGAAAGTGGGCGACATTTTCAGCGCAAGGATTGTGGTCCAGGATGGTTCGTTTATCAAGGCGGAGATAAGCATATGCCGTTCTTAGGCACACTTGCTCCACCAGTAGCTATGTTTTGTGGATTTGTATGGCAGAATTTCAGTAGACTGCAAGACACAAGGCAGAGGTAATTTTGAGCTGTGAGATGTACTGCAAAGATCAAGAATCCCTGGCGATTCTGTCTAGCTGGCTAGATAGCGAGATGGATAAATAATGAATCCGGTCTGATAACCCTTGAGCCTTTGTTTCCAAAGTACATGTCTGAACACACCTGCGATGTTGCGGAAATCAGGTTGTGAAGGCGGTGATTGAGCCGGATGTCGAGGGCTCGCATGATCAAGAAAAGAGGGTTCCCTTGAAAACAGTAGACTGCAAAGTTCCGTCATGTCCTCTCCTAGGGTGGGTGGACTTGTTAGGTAGTATGACCACTACGGGCAGTAACGTACCCTCAGCAAGCGCTCTTGTGACCAATCCTAGTTACTCCCCGCGACTAGGTACATTCCTCGACACTGGCAAAATCAAGAGTAACGGCGGAATTTCCTTCTTCTTGATTAGGTCCTTCCTCTGATTACGTAGACCTTTTACCCAACAATACTTTCCCTCCCGAGCCGTCACAACCATCACTGTCTCTCGCTCTCCTAGTCAATCGCCATCCCCAAGTTGATTCACCATGGCTTCCCAAAGCAAGGTCGAGAGTAAGTCATCCTCGCCCCCCCCTCTCAAGAACTTCGCTTACCTCCTTTTCTTACCCTCTTAGTCAACTACCGTTGCACCAACCCCTCCCACAACCACTCCCAACCCCCTCCCTTCAACCTCCCCAAAGCCTACCGGGCCTCCGACTGGGTCAAGGACAAGCCCCGAGTCGAGAAGTACCTAACCACCTGCGACTTGTCGACCCAGATCCTCAAGGTCCACCACGACCCCAACACCCAGTTCCCCCCCGATGCCTACGACTGGGCCATCAAGACGGAGCCCAACCCCAACAAGCCCGCCGGCACTGTCCACAACTATCTCGCCAAAGTCCTCGCCATCAACACCCCCGACGTCCAGCAGTACAGCGGCTTCGAAGGGCTCCAGCTCACCCTCATGATGATCGCCGTCGCCCACGACGCGCCCGTCATCGACATCTACTACGAGATCTGCCGCCCGGACACCCAAGAGAAAAGAGACGAGATGCGAAAGCATGGGCTGGCTCGCGCGAGGCCGTTGATTACCAACCAGGCCACTGTGTGCTCGTGGCGGTCGATCACCGAGGAGAGGGAGCACCTCGAGGTTTGCGCCGCTTTTACCGTCAGGATCACGGGCACGCCCGAAGGGGTCCACGCCTTGTTCTATGACATTTTGATCAAAGTGCGGCAGTACAAGTGCATGGTTGTCAAGATGGCGATCGAGCTGTCCAGGGACTTTACCAAGGACTGAGTCTGGGGCTGCATGGGGGTCATAACAGGATGCAAGATGGCAGAGGAAGAGAAGGAACCAAAGGAGGAGGTAATGGGACAAAAGAGTAAGGACCTGTGTGGACAACACCACCTGGCAGCTTTCATATGTGCGTATAGCAACTTGTGTCCATGGTCTTGCAAAGAAAGCAGGCAGCAGACATCACGAGATAGCATTACCTGTGTCTAGACGACACTGCGGTCGTCAGGTCTTTGTAGCTATGCCGCAGAAGTCAAATATACCTAATAGTCGAACCTTGTCAATAACCATGTGCAGTCTTTACAGGTGTTCCGAGAACAAGCAGGCCACCAACCAAAAGCACAACAAAGAAACACGCCAGGTTTGGAATTTTACTTGTTTGATTGCCTATGACTAACACTAATTATGGAAGAACTCGGTTCATCATGAGTCCATCATGTATCCCATGTCCCCCAGGCCGTCCTAGTGGAAGTCCATCTGTGACGCAGCTCTCGCGTTTACTCTGTTAGGAGAGTCATTGATTAGCAAGATGGTCAACCGGAAATCAGGCAGAGAGACAAATCAGTGACTTACGGAGCTCAAACTGGCCGTTGTTGTTGGTGATGCGCTCGGCGAGGTTGACGTCATGCCAGTTGACATCGCCGTTCATGTTGGTAAGACCGGCACGGAGAACGGGCACGCCCTCGTCACCCTCGAGGTCGAAGGTAACACCTTGGGCACTGGCGTTGAAATCACCGGCTCCCCACTCGAAAATACCTGTAGAAACCACTGGTCAGTAACTGATGAAACTTGAAAGGCGAAAGATGGACTTACCGTCGTTGTTGCCAAGGACGGTATTGAGGTCAAGCTCGGCTTCAACCCACTCGCCGTCGCCGTTCTGAAGTTCGGCACGGAGAATGTGGCCATCATCCACGCGGATGTTCTGGGCAGAGAGATGGAAAGACATGGTGTCTGGTGTGTGTGTGTGTGTGTGTGTGTCTTGGTGAAGGGTGTTTGAGTTGGGGGTTTGGTCTGAAGGGTTGAGAACTTGAGATATCGAGTTCGAAGTTTTGGAGGAGTGGCAAGAGCGAGAAGGTATTTATGCTTGTCTCCCAGCTACCCAAGAGGGGGGGGAGGCATCCCCACATGAGACTCCATACTGCGGTATGTGCCGCATATCCGAACAAGACCCGTGTCTTGTTCTTGCTCGCTGCGGAGGCCTCAGATGTTCAACCTCCACCTTCCATTATTGCAGATGCTGTTTGTTTGGAGAGAAATGGAAATCACGCGATGAATCAATGCCCCTTGGCGAGGGGGGAAAGGGGGGGGGGGAAAGGGGGGAGGGCGGAGGAGGGGCGAGATGACATTGTGGAGCAGACAACAAATTGCTTGGCGGAGGGGTTCTTGGGAGTTTCATTGTCTGGAGAGGAGATGGCAGGCGCTTGTCTATCTTTTGGGCCGCAGAAAGGGGGAGGGCCAAGAGGGCGCTGAAGAGACGCAGGCGTGGCCACGCAAGCAGAATGGCGGGTCGCGCCACGGCCGTTGAGAGAGATGCAGTTGAGCTTCAAATACCCAATGACACCGGTGGGAGGGTTACGCTACGTCGTCTGGGCTGCGGCTGGGCGGGAGTTGGCGGGAGGTGATGCGGTTGTGTGGATTCTGTGGAGGTTCTGTGGAGTTCTAAAGCGACCCCTCAAGGTGCCCAACCCCAAGCAACACAAGGAGGAGCCCACCCGCCGCGGCCTGGAAATGTTTGGTCATTTCTCCCGCGCGGCTAGCCATCATCATGTTGGTTTGTTTGGAAATCACGGAATCTCCGTGGCGACAGTTCATTAATTCCGCAGACTGGCTGCTGGCGGCCTCTCTCGCTCACTTCTTTCTCCCCATCGCATTTGTCGCGATATTGATATTGATATTGTCCTACATGACGTCACAGCTGAATGTTTGCATCTGTTGTTCGGGAAGCGGCAGATGCGAGGTCATGCAGTCGTGGAGATGGAAGCTCATGTCAGGAGCTCTCGGCCGGTCACTTCATGTTGCTCATTCCATCGACAGCAATGCTAATGAGAAATCTCTCACAGGGCCGATAATATCACAAAGTGATGATCAACCATTTCTTGGAACTCGACAACAACACAAACTTTGTTGTCACAGCTGATCTTGCAAGATCGATACAAAGTGACCGGACGTCCAGACGCAGCCGAGTTGATCCCACCAAACGCCATGAGAGGGGTAGGTAGGTAGTCATCGCACACTGGGCTTCAAGCGAGGCAAGGGTGGTGAGATGCACTTTGGTAGCTGAGAAGGCTTCGGTTGCTGTCTTGAGAAATGTTGAGGCCATATCACGAGAGAATATCTGTTTGGTATTACCAGCCTAATTAGCTCTTCGCTCTCCTCGTCAATCTTTCAATATCATGTTGTGAGTCTTCGGATTTGTGCATTCACGCTGACATGAATACTTCTTTCAGGCGCCAGTTAGTCCATCTCTAAGTTTCCAGAAGCACCCAGCAATTCCAAATTTTCAAGAATTCTGATTGAAGCAAAGATGTTCCCCCGACAGTCGAGTGAGGTGGTGTAGGCGTCACGGCCTGCAAATTCCCAGTAATCACCACTTGCTACACCATTTCCATATATGTAATTCAACAACTCGAGTCCGGCGAGGAGGTGGCGACGAAGCAAAAGCACAGGGAGCTCGCCAGTGTTGCATGGTCACTGTGGCTTGTATCCCGCCTGACTCCATATTAGATATCATCCTGCCCATGAGAAGACTCTTGTGTCCCTGGAACTACAACTATGCCCGGACCGGTCGGCACTTGGCTCTCGCCAAAGCCTAGTTTACATCGCCTACGGATGGGATAATTAACACAAGACAGCCCAGCCACTTATTAACCAACAAGATCCGCGCTCAAGCCTAAGTCAAAAGGCATGTCCGCCCGCCTATTCAACATGCGAGCTGCGCCGTAACTCCGTACAACCAAACCATTGGTCAGCCATTATATCTAAGAATGGCTTGGAGAGTCACATGCTACCTCAAGACTCAAATACCAAACGGCCGACTTGGCCCGTGACAAAGGCTTCTGCGGATAGTTTGAAGATCACGACATCAACACTGTTTGACTTGTCACCGCCGAGGGTCAATGTACAAGAAATGTGTCTGCAGTATTCCAGACGGCAAGTGGACTGATTGACATGACAGTGTCGATCGTATTTTGAGCCGTTACTCACACAAGCACCTGTCGGGTTCCCCACGGAACTTGACGGCAACATGGTGATACCGATACTTGGATGCTGTGCTGAATTGGAAGCTACACAACCCTTTTGGTTGAAACGTGCAATCCCCGTCCCAATCTGGCGTCGGGTAGGGCAAGATCGAGATGAGCAAACTGGTTCAGACGGATTGTTGGCTGTTACATATATGATGGATCATGGCAGTGGACTGGCAGCCATTGCTCATCACCGCGGAACACGACATCCTGCCAGTACAGCAGCTGCTCCATTCACCTCCCTTTCCGCAGCTGTCGCGCACTTTTGGTGCGTCTTCTGTCTCATTATGCGCTTCCCCCAAGTCTGGAGCGTCCTGCTGTGCCTTCTTGTGTCCGCTACATCAACAACTGCTGCAAAGGCGGATCTGGTGTCTTCTGCTGCCGCATCCAGGCGTTCCAACGATGCCGAAAATGGTATTGTCCGCTTGCCGATGAGGAAAAGAAGCCCCGGTCAAGAAAAGTCCAGATCAAACCATGGCCTCCCTCATGCACAGCGTCTTCCGACGCAGTACACCTCCGAGTTCAGCACAAGCACAACCTCATCCGCCCCACCTGCAGCTACGCTTGCCCGGGCCAACCTGACTAGCATGTTCAAGGAGATGGCCTATGGCATCAAGGGTAGGTACGTCCGGCCTTGGTATGAGAGAACGGCATGTGCTTACAAGCAAGATAGTGTGGATTGGAGAGCCTGCCCAGGCCGTGACCCTCGACTTTGACACTGGCTCTTCGGAAACATGGGTCAGCCCACACTGCACCATGGTTGGTTGGAATCCGTCATACGAGAAACTGTGCCGGTCATTGGGCATGTATCTGCCACAGCAATCGGAAACTGTCATCAACATGAACAAGACCTTTCCGTCTAGGTACATCACGTATGGTAGCGGCGAAACGCACATCGAGTTCTACAAGGATACCATCAGCTTCAACGGTGAGCATTTTCCATTCCGCCAGCTACCTACTTGTTGGTAATCACAGGTCTTGACAAGTCAAACAGATCCCTCCGAGTACTATGATGACGAAATGTTTTTGCTCAAGCAGCCGGTTCAGTTCGGAGTGGCGACATGGTCGTCCGGCATGATCTCGGGCATTTTTGGAGTGGCATATGGAGAGGGTTATAACCAAAACTACAGCGGGATAATCGATGCCATGTATTCACAGGGCTTGATTCGGGACAAAGACTTTAGCTTCGCACTGGGAAGTGTAGATGATGAAGTTGGTGAGTTTCCTATCTCATTACCGCCGTCCTTCGTTGTCAGGGGTTCTAACAGGTCGGTTGTGCCACTCTAGGTGAGATCATTTTTGGCGGTGTCGACATGTCCAAATTCACAGGACCTCTCCACGGAATTGAGATGGCGAGCCAGTTCAGCCAGGAAGAAGATGGTTACTACCGGTACTGGATCAATCTCACCTACGTGGGCGTCACACAACCTGGGTCGTGCCTGTCCATCCCTGTCACCAGTCACAACTTTGAAGAACGTGTACTCCCCGATTCTGGTACCACCCTCACTTACATGCCAGCCCACGTATTCGAAGGCATCAAGAGGTTCTTCCCAGAAGCGGTCGACAACGCAACATATGGTACTATTGTCGACTGTTCCCACCTCACAGCCAAGGGAACCATTGATTTCGGCTTTGGCAACCAAACCATCCGCGTGCCCTACAAAGACTTTATTTTCCAGCTTGAGCCGGAAGTATTCGGTGACAACAAGGAGACACTTTGTCTGCTGGGAGTTGTTCCGGCCTGGGATGAGTTCTACATCCTTGGGGACACGTTCCTGCGGTCGGTATACGGTACGTCTGCCTCTCGTCTTGCAAGAAACATACCTGACCTATCTTACATCTACTGACCCGACACAAAAGCCCTCTTTCGTCAAAAGGAACACAAGATCTACTTTGCTCAGTACGAAAACTGCGGCACCAACATCATCTCGACGCATGGCATCGGCGAGTTCCATGGTGACTGCGAGGAAGGATCCGAATCACCCTCCTCCTCGGACGAGGACTCGAGTTCTAGCAAGCTCTCCTCGACAGGTACCTCGGAAAGTTGGGTAATGACACCGACCTCGAGTTCTTCTTTCTATAGCACAGCAGCAAGATGCACCTCACACTCCACCGGCACCTACTCCGCCATTCTTCCATCTACCACCAGTTACGACCCGTGGGATACCATCGCGACGGACCCCATATGGGGAACAACCACCACAGAAGACGTCTGGGACACCACCACATCATCTGACCCCTGGGAAACCACCACCACAGATGATTTGTGGTCTTGGACGACGGATGACGGCTGGACCTGGACAGACAGCGGCACTAGCTCACTCGTCAGTTTTGAGACTGCCACGGACGATCTGACTGGCACAGATTGGGACTGGACCACGACGTCTCTTTCCATTGAGACTTTGGAGACGATGCCGACTGTTGGCACAGAGGAGTGGACGTCGATTGATTTTGAGACGTGGACGGATGAGGATAAGAAAGTGCATGTGACAGGCAAGCCTGTTTTGGTTCAAGGCGGTGTTCCGACCCTGAGCCCGACTTCGAGGCGGCGCGTGAAGAAAGGGAGGTTCAATAGGTCCATCCCAACCGATGCGGCAGCAATGAAGCCGGCCATGACGGTGAGCCCTGGGCCCAAGGAGACGGTGTTCGTTGATCCTGGAGATGAGAAGAAAAAGGCGACGATTGTCGATGGCACTGGGCAAGAGCAGTAATTAATTGTTTGGGAGTCCAAGAGCCTGGGACAGGCATGGAAGTCTTGAGTTGGATGTCAGAACTTTGGAGAGTAAGAGTAAGATAGGTGGGTAGAGTAAGGTAGAGCAGAGTGTAGGCTGGAAGCTTGGTGTTTTGATCAAGGAGAAAAAATAGAGAAAAGAACTTGTTTCCAGAACAATCCAAGCGTAGCTGTGAACTTCATTGTTTTGATCAAAAAGGAGGTCAGGGGCACAGAGACAAGGAGGGTTAGGGGACTTGTAGCTGACGTCACATGATGTTGGCGCCTAAATTATGGCGGAAGCAAGTCAATTAACGCGTCCAAGACACGAAAACTCGAGCTCCACGACAAGGCAACCTGGCAACCACTTTCCAAACACACACAAACAACCACATGTGATTTGGCATCTTTTACGGAGTAACACCCCCCCCAACACGACCAATTGCCCCCGATGGCCGCAAAACTCAACGTCGAGACTCTCCAATCAGTCTTCCAAACGCGACCAGACATTCTCGCGGGCATCCAGAAAGCTGCCGGTATGCCATGACATGGGCCCAGTCCTTGGGTGAGCTGGGAAAACACTGACAAGCAAAAAACCTAGACACGCCAGCGCGTGTAGGACTGTTCAACGACATCGCGAGCTTTGTATACGAGCGCATTGCCACAGCCTCCAACCATGGCTCAACACAAGACGACGGCCCGGCCGCCAAGAGAAGACGAGTCGATATCGCACAAGTACAGCCGTCGCAACAGACACAATCGAACGGGAGTGCTGCGGGAGCAGCTGTGAGTGTTGACGCAGCTGCCTCAGAACAGGTGCTTCTCGAGATCAAGGATATTTCCGCCTCGGCGCCACAGCGCAAAAAGTACGACGTGTGTTTCACCAAGAACTTTTTGTACGCCAGCCTGTCGGGGAGCTCTACCCCTGTGCAAGGGATTGTGTATCCATGGAAGGAGATCGGTACGTCTGGGTCTTTGTCTTGAGGCTTTCACTCTGGACAATTACTAATTTTGGCCGGCTTGCCCACGGTACAGAGCACATCTTTTACCTTCCAGTCCCCGAAAAGTCCACAGTCCAACATAACTACGTCGTCCTCCCCCGCAGTAGCTACCTGCCTACTCGAACGGCCAAACCCGCAGCGGGCGCTGCGCCAGCCAGCCCAAGTGCACTCGAACCCTTCGTCTTCACTGTCCCCGGTGCAGCGCCCAAGCCTGGCTCGATCGGCGGCGCATCAGCCAAGACGGCAGAGGCCGTGTCGGACAGTTACAGTACGCTGTTCCACTGGGCGCTCGCTACTTCTCTCAAGTCGGCGGGGAATCACTCTTGCAGCATCGTTGCGTCAGACCCCAAGCTCTTTCACTCGGTGACGCGGCAGGCCCATCGCCCCACGGAAAAGGCGGTGCACGTCAAGGCTTTCAGGGGGAGCAAAGATGGGTACTTGTTCTTTCTGCCGACGGGAATACTGTGGGGTTTCAAGAAGCCGATCGTGTTTTTGCCGCTGGACAGGATTGTGGCGTTGAGCTTTACTTCGGTGCTGGCGAGGACTTTTAACATTGTGGTTGAGCTTGACATGGACGAGACGGGCAATGTGGAGAAGGAGATTGAGTTTGGCATGCTGGACAAGGAGGACTTTGAAGGGATCAATGCCAATTACGTACAACGGCATGGGCTGGCGGACAAGAGCATGGCGGAGAAGCGGAAGGCCAAGAGGGAGCTGGCCGAGAACAATAAGAATACGGGTGACGATGACGCCAATGGGACTGGGGAAGGAGAAGTCGACAAGGAGCAAACTGCGGGCATGACACAGCTAGAAAAGGCACAGTGGGAGGCAGAGCAACAGTTACAGGACGAAGAAGATGAAGACGAGGAGGATTACGATCCTGGGAGTGAGGGAGAAAGCGAAGGAAGCGGTACATCCAGTGAGGAGGAAGACGACGACGATGATGATGATGCAGACGGCGGCGAGGATGATGATGAGGATGACCTGGACGGAGAGGGCATGGATGAGGATTGATGATGGCATACCCGGGCTGGCTCTGGGATTTCTCTGGTATCACGAACATAGACTGAGTCCACAATCATAGACATTTCTCATCAAGACGGCGTCAGGGGCAAAACCAGGCAAACAAGATTTCATGGACACGCACGGTGCCGAGTACTGTGTAAACACGGTGTTTTTAACGTTCTAGGTTTCAGGGGGGGCTACCCCGCGGCTAATAATAAGGTAAGGTGCCTGGAGGAAGCGGAAGCTTGTCGCGTTCGGTCCAGCACGCACTGAGCTGAGAGCCCACATGATTTGGAATCACGGCATCAACATCAACAAACAACCTACTCACTCTCTCAGCCCACCACCGCTAACAGAACCGCCTGGAAATGGCCTTTTCTAACGAATATACGCACCGCAAGGTCGCCGAAACCTCCGCCAAGTCCTGCGAGATTTGCTACAAGCCCAGCTCCAGCGTTCTGATCACATCGGACAACAAAGACTGGTTCTACGTCTGTCCTTCCCATCTCAAGGATACAGGCTTCTGCACCCCCAAGATCGATCACGCCGCCATCGAAGCACGCAAGAAGAAAGAGCTGGAGGACGAGATTGAGCGGGTGAAAAAGGAGTACGAAGAGAAACAGAAAAAGAAGAAGGAAAGGGCAGAGAAGAAGGACGACAAGGAGGACAAGGACAAGAAGGACGACAAGGATGACGCAAAAAAGACAGATGACAAGGAAAAGTCGGCAGTAACGGTTAGATCCGTCGACTCTCCCGCCTTCCCTGGCCGTGCTGTGTGCCTGCTAACGGTCTTGCAGAAAAAAGAGGAGACATCAGTTTCGCCAACTGAGGACGAAGAGCCTCGCGTGTTTGAACTCAAAGCGTCAGTTCCCTTGGGGTTCCGCGAACTCCTTCTGGGCGAAAAGCGCCGGGCTGACACCAGATTCTGCAGTACCTTCTTCCAGCAGCGGCTGTTCAAGAAGAGGCAAGCCGAGATCGCCAAACGGAACCGAGAAAGATTGCGCGATCCAAACTATTTCCCTTCGGTGCCCAAGAACCTGCCCTGATATGGCTGTCCGCTATAATCTCCGACGGCGAATACAAGACGATCATCCTACCCTCCTCCGTAGTGTAGATATCTCCAGGCCGACGATATCCACCTAGCTCTCCACCCACCTCACCCAGATCTTGGTAATCTGTTGCACAAGAAAACGGTGCTGGGTGGCCGATTCAAGTTCGCACTCCTGGACCACTCAGAGACGCAATTCCCAGAAGGGTAACAATTCCCTCTCGGCAAAGAGGGGGCTTCGAAGTTGGAAGCGACAGGCACAGCGGGCAGCAGGGGTCGAGAAAAAGGTTACCGAACCGAGTATTCTGCGGCGCAGCAAGAGACCACCGTTTTGCCTAACTGTTGTTGGCAGTTGTCACTCATATCCCTCACCGTTTTGGTCATGCAGTCATCCTAGCAGGGGAGGTGTGTATGTCCGTGCTATTCCATACTCTGTGAGCTAATGCAGCCCTCCTTCTTCGTAGGGCAGGACAAGGCAGGATAGGGCAGGATAGGGCAGGAAGCCTACCAGGGTTGCTGCACAGGGCGAGGAGGGGGGTGTCAACAGCGAAGAGCATGCAGAGGGCTGATGGGTTAGGGTTACACGGCTAAAATCGAGACATTTTACCACCACCAACCACCACCCATCAGTTACCAGACTGCAACACCACATCTTCTCACCAGCATATACACCGACCACACGCACCTTGGTATCCATACCATTACGTCGGGGTCAAATGCGAGGTGCTTCCTCACTCGCCTCTTGGGAAGGCGACGCGGCTTCGGCAGGTGGCATCTTGTTGGGGGCCCTTGAATGGCAACCTACCTAGGAAGATTGGATTCTGCCGAGTTTTGAGTAACCCTGTTGGCGATCCCCCAGTCCCTTTTTTTCCCAGCTCATATATATGTACAGTATGTATTCCGCCTTGGATGCTTCCTTGGACGTGGGGTTCTCCTGCTGAGTCCAATGGGGGGTCCGGTCTGTTGTGCGTGTGCTGTGCCGTTGGCCTGCTTTTCTGTTCCTCATCACAGACCCGCTCTCGACAACAGATCCTACGACAGTAGCATTCGGTTCCACAGAAAAAGAGCTAAACGGGCTGTGCCGCCGGCTTACCTAGAGCGATCGGGCCTTGTGGAAGGTGGAAAATGGATGGGAAAAAGTATCCCTCTACATACACGGCTCCCTCCCACTGTTCGTGCCATGTCAGACGGTCCCGTCGATCTGCTCAGTCAGCACAGGATCAAGGCTACGGCGAACGGGGGGCGCTGGACGGGGCGGGTTGGGCCAGGAGACCACGGGAGCGGAACATCCTTCCGTTCAATGCAGCAAGTAGGAAGGCAGAAGCGATATTTTCATATATTCTGTGCAGCGTGCAGCACCAACAGCATGACGATAAACGGACGGGGGGTGGGACCTGGTCGTGCGTACAACATGACATGTATTGGAAATCCTACGCCAAGAAAGAAACCTCAGCTGCATCTGGGAAGTGGTTTGATGCTCAGTTTTTCCATCATTGCAGTCGACCATGAGGGAGAGTTCTCGGTGAGGAGCAGGGAAGCTGGAACACAATACCCTGGAGCAATTCGACAGAATGATCTACCGATTAGCCAGATAGATGAATCGGGGAGCCTCAGGATGAGTCGCCCCATATAAAACGGCTTATACAACCACCGTCTTACGCTGACGATGCCCCATCTCATCACCATCCCCCTGTAACTACGCAGCGAGGTACTTACTCACCAAACCGACGTGCGTGCCTGTTAATCTCGTGCCGTGCTAGCTATCTACCCCGAAGCTGGTTATGTGTTGCCGTCGCATTCAACAAAACAAGTCCCGGGCCGGTTCTCTTGGGCCCTTATCCAAGAAGAGTTGAAACTGAAGAACTGTGCATGAGAAATGGAGTGACGGTGTGGTGATACAAACCCAGAGGTATTGACTTTATCCAAGGGCGGCAGAACAAGCCAGGGATGTGATGAACCCCTAGACCTCCTTCTCCAGGCAGGTACATACATGCCTTACATTTTAACCTTGTAGGGATGGGAATATATGTATGTATGATTCTTACATTATCTTTTGCTGCTGCCGGCACCAGGGGCTTTGTGAAGATCAATTTTCCCTTATGGTCCATGACCTCGAACCAGCCTAGCGCTTACCTGGATCGATTTCCATCAACCTTGCCCTCCGCCCAGCATGCCTAGGTACCTCACATTACACAATCCTTTTTTTGCATTTCCGTTCAAATGTGACCTGTCATCTTTTCCTTACCTACCACACGACATGGACAATCAGGTGACTTGGCTGGGCTGGGTTTCTCCTGGCAATCCCTCTCGCCCCGCACACACACTGGATGAACCACAACTGCCATGATCCAAATCTCACCCACCTGTTGTTCTTGGGTATGTCATGATGAGATGAACGGGTGGGACGGGTATCGAGAGGTGAGTGGGTGATCGTCGGGAGCTGCAAGAAGAACTCGTCATGGAAAGAAAACCAGGAATCCGAGTTAGGTATGCAAATAAGACGAACCGGTAAACTCGATCAAATGGCGACATGCTCGGGGAGGAAAAAAATGTGTGATTGATCTGGGCTGACATGTTGAACCGTGAACTCCTTACCCGGCACGGAAGCCAACACCTGTTCCGTCAGCCACCGCCCACCTGCTACCGAGATCGGATGACCGTTGCGTAAGATAGGTAGTGAGCGGTGATGTGTGTGATGTGCATACGCTAAAACATACGACGGGGCTGACTGGAGGTCTGGGGATTATTGAGACAAGAGAAAAACGTTGGCCTCGAGAACTCTTGTCTTGAGATGCTGCATGTGAGTGGCTTACGGACACAAGAGGCAGAATACCTACCACCCAGCCTGTTCTCTTGGGTGACGACGACATTACTGCCTTGACCAAAGCAGGCTCGGCTTCCCGTCACGAGTAGCAGAGCCTCAAGATCGCCATCTGCCCGGTGGGAGTCAAGGCTGTGAAAAGCAAGACCTGCAATATACGGCAAAAATCAAACAGGGTTTTTTGCTGAAACCACCAGCTTACCGATCCAGTGAATCTATCAAATACCTACCTACCCAACTTGAACCTATCGTATCACTCTGAATCATAATTCGGAGCGAAAAGTAGCAACGGAAATGGGAGGAAACCAAAAGTCCAAAGGTTGTCGACACAGACCACCAAATGCAACCCCCCTCGATGATATCAACCCCTTTCTTCTACATCACCACAGCACCCTGTTCGATGATAGACTCGGTTACACAAGTGCCTCGTTTCCGACGGCAAGGACTCGTCTACTGAAACAGATACCGTCTACCGTCACATTCAAGCTCAGCTGGTACACTTACCCACAGGTCGGACATGGAGCATGTGTGCATGTGTGTCTGTTCACCAGCAACCCGTGCATGCCGTCTCGCACTACCACAATGGCAACATGTTCCCTCACATCATCCGAACTGTGGACTATGTGAGGTGATGGTGTGTTTAGTGTACCTACCTGGTGGAGAGGTAACTAGATCAAGAGATTCTCAGAGATTCTCGGCCCTCTGCCCCGGTGGCATCCTTATCCCCAACGCAGCCATCCGGCTCGCGATCTCGCTCGCTCCCGCCGGGCCATTCTGCCCTCGGCCCATCACCGTCACCTTGTCCACTTTGCTCTGCTGTAGAGAGAAAGCCGGCGCGACCCAGTCCCCACAGCTGCACTTGAACCCCCTCCACGAGTACCTCCCCACCGACGACCCGCACTTTGGATGCGGGCAGCTGAGCCTCCCTTCCAACTCCCCCAGCTCGAGCGTATCCCTCATCCACGACAAGGCCTCCACAAAGTAATGCGGGCAGTCATCCTTCTCCTTGTTCCCCCTCCCTTGGTGCGGCACAACAAACGGCTCCGTCGCCAGCCTCCTCCGGCACTTCTTACACCTCAACTCAAACGCCCCTCCCCCGCCTTCCTCTTGCTTTTCCTTCTTTTCGGCCTCCTCATCCTCGAAGCGTATCCAATCCGGCGCCCTCCCCACCGCCGCCGCCGTCTCCACCTCTTTCTTGTACAGCCATCTCTGATACTTCACCTCCTTCTCCACGGCATCATCACTCCCCGCCGGACACCCCATCTCGACCCACAACTCGAGCTGCTCCATGAACCCATCGTTCGGCTCGGCGATCGGCCGTGTTTCCCTCACCCACTGTACAGCTTTTGCTACCGCCTCCTTGGCACTCGCATCCCCCCCCTTGTCCCCTCTCCCAAGCCCGAACCGGTGGGGGTGTTTCCATAATAAATACGCCACAATGGCAGTGACCGACCTCGACTTCCCCATGGCGCAGTGAACCAGCACCGCTCCTCCCTTGTCTGTCTCTTGTTGCTGTTCCCCGTCATCGGCTTGGTCGTGCCCATGCAGCCCCCGCTGTATAAACCTCACCATCTTGGGCAGGTGCACCAGGATGTCCTGGTCGTCCATGTCGTCAATGTCGACGGAGAGGTGCTGCAGGGGTCGGTAGACCTCATCTTCGAGGGTGTCGAGCGAGTACTTGATGACGGAGAGGACGTGGGTGATTTTGTGCTCGTTGATGACGCGGGGGCGGTTGACGCCAAAGATGCTATTTGACAACAACAAGTCAGCAAATGCACTGGGGGGGAGGCAGTTTGGAGGTTTGTGTGTGGGGGAGATATAAGGTACCCTCCTACAAACAGCTCCTCGGGGCCGTTTATCCTGTTTAGTGCCATCTGTCGTTGTTCGTTGTTTTGTTGTCGATCTGTTTAGTTTTATGCGGCGCAAAGGGGGTATGATCGTAACTGCTATATCGATGTCTTGCTGCTATATTCGTATGCGGAGCTGTTGTTGGATCGATCGTGGATTTTTCTGCCCCGCAGCCTGTCTGTCGCAAGTGGTCTGCTCGAAAACGCGGGGCAAGATTACCTCTAGGTGACAGCCCCACGCGAGCGGCGGCGGCTGCGCCTGGCAAGGTTTAGCGGGCCCTCGGCACCCCTCTGCTCGCTCGCTCGCTCTCTGGACCCCTGAAGGTTATTTTATTTACCTTAAGTGGAAAGTGGACCGACCTCCTGTTTCCCGCTTCATCTTTTCCGAAGTGAAAGTGTTTGTAAACAACTGATGATGATTGATGAATTACTTTTTGTGACTCTTGATGAATCCAATCCGCCCATAAAAACCAACTATATGTACGATATACAACCCAACCATCCGCTGATCCATTCGCCGCTGGTATCGATGCCCACGCTTTTTTCCCATCAATGCTTCGAGATAAAAATATGCGTGATGGTATGCTCGACCAAATAACAAATGCCTTCCGCCAAAATGTACTCATAAACAAAAATAATTCCAAAGAAAAAAAAGTGAACCTTGAAAGATACTATTCTCAGGCTGGAAACCCGAGCGACGAGACCCACTCCGCTCCCCTATGCGCCAAGAACAGCCAGTTCTGGAGAGTGAGAACCTGGTATTCATTTGTCGTGATCACGTAAATTGCATGTCCTCGGCCCATCGTAACCCCCCCCCCCCCTTCTACCAAAAGAGGTGTGACGCCCTGCATAGGTACCCCCTTTGGCCAAGCACCAGACCGTTGGGGTCGGAAAAAAAAAACAAGGCCTGACGACAGAGCCCGGCCATCTGCAAGAGAAGCTGCCATGCAGAAGCTGACCCACGTGCCATTGGTAAATAAAGACAGCAGCAGAGTCGTGGTGGTGTGGGGCATGCTGATGAGCGATATCTGGAGGCCATACAGAAAGCTGACAGGACAACCTGCATGTTTGCCGTGTTTTGGCCCGGTTTGACGGTTGAAGTGCCCCGTCTCCCCTCCCATTTCCTGAACAATTTAACCCAAACGGGCGCCCTTCTGCGAAAGGTCCCGCTCCATGTTGCCCCGACTTGGCGCAGGAGAGAAGAAAGAGAAGAAAAAAAAGATGGAATGACGCCGGTTCCGCCACACCGCGTGTCCTGAACGGAAGACCCGAGGTGCGTCCGACCCTCGACGCCCCTGAAAAAACCCTTCCCGACGCTGTCACTGGCCGACCCGCCCCATCAGAGTTTCTCCCGGCTCGGCAATCTGCCCTGTTTTGATGTTCCCGTTTTATTCCCTTGACTGCCAGTGTGTTCGTGATGGGCCCCGTCTCATCTACCAACGCTCACGCCGTCTTCTTCGATCATGCAGGCGTTCTCGAGCATGTTCGTCCACTTGCCACTGGTACCGGCGTGGCTGTGCTTGAGATGCTGTCGAAAGTGATCGGCCCGGTAGAACTTCTTGCTGGCATTGCACTCGCGGAACTTGTGCACGTCCTGAAGATGGCGGATCCGCTTCTCCCAGTCTTCTTCGCTGACGCTGGCGTTTGGTCCGTTGCGTCCAAACTCCTTGCCGCAGTAACCGCACGTGTCGGCTTCGCCTGGCGTTGCGGTGCTGTCATGGAAGGCCCGTTCGTAGCCCGTCAAGGCGGAACAAGACCAAGAATGGCGACGCACGTGGAGCGAGTTTTGATGCCTTTCCGCCTCGTTCTTGTTCTTGAAGCGGTTTCCACAAAAGGTGCACTCGTACTGCTTTTCGGCCTCGTGTGTGCTGTAGTGGTGTTGATTAGTATTGTCATGCTCGTCAAAGTACAGGATTAGATCAAAAACATACCGGAGCTCCTCTTCCGTCTCAAACTTCTTGGGCTTCTTGGGACAGCATTCGCACATGTACGGGCCCTTGAGCTTGGCGGCCAGGCTGCTCCCGTTGGTGGTTTTGGGCATCTCGGCCACCTTTCTGGGGGAGACCAGTGCGATTCTTCCCGTCGGCTGCTGTGCCGCAGCGGCTGCTGACCGCCCCAGGCCCATCCCGATTGCCGACCTGGGCGAACCAGCCGTCATGCTGTGCGGTGTGCCGTACGGGCTCCCGCAGTTCATCGGATCCGTCGGCGAAAGACCGCTGGGGCTAAGTCCAGGGGAACGGCGGCCGAGGGTCATGCTGCTTGTGGTGAGATTGCTGCTGTAGCTCCCGCTGCGACTCACGGGTGATCTGCCTCCCACGGCCGAGTTTTGAGGCATAGAGAGCAGTCTTGGTGTGGGCGATCCCCGCGCAATCCCAGACCCCTCCCGGCCAAGCCACCGCATAGAATCGCTGGCCATGGGCACGTCATCGCTTGGGGGTGACGATGCACGGCGTTTCTGGCCCGGCTGGTAGCTCTCCCTCTCGCGCTCTCTTTCCCTCCAAGGATCTTCTATCTTTAGCCTGCGCATCCTCGTGGTTTCCTCCATGGGAAAATCCACATCCTCATCGCGCCCCTCATAATCATGTCCACCATGCGACAGACCTGGCCCTTCACTGTCCGTCATGGACTGTGTGCTGTGTAGTCTGTGCGAGCGCGGGGAGCGCTCAAAGTCGGTGCTGTCGGCAGCACTCAATGGGGACCGGTAGTCCATAGGTCCCGGGTGGCCAAACGGCGAAGGTCCCGGAGAGGTGGCCGACATGGGGGACCTACTGTATCCAACATCGAGGAAAGGCTGCTTGGACCTGTGGGGAAGAGACAGCGTCGAAAGGTCAGCGTGATGGGCGCGAGTTGGTGGGGGTTCGTGGTGGGATGCGCTGAGGCCGGAGCGGCGTATGGTGGGTCTGTTGAGCCTGTTCAGCATGGAATTGTCAATGGCCTCGTGGCTTGGACGGAAGCTCTTCATGGTCTGGCTGATTGCGCTGAAAGACGGCAGAGTGGTGGATCTGAGTGATTTGTGTCCCATTGTCAATTCATGCGCTTTTGCTACTGCAGTCAAGAAGGGAAGCTACCTGTTGGAGCCAAAGCTGTGGTATGTCTCGTCGTAATCCGAATCGCGTCTTCGAAAGTCGTGGGGGCTCATGCCCAGGCCGCTGTCTACGCTGCCATCGTAATTGGTGTCGCGCTTCGGCATTCCTGCCCACTTGTGATGCTCCTTGGGGTCGATGGGTCCGTTGATGGGCACCAGGCGTGGTGGGGGAAGCGGTGGAGGCGCGAAATTCTCGTCTCTGTTGCGTATCGCCATGGGATTCGAAGCAGCCGCGGGCGAGAGGTTGTCATTAAATGGGATCCGATGGGACATGGGCGCAAAGGGGCCAGCAGAGAATCCGCCATCGCGGCCTGATAAAGACGGTAGAGGCCCGCTGTTCATGTTCACCGCGTCTCTTGGCCCGTGTCGCGACGGGGCTTGAATGGGAATGGCGGCCATGGTTCGCTCGTATTGATGATGATGATGATGGTGATGATGGCCGGCTCAGGCTCGACAATGACGTCCGAGGACACAGACACACAAGACACCCGACAGGAAGGCGAGGTCTGGGGACGACACTGGACCTGGACAGCTGAACCACAGGGCCAGTGGTTCGACACCTCAGCCTTGCCACCGCCTTGGTTTTAAGAGACCAGCAGGACCGGCAGGACCAGCAGGACCAGCAGGACCAGCAGGACCAGCAGCAGCAACAGCAGCAGCTGAAACCAAGCTCCTGTCAACCAGCAACCTAGAGACAGGCGTCCAAGGTAGCGGCCAAATGCAGCAGAGAAGAGCAAGAGGAAGAGGCCTCGGTGTTGCCGATGCAGGTGCAACTCGGAGGGGGATTGGAGGGATCGGAGGGATTGGCTGTAGGCGCAAACTCAATCCGTGCCCGGTGGTTAGGTGACGGGAACCTGGAATGGCGAAAAATAAAAAAAGATCAAGATAATAAAAAGTAAAAATAAAAAATAAAACCAAAAATATTATCAACAGAACATTGAGGGCAGCGGCAGCGGTAGCGGTAGCATTTCAACAAATAATGAGCCAGGTGGATGGGACCCCCAGGGAATGGATGGAGATGGGGGATTATGGCGGGAGGTAGGTATGGATGGTAAGGTATGTAGCCCGGTAGGTAGCTAGGTAGGTTCCAGTTGGGGGGAAGGGAAGGGAAGTGAAAAGGGAGGGGAGGGGATGGGGATGGGGGGGGGGAGGGGTGTAGGTAGGTACACTACCTACACTAGGTACTGGTAGGTAGATAGGGTACGTAGCCAGGTTGGGTAGGGCGCGACTCCAGGAAAAAGGAATCTGGAACTGGAAATTGTGGCATTGTGCCTTGTGGCTCCTGCCAAGCACAGTGGATGCTTCGGTACTGGAGTCGCACGGTTTTGGCGCCATGGCGAGTCGGGTCGAGGGGTTCAGCCTGGAAACCAGTGGACCCCCGTGAAGAGGGGCAGCGGTGAGGTCCACGGTATTACCCAATACTCCCAGGTGTCTCTCGACGCCGTCGAGCTTGGAGTCCAAAACTAATGTCGCCCCGGACAAGCTGGGCAAGGCCGTGTCTTGGTTGACCTGCTGATGACGGGAGCCCTACCGCACTCAACCGCTCCTTTGGGTTTAGTTGATTGATGAGCCCTCTGTCGAGGTAATGAATGAAGAGCAGAGCGAGCAGACCTTCCATGCTTCCAGGTTGCTTCTACCGCTGGTGTGACACTTGCTGAGAACATTTCCCTGCTTTCTCCTCGCCCCTTAATATCTACCTATACTACTACCTACCAACCCTCTTGAGGCTCGTGGTCGTGGTTTGCTCGTGGCGCTCACCTCTCTCAGGTCAGATCTCTCCCACCTCTGCCAAGCGGTACCTTAGCAGCATCAATGTTGCACTCGGTTGTGTGCGGACAGCTCTGATGACTTTCCAACGACCTACCTAAAGTCCTTCTCGAGAAATGACCGTCGGCTTTCTCGGCTGGTCTCACCTCCTCATCAGCAGCCCTCACATTCTTCAAGGCCCGGGCCTTGCTACACGACACTAGGCTTCAGCCCTATTGCTTTTTCATCACAGTCACCCGTCCGTGTCTCACCTCGTCGTCACCCCCGCCCAGCGAGACAGATCGGGGCTTGTTGGATGCGATTCCCTCAGGCTAGCCTGTTTGGATAGGGCCCAAGGAACCCCGAGTCAGCTTGTGCATCCTCCTCCAGCTCCCCACCACACCATACCACACCACACCATAATACCATCCAGCGCGCAGCACACTCGGATTTCCAAAGTCGGAAATAACCACTAGTGTACATATGTACATAGTATACAGTGCACATGGCCCCGCTACCGTACATGCATGAAACGGAGACGATGGGAGGGAAACACCACGGGGGAGATCAACAAAACCAGAGCAAGATCAACACAACATGGCAGGGATATATACATACATTACACTTAGCCCACCCCCCTCCCCCGAAACCCTGCCAGCCAACGGAATGTCAGAGTGCGGGAGCACACGAGCCACAGCGTTTTGAAAAGATACGGAGGCGGCAGTCTGCCCTGTAGGGTTGCGGAAAAACCGTCCCCGTACCACGTTGGTATTTTTGCCAGCCGTTGGCTTCCCGTCCAAGCCGGCCCGCGCAGGATTGGGAAACCACAGATGGTACCGTGGCGATCGCGCCATGACGGGAGCGTGGAGGAGCGGGGCTGGCACCTCAGTGCCTTGCTCGTCTGTTGTCATTAGACCAGCCAGATCTGGTCTGGTTCTGGAAACCTTTGTTGAATGTCGCTAATTACACGACATACACTACGGCCCGTCGCCGCCCTATGCCCACGAGCCTGCCGTATCTGCCTGCCGGTCTTGTCTCTCGCACTCGCTTACATGATCATTTGTGGAAGAGCTTCACTCTCACCGCCCTCACCGCCATCTCCTCACCAGCTTTCAGCTTTCTGGAGTACAAAGTGAAAAAGGCACAGCAAGCAACCATCATCCGTTTCTCGCCACTTGACACCGGCCGTATGGAACCTTTGGGGGCCCCGAATTTGCCTTGTTTTGCATGGCAATTGGGCAGCACACCGACGGCATCCTGTTCATGCTCAAAGTTGGTTGGGCTTACTCATCTATGCTGTCTGCTGTCATCCCGACGGCAATTCTCAGACGAAATCTGATCTTGTGTCACCAACCAGGCATACACTACAGCACACTACACCACGGTGGCCAGTCTTTGACGTACATGATCTCAGTACCAAAAAGAGGATACAGTTCGGTGTGAGAAACATGCCGCTGCAACAGTGTTCAGAATGTGTTTGCTCGACGCAATCCGTACTGTGAAGTCCGTGACGACGGTTCGATGGCTTCTGTCCAACAAGGCGCGCGCAGGGCAGAATTTCAGCCCTACCACAAGCCGGCAACGGGCTAGGGCCACTCTCGGTGATGAGGATCAATGCTTATTGGGCCATTGAGAGTCCGCTGGCCCTACCACGGCCGGGGTATCCTTGCCGGGGCGTGACACATCCCGAGGCTGCTGAAGGTGAGCGTTTTTCTGCAAGCGACAGCTTCTCGTTCCCATCTCGCTCTGTTGTCTCTGCTGCTGTAGAGAACTAGAGAGATACGACTCTGTCCGTTGATGAGTGACAGGAGGGGAAGACGGCGTTGATGTGGTCTGGATCATGACATGAGTCGGCGCGCATTTCCTGTGCTTCCCCAAACGTGCGCCTGGACTCCCGCCAAGACCCGCTGCTCACCACGCCAAAAGGCTCACGGACGCTCGGCATTTGTTCATGGTGGATGCCCCGCACTCTCCAAAGTCACCACAACCTGGCCGCTCCTCTGTGATTTGTCTGGCCGTCATTGACAATGTCTTCGTTGCTGTCCTGGATTTGGTTACCCCGGCGAGTGGAACAGAAAAACAATAGATTGTACAGTATTGTCCACCACGGAGCAGCAATAAGCCCCAGTCCCAGCCGCCCGCCAGCCAGCCAGCCTAGGAGACAACACTACGATATCGGCATAATCCGCTAAAATTTATCTATGTACATACAGTACTACACTACGGATACAACAGCCCTGTTCAAATGCCGGTCTTTGATATGATCAATCCTCTTGGCCCGCTCTCGGTTGAGTGGGGGGCTACACTACAACGGGGGCATCATCTCGGTCCTGGTTCAAACTAGAGAAACCCCCAGGCTAAAATGCCCAAATGATCGGCGACCTGTTGTGTCCCCGATTATACAAGATGCTCGATGCTATCGACTGGATGCCATGCCCGCCGCCAGCTTCGAGCCCGGCTAGGGACAGTCACCAAAAACTCCTGAAGACAGTCAGCTAACCAGATCTGGAAGAATGCCCCACAACTTGGCTTGCAATTGCCAAAGAGTTTTTCAACATCACAAATACCACAAAACGTACCTAAAAACAAGTATGTTTAATATAATTAGCCTCTTTTATAATCCTCGAGAAGTTACAGATAATTTTTATTAATATTTCTAATAGCTAAAAGTAGTGGGTAGTGGTTATAGGTAGTGGTTATAGGTAGTGGTTGTAGTAGTTGTAAGGGTAGCGGTTATAAGTACTGGTTATAAGTGTTGGTTATGAGTGCTAGTTATAGTAGTAATTATAATAGGTAAAGGAGTGTAGGGTTAGGGTTGACTGAGGAAGGGATAGTTGAAAATATAGCTTTTAAATCGAGTTTGGGCGGGCTTGCATTGGAAAGCTGTTTTTTTGCAGCGTTTTTGGGGGCTTTTCAATGTTCGAAGACTCTTCCAAGAATGCAGTTCCTGATTTGGTTAGACTGACTGTCTTCAGGGATTTTGCGTGACTGTCCCTAGCCGGGCTCGCCAGCTTCGCGTGCTTCGCAACCACGCAACCTCACCATAGTCGGAGATGAAGTGGGTCACCCAGTCGGAGGCTGGGATACGGAGAAAAGCCCGCATTCGTGCCCTGTCTCCCCACGGGGTGAAACGCGGCGGTTATTCATCCATCCCCCCCCCTCGCGTTCTCCTCCTCGCAGAGCCATGTTATGTTTGATACAAGTTTTCAGGGGTTTGATCATAACAGAAGCGAGGAAATGACATAATGACCAGGTTCGCTTTCCGACAACTTTAGCTTCGTTTTAGAGAGAGAGAGAGAGAGAGTGTGTGTGTGTGTGTGTGTGAAAAATTCCAACTGTCCCGTTTGACCTGCAGTGACAATTGGTTGCTGCGGTTCTCTCGACCCGCTTGCGATGGCACCCTTCCACCATGCTTGACCGTTTTTATTTACCGTTCTCCAACCCTACAGGGCAGAAGAGGAACAAAATCCAGGGCACTTTTTACTTTGCAGACCGCAAGATGCTCGCTTGGCCGGCTTGACCCACAATCTATCCCACGCTTCCCCCTTGTTCGATGGCTTCGTCTTCCTTCCTGCCGCCGAACCGAGGGATGCATCAGTGTTTTCCCCCACAGAGCCACAAAAACAAACCGACCCATTGAATTTAGCCCAAAGAATAGGTAATATACCTATCTTGACGCGGCGAAGAAGTGACATGAAGGGACTGTGGTCACGGCATGACGAATCCCTGGGGCCTGTCTGGCAATCTCCTGCGGCACGTGGGACAGGGCTGTCTATCGACATGTATTAGGTATAAGGTACTCATGATGACTTTTCATTGTAACCTCACTCACGTTAGCATCTTGACAGCATCTGTGAGACCCCAATGATTCAAACTAATATCTCGGACATGACAGTGAGCGCTATATGGGGATGATGAGAAATACATATACCTCGGATCAAGAAAATGATCCAAAGTTGGAACTTTAATCAAGTGGTACGTGTGATGGCCAGCATAGGTGCCGCTGTAGATCAAGTAGTTATCGTAGTCTCGTGGAGAACTCCGCAGTCAAGTACACCAATCTAGCCACTCACGTATCTGAGGTGCCATGATGCTGCTAGCAAAAGCCTGGATCACAAAGGATGACAATAGGCATGCTTTTCTTCCATCACAGCAATCTTGACCTAAACCAATATCAGATGACCGCGCTCTTATCGTTATTTCTGACGAATATGATGGAAGCAACGTCAGGCGGATGGCCAACGGTACAGTACCAACAACGGCGAATGAATGACCTCGGGAGTAAAAGAGCCATGATGCCTTGTGATAGGTAATAATTATGGACCCAAATAACGCCCCTATTCCCTCCTATGGCGAAGTAATGGAGCACAATATTCAAATGCTCAACGTCATTCCAGAGAAATAGATCCACGTCATACCCACTCATCCGGGTCACCCAAGCCACCACAAGAGACCCCCAGTCCACCTGCCATTTCCATTAGCACTTCACAAAGGCACGGTCTCATGGCTCACCGGTTCAGGGGTAACCCCACCCTTGCTCATATCAATCTCGCTCAGGCTCTCCTCCATCTCCTTCAGGGCCGCCATCACAAAGCCCACGCCCTTTGCTCTCACCTTCAGACCCCACCGGAAATCTGCCAACTTCTTCCGATAGAATTCCGCTTCCTCCTTGGTTGCACTGGTAGCCCACAACAGCCCACCATAGGTCCTGATGTAGGCCAGAGACTTGGGCGCGGCGAACCACCAGAACGCCTGGAGATGCTCTGGTTTGAGAGCATCGACAAAGGCTACAGCCCTCTCGAGCCTGGCACGCCCAGCATCACGACAAAGAGACAGGAGCGGCAAAGGGGCCGTGTCGAGGTTTTCAATGATGTGTCGGTGGATGATGATTTCGGTCACGAAGTAAGAGAGGTGAAGATAGCCGTTGGAGCAAAGCTTTCTCGTTTTGATATCGGTCATGCGCAGCTCTGGCGGGAGAGAGTGCACCCAATCCTTCAACTGGACAACAAGAGGTTTGACAAGTTCCAAAAGTCCCTGAACGCCTACCGATCCGACAAGTTCCTGAATTCGGGTGTCGTGGGGTCCATACAAGCTTTCTAACGCCTGTACCATGATCATGGTTAATCTGGTCAGGTGGATGAACAAAACTCGGCCCTTGCCCACTTCGCTGCAGCCCTCTTGATGGTTGTCATCGGTTGCGGACTCGAGAAAGTCATCTAGGGTGATGTCGGGAAGCTGCCAGTTTGAGAGCAGAATATGTGATGGACGCCCGTGAATGAGGCTGCCCCATTTATCCTGCATAAAGAGTGCCCACGAAAGACGGCGGCGAAGCCCCTTCTCCCAGTCAGGGATATTCCAATCCGAGCAATCCAAATGCAGTCCAAGTTCCTCGCCCAGGGCGACAACCTGAGACGTGAGTACCCAAGAGTCACGCTCTGCCTTTTGCAGCAGCAGGAGTCCGGCTTGTACTGACGACAGCTTGGGCCGGAGTGCAACATCCATCAGCGCCTTGGTGGCCCATCTTGACAAGGCCCCAATGTCAGGTTTGGCATGTGATGACAGGTGGTGGTCAAACTCCCACCAGTTCGTTGCTAGCAGGTACACGGCAGCAAGAAGAGCAGGCGAAAACTCGGTGTAGGATCGTTCGTATTTCTCGACAAAAACGCCCTTGTGGAGGATCGGGTAACTCGGGTGCACTGTTCCAAAGTACAAGTCCACCAAGCCTCGCCCGTGAGGCCTTACCAGGCTCTCTATGGCTTCTATGTTTTGATCGACATCGACGCTCAGGGGTGTAGCATGGTCGGATTTGGACAAGAAGGTAACGTGATGGGCAACACGACGAAACTTGGTTCCCGTTGAACAGGCGCCTGAACCATCAACTTGATGCATAACGTCGACCAGCTTTTCTTGCTGGGGAGAGCTTGGGCCGATGTATTTGAAATGCGTCGTTCGGTGGAGGCCCAGAGTTTGGTCGAGAAGGGATGGGGTGGCATGCTCGGCGGTAGCTTTTGGTCTCTTGCGGGATGGTGTGTCGCCGTCGGCTGTCCCAGGGGAGGGCTGTTGAAGACTGGCGTCTCGCTTTCTCCTCAGCTGAGGTCCATCCTGATACGTGCAGTCCCGTCCGTGAAAGATGCAAAGAACACATTGGGCCTGGCCAGGAGCCTTTGCGCATTTCAGTTTGCGCTTGCGACAGGTATCGCAAGGACGTTCGGTTCGGGTGGATGGTATCGGTCGAAGGCGGGTTTGGGACTCGGTATCGAGAGTCGTGGGGGAGCTGGAGTCGGAAGCAGCATCCATTTCTGTTCAAAATCAACTAATCAACTACCTTTATGACACCGAAGAAGTGTTTGCATTTCGCAGTCCCTATCGTCAAGCACCGCTTGACCGAGATCGTTATCGCCGCGGGGTCCTTATCTCTCTCTGGTTGGTGCTGCAAGCCACCCGACATAACATAAGGTACCCCGCGCCTACAAAAGGGGGATAGGTTGGCCTTTCGGATCATGACTGAGGATAGCAGTGATCAAGGTAGGAAGTAACTTGTTTGGTGGAAGATGATGGATGGATGTTGTTTCCATTGCTAGAGCCAGACGTTGAATTAGACGTGGAACCTGGCAATGTGAGTGGATCCACAGCCGTGGACCTCCTTGGCCGCGGTGACGTCAGACGTCAGAGGCACCTGGAGCTCTTCTCAACCTGAGCCTCCCAGCTGCCCACTCTGCCCAATATCGACGACACCTTTAAAACATGACGGGTCAATCATTCCATTTGTTGACATTTTTTATTATGAGGTTATGATCATTGTTTCGGCATTCTCACCCGGCTATTAACTACCAAGCCCCTACCGCAACACCAAGCTTTTGCTTGCACCCTGCAGGCCACCTGCATAACACCAGACGAACACCCAAACTCAAATACAACGCCATGAACCATGTATTCCGGCGGGTGCCGCGCCAGCTGACGACGTCTTTTGGCTGGTACAGACACTCGTGTTTCCCACATTCCTACCCAGCAGTGCGCCACTTCTCGTCCAAACCCGCCGAACGACCTGGAGACACGAAAGCCAGAAAGCTCAATCAAAAGTCTCTAGACCAACAGGAGCAGGAGGTAAAGGTCCGACAGCACCAGGTCAAAAGACCATGGCACCGCGAAGGGGCCGACAAGCCCACCGTCGACCCGAAAGGACAAGACATTCAACCCATCACCAAAGGCAAACTCCTGACCACGCCCACACGCCTCCTCAAACTCATCCTCCCTCTACCGATGGCCGTCGAAAAGGACCAACAAAATAACGCCAACAGCGACGACAAAGAGAAACCAGACTATGCCCGTTCCATATCCCAAAACGACACCATTCAGCCTCTAGCCATCCTGGTCCACCCGCAACAACCGCTATCCTACGTCGAACGCCTGATCCAAGCCGAGCTACCACCTGTTCTAGAGGACGGAAAAGAAAAGATTCCAAGTATCTATTTTCGAGCCGAGGATACCGAACATGGCGATCAAAAGCCGACAAGCAGATCCGAAGCGCGCAAAAAGGACGCAGAGGGACACGACACGCAGGATGCCTCGAGCAGAACACACGTGGCGTCGTACTCGGGCTTGGGCCATGAGGGCCCCGAGAGGGAAGGGAAGGAAAAGCGATGGGTCCGTTGGAGCTCGAGTACCGAGATGGGTGACTTCATCCGTGACGCAGCAAGGGGGCGTGAGTTTGCAATTGAAGTCGAAGGCTATCACCTGGAGATGCGCGTGACGGTGCCGAGTTTCAACGACAGGACATTCTACATGCGGTCCAGACTGCGAAAGATGAGCCATGAGCTGGACAGGCTGGCCAAGATCAAGAAGGAGTGCGATATGTTGGCGCACCGAGGAGCGAATCTGTTGGCCAAGGGTGGGTTCGGCATTCTGACAGGGTGGTGGGTGATTGTGTACTATGTCACGTTTCACACCGATTATGGATGGTGAGTATTCCCGGTCCGGCCCTGTGATTAGCAGAAAGGGTGGCTAACCAGTAGCTCCTAGGGATCTTATTGAACCAATCACCTACCTTGCCGGATTGACAACAATCATGGGCGGTTATCTCTGGTTCTTGTATATCAGCAAGGATCTCAGTTACAAGGCGGCCATGAACGTGACGGTGTCGAGGCGGCAGAATGCCTTGTATGAGGCGAAGGGGTTCGACTCGGAAAGGTGGGAGCAGTTGGTGCAGGAAGCTAATGCGCTGAGGAGAGAAATCAAGGCCATTGCTATCGAGTATGATGTTGAGTGGGACGATGCGAAAGATTTGGGGGAGGAGGTCAAGGAAGCACTGGACGAGGAGAACATCAAGAATGGAGAGGACAACCGGTCTGATGAAAAGGAACAGGACGAGGAGTTTACCGAGGAGGAAAAGAAGAGGCAAGAGAAGTCGAAGAAAAAGGAGGACTAATATAAGGTAATACAAGAAGATGTCGATGTCTTCGTTGAGGCTGAGGCTGCTGTCAGATGTCGATGGAGTGATGTTGCTAATGCCTGTCATTCGATTGACAGGGGGCTCCGCCAACGGCGCGTTAGTGGACACCTGAGAAGTCCCTCGTGTCCCCTCTTCCCAGTCACATTTTCACACCCCGGTCTGATGTCCTCCAATAACAGTGGGGTGATTACCAAAGGCGCAGGGATTGGCTTTCCTTGATGTTCCTGGATGACGGAAGATGCGCAAGCTGATCCCTGCAACCCCTCCTGCCCCTCGTTGCGCCCGCTGGAAGGCTGGAAGGATGCAGCTATCAGAAGCTCTCATAAAGCTGCAACCAGACATCACCCCATATATCTCATGTTCCTATCGCCAGAAGCAAAACCACCCTGATTTCGCCACGAACACCTCGAATTTCCTCAACGGCACCATGGAAGACTTCTAGAATACAAGACCCCCGTCGTCTCATCCCCCATCCATATCAAGCTACCCATCTCTATCTCGATCCCTCAAGGTACCCCGCAATCCACTAAACGCCCCGCCCCCAGCACCTACCTAGCACGCCACCTACGCTTCACAGCAGCACATTGGATCCCATGGGGCCACAAGTCATCTACCTGCCCGATGGGCAGAGCTACACCGTCACACCTGTCTTTGCCGGCCTTTTCTTCAAGTCCAATGACCTGTCTGTGCACCACAACGCCTTCCCAGCCGGCTGGACCATCGTCATCCACACGGTCGATCCGGACGAGGGCAGCTCTGACAGCAGAAGCACCCACGATACCAACTCGATACGAGCCGATGTCGATGGCAGCCCTGCGCCTCAAAAGAAATCCAACATCCACGCCTTTACAAGTCCCACCCTCCAGAACGACAGCCTCTTCATCTCGTCCATATCAAGCCCCTCGAGCCATGACTTTAAGCCGGCGGCGAGTCCTACCCGACAGGTAGCCATGATGCTCTGGGTCACACTGTGCTGGTATTTCCACCAGAAGCCACCGCCGTCTGCCCTGACGACCGATGCCTCTAGGTTGACGCCGGCGGCCGGCAGACCACGGGGAGAATGGCGAGTGCGTATCAAGAGGGACGGCGTGCTGAAGGGGAGGAATTTGATACCCAAATTGGAGCGCATGGGCCTGATCGCAAGCTTCAACTCTGCTGTGGGCACAGCATTGGAGGACACCGATGACCAATGGGCCAACATGTTTGTCTCACGTAGAATGTTTTGGCAGACCCCCGGCCGGCTGTTTCTCTTTACGCTCCAGCCCACGACCAAGTTCACACGATCGGGTGCCGCATCGCCGAGTCCCAGTCGGCCCGGATCGCCAACCCAGGGCGAGCGTCCCATCTCACAAATTGCCGACATTTCGGATCTCCCTGGTGCGCCGCCACCTACCACTCTTTCCAGCGTACCTTCGTTTCCGATCGGCCCCTTTTTCTCGGCATCCCATCTGCCGACATACTACCCCCCCGCATCACTGCCATACACCATCACCAACCATACCCGCCATCCGCTTCGCCCCAAACCTCCTCGCATGGGGGAGGTCTTTTATACTCGATTCATACCTTCAGTAAACCAGTATCTGTCCTTTAGGGTGGCGTCCGTCTCGCCCAATCCAGTCCCATATCTCGGGCCCACAGGTCCCAAGTCACCTATGCACGCACATGTTTGTCAGCTCAGCGACACGGCCTTGGTTCAGCAATGGCACTCCAGCCCCCGTGTCTCGGCTTTCTGGGGCGAGTACACGCCAAAGTTTCTGTCGAATGCACTGCAATCGAGGCATAGTTTCCCGGCCATTGGCCTGTGGGACGGTGTGCCCTTTGGCTACTTTGAGCTGTACTGGGTCAAGGAAGACATTCTGGGTAGGTATGCCGGCGGTTCGATTGACGACTATGACCGCGGCTGCCACGTCTTGATTGGCGAAGAGTGGGCAAGGGGGAGAGTGCAGAGCTGGCTGACGAGCCTGGTGCACTGGGCATTCTGTGCTGATTATCGGACTCAGAGCGTGTGTCTTGAGCCGAGGGTGGACAATGAGAGGTACTAAAACAGACTTTTCTTGACACCACGACCATGTAAACTACCTGCTAACTGTGTTTCTTGGCCAGATTCATTCAACATTTGCAGTACGCAGGGTTCACCAAGGAGAAGGAGATTACCTTTCCACACAAGCAAGCTTGGTTTGGAAGATTAAGGAGGGAAAGCTGGGAGGGTCCGGGACTATGATGAGAAACATGTTGTTGATGTAGCCAGAGTTTTGGTTCTGCTAGCGGGCCGATTTTCATGTGTAGATATTTCCTCTTGAAGCATTTATAGAGTTTATGTCAGGTCTTGTAATCTGATGGAGTCAGCATCACCCATGTAGGCCAGCGGCAGATATGGTCTGTGCTTTTAGCGGCCACACGCTAAAAATCTGCCTGCCGGCTTGGCATCGTCACAACCTTCAACGAACCCCGGACGCGACTCGAGATTTCACCTCATCGCGTCCATCCCTTCTCAACACGGCTCGCTCATTCATTCAGCGTCGCACTCACTCTTGGTTTGTTTTTCGGGACTGCGGCAATTGAATAGTCTACCACAACAATGCCCCGCAGAGATGAGGACGACGAAGATGGAGGCACAGGCTTATATGTGTCGGAGCTAGCTGAGGACAGCCTGGAGGAAGGCAATCCGTTTGCTACCCACATTTCACATTCTGATGTTGACAACGACGACGACGACGACGACGATGAGCAAGATTCCGAGGACGACAGCCGTTTTGCTCTCATCGATGACATGGCTGCTGATTCCGAGGATGCTTCCGACGAGGACGACAAAGATGATGACGACTCAGAAGATTCATCCGGTTCCGATGATGACGACTCAGAAGAACCACAACATAAACGACCCAGCAAAAAACACACCCAGTTCATCCCTCAGTTCATCCAGCTCCCCCTCGAGCTCCAGCAGCTCATTTGGAAACAATTTTGTCCAGACTTGACCGAGAAGGCACGCTTCTATGAATTTCAGATCGTCGGCCAGTTGGTATCACAGAACGGCACCCCTCCCGAGATTTGGGAAAGCGTCCAACTCGAACAGCAGACCAAGGCAGCCCGTACAGTCCTAGCCGTTCACCACCAGAGCCGGAAGCTCGCCCTCCGCTACCTCCCCGATGAGCTGGCTCTCCGAGGAGGCCGTGGCTCGGTCCGCTTTCACAGCCAGCGTGACGTTATTTTTATCGACCGCGTCGCCAGTGCCATGTCCCGTCACTTTCCGCCGTGGCCCATGCCTGTCATCCCAGGAGTCACGGACAGGATCCGCAACATTGCGTTCGAAAAAGGGCTGTTTTTCTTGACGGGAGATCCGATGCTCCAGAGCTTTACCTGCGCCTTTCCCAACCTACAGCACGCTTTCTTTCTGGCCAAGTACAACCACTGCGAGGCAAAGAATCTCCTCTGGTGCGCCGATCCCAGTGCGAATCACTACACCATGACCTGCGAAGAGGAAGCCGAGATACAGCACCGAAGAAGAGGATACGAAACAAAAAACATCATCGAGTACCGCTGGGTATGGCCCAATGTGGAGAAGCGCGCTGCTGACGCCCGGAGAGCATCGGTCGCGGACGCCAGGCCCACTTCAGCCGAGGAGGTCAACGGCGTCAGCAACAGCACTGGCCCACGGGAAGCCGACGAAGAGTTTCTCACCATCACGCCCGAGGAAATTGCTTGCTATGCAGCAGACGATATGCGCGGCTTGGACGATTCCGATTCCGACTCGGACTCGGAGGAAGAGGAGGAGCCAGGCACCTACGTCCAACGAGCGTGGAGTTTGGGGTTCAAGGTCTGGCCGGTGGTGGAGTTCTTTGAAAGTCGGGGCGAGCGCGCTTTTCAAAAGCTGCTGCAGTGGAACGAGGACGGGGTGACGGACGTGGCGTTTGACGACGAGGACTACTCTGACGAGGGGGAGGAGATACCGGACGAGTACGAGAGCTCTGGAATCGATGATTCGGAGATTGAATCGGGGGATAGCTCCGATGACTCGGATGACCTGAATATTGTCGACGTTGACAATAGTGACGACAGCGATGGCAGCAACGAAGACGATTCTGAAGACGAGGAGGAGGGGGGTGGCAGTGCGGTATACTCGGAAGGTGAGGAGGTAGACGGGGACCGCCCGTTGATTGATTTGACCGGGTCCGATGGCAACGAACACGAGGAGGAGGTTTTTGCCGGATTTTCCAGTCCTGAGCCGGAATCAGTGACACTTCGCGCATCGTCAAGCGTGGAGGAAGTGTCGGACGCTGAATCGGACCAGCCAGCGGCTAGATCAAGGCTCAAGCGCAGGCGAAACAGAGTTATGGAGTCCTCAGATGTGGAAAAGAACTCGGATGATGATGACGACGTCCCTCGGCCGGCCAAGCGAGCTCGTCGAGTTGTGGACTCTGACTCCGACGACGAGAAGGACCATTTTGAAGAAGTAGACGACGACGTGGCACCTCGGCCGATCAAGCGGGCCCGCCGAGTTGTGGACTCTGATTCAGAGGATGAAGGCGACGATGCCGAGGACGATGAGATGCCCCAGCTACTTAAACGAGCTCGTCGGGATAGCACCGCTCTGCTTGTCCGCCCTGACGATGATACCGACCAAGAAGTGCGCAAAATGAGGGCTAATAAACGCCTCCGAGCTGTTGTCTCCGATGACAGCGAGGATGACGAGGTCGATCACAACAACGTCGAGGAATCGGACGAGGACCAACAAGAGTCTGATAGTCAATCCTCTGATGGGTCCGATGGGTCTGATTCCGAGGACGTCGACAACGAGCAATTCAGCCGCTCTAGGAAAGCGACTTCGGCCCTTGCGCAGAAGCTCGGCTTAACAGGCGGGAGGGGTCGGGTTCCCATGCCGCCGTCTGATTCGGAAGATGACGACGATGACGACGATGAGATCGAGCGCAAGAGGGGGGATGACTACGATGTGGGCAACTACGAGGTGTTTGAGGACGATGACGAGGATATGGAGGAGGTGAATCGGGATGGCGAGGATGAGGAGGAGATATTCGGGGGCGATGATTATGATGAGGATCGGGAAGATTACTAGATTCTTTTCTCTTCTCACCCCTATGGTACGGGCATCGGTGCCTACCTTATATATGCTGGGTTTTACTAGATAGCATCTGGTGTTACAGCTTGGCATTGCTTTTGTAGCAGCTGAAGTATAAGGCTGTTGGCCGCAGTGGCTATGTAGAACCAAGTTTTACCATGGCTTTGATGCCAAGATAAAGGGGGGGTATAAAACGTGCTGTATCGCTTACCTTATATCATTTGCAACCTTTCTTGGAACATATATGATTTTATCTGACGGGACCTGATACAAAACTCATTCATGTGTATCTAGGTACATTTGTTGATAAGCTACATACCTAGGCACCTAGGCATCGCCTCATTTCAAAGGAGTTTATCAAACTACAACATTGCCAGAAATGCAATCATGTCTCCGACAACTGTCAACATAAATCATGAATCCATCCCGATCTTACCCCCCCCCCCCCACCATATCACAATTATGAACCCATGTGACCGCTCTCTTGCGAATATGTACTCGGTTTTCGCTTCAGAGTAGGCACACCTCCCTCGACTGCAGTTGTTGTCACTGGCGCAGTCTTGGCCTGAACAACCAGCAGACTCACCTTGGTCTTGTCTCCCGCCCCCTTTCTGACCTCTGCGGCGAGCCGTGCCGCCAGAGGGCCAAGAACCTTGCGAACGGCCGACAGGTCAGCTGCAGCAGAACATGACGGCCCGCTCTCAACAGGAGATGGTAAGCCCGACGCGACAGACCTGCCCACCACCGCCAGAACAGACCGCGAGCTGTGCACCTGCTGACACGGCGATAGCAAGCTCTTCACCGCTTCGACCGTGTCCCGAGCATCCAGGTAAACGACCCTGTCGCCGAGGCTGTCGGAAAGGACCGACTTGAGAGCCGAAATCTCCTTGTCAATGCCGTTGGCTGCCTCGATGACCACTTCCAAAACGACCTTGTCGCTTTGAGCCAGTTGATACCCTAGTCTCACTGCGAAGAGGTCGTCTTCGCCGCCCTTGTAGAGCACGCGAACCACCTTTGGTCCTTTACTCTCGGCCGAGTGGAACTTGGCTGCTCCGATGTCCTGCGTCTCGGCAAGACTGACACCTGTCGCGTCTCGGGTGAGCTGTCGAGTGATGCCCGTTTTTGTGGGCTCATCACCCGTCCTGGACCTGGAGAGGTTGGCGTTGAGGAGAGAGCTATCAACGTAGACTCCCACGGCGGAGAGGTGCCTGTGCTTTTCATAGACGTCTGTCACCAGGCCGGCGAATTCCTTGTTTTCGAGCATGTTATCTTTGATGCTGGAATTGCCGCCGTAGTAGAAGCTTTGAATTTCGGATATGGTGCCCGTCTCGCTCCAGGGGACAAGGACCAGGTCGCTGTTGGTTTTGGAGGCCTGGGTAGCGAGAGTGTCGGCGAATCCCTCCTCAGGAACTACGGCAATTTGTCCTGAGACAATGACATCACGGGAAGTGTTGTTTGCGGTGGAGGTGCCGAACGCCTTGACAATGGGATCATGGGAGGCGTAGTCTTCAATGTCTGAGACTTTCATAACGGAAGAGTTGCGGTCGGTCAGTTCCACTAACCGATACCCCTGGATGCGAAGCGGTCTCTGTTCATCTGCGTGGGCGGCAAAAGAGTCGACTGCCTTTTCGTTATCCGAAGTGGCGCTGGCCGCTGATGTTGACGCGGAGGAAGAAGTAAACAGGGAGATGAGCCCCAGAATGGAGGACAGGCCATCCGTTCGAAGATAGACCAGCAGGCGAGTGGCCACATCCCCGTTGCGATACTTTTCTTCTGAATCTTGACCGTCGGCTGGTATGATCGGATTGCCATCCCAGTCTATCTTGCCCTTCTTCCACAGGTCGAGCTTCTGCTGATACCAAGGTGGATACAGCCAGCTGACCAACGGGGCCGTGGCAAAGGTGGTGATGAGAGCCATGATGACAAACATGGTAAAGGTCTTTGTGCTCAGAATCTTGGCTTGCAAACCAATGTTCAAAACAATCAACTCGACCAGCCCCTTGCATGACATGAGCGTGCCGATGGTGAGAGACTCTCTCCAGACCAGCCCGTTCAACCTCGCGCCCAGAGCTCCACCGGCCAACTTGCTGAAGAAGGCCACAAATATGATGGCGAATACATAGCCCCAGACGGTCCCGGTATTCAGCAGGCCGATGTTTGTGTTGATTCCAGAAAGTGCAAAAAACAACGGCACAAAAAGCGTCGAGGTAAGATCCTCAATCTTCTCGGTCAGTTTTATGGCAAAACCGCCCTCATGAGGGCACATCAGCCCGACCATAAAAGCCCCAAAGATGGAATGGACACCGATGATGCTCGTGAAGAAGGACGATGCCAGCACCATGAAGAGCGTCAACGCAACCACACCCTCCGTCGGCCCGTTTTCCAGACTCTTGGTCCTGCGCAACACCCAGATGAAGGCCGGGCGGACAGCATAGGCCAGGAACAAGCTGTAACCAACCGAAACCAAGAACACATACAGTGCTGTAATTCCGGCCCCAGCATTGACAAGGGTGACACACAACGCAAGAAGAACCCAGCCCACGACATCATTCGCGATGCCGCTGGTCAAGACAATCACTCCCACGGTGGTGTTTAGCAGCTTCAAGCTCGTCAGGATTCGGCACAAGACTGGAAAGGCCGTGATAGCCATTGCCACGCCAATGAAGAGCGCAAAGATGCCAAACGAGATCGGGGCCGTCCCCGGCTCACCCGCAAACTCATTGTATAGCCCATATGCCACAGCCACGCCAAGTCCAAAAGGGATCGTCATGTCCAGCGCCGCAACACTAAACGCAATCCTCCAGTTGCTGAGCAAATACGACAGGTTGATTTCCAGCCCAACCAAAAACAGAAATAGCACGAGACCGATATTGGCGACTAGTCGGAAAGGCGCCATGCTGGCAGGCGGAAAGATAGCATCGGTGAAACCGGGGATACGGCCCAAAACCGAAGGCCCGAGTAGGATTCCTGCGATGACTTCTGCAATAACCCTCGGCTCTCGTATTTTGGACAGGGGCCAGTACAGAGCACGGGTGAGGGCAATGACAATGGTGGCCTGGATGATGAAAAGGACGAGGGGGTCGGCGGGGTTGTAAATGGAAGGGTTGAGGCCTTCGAACACGCCTGCCTGGGCGGGAGCTCGAACTACGGTTGGTGTGGCCGTTGCCGCCGTTGTTGTTGTTGCTGTTGTTGTTGTTGTCGCCATGATGAGCGAGATGGCCGAGCCTGACAGGCCCTCCTTGTTCGAGCTTGGCGGTGATGATGATCTACCTTCTCAGAGAAAAGGAGGTGGGGAAGGAAGGAATGACGGGTCAGTTCCAATTCAGGACCGAAAAGAGAGAGACGGGAAGCCTTCAAGTACTCGGGACAAAGGAGACCACATGGGAAAAGACCCATGGCTCTCGCGGGACACAGGGGCACAGGGCTTTCGCCCAGGGTTCCGGTCGTGAGCGATTCCAGTTGAGAGGTGGTCAGACAGCTTGTTCCGTTGCAGCCAACCAATGAGAAAGCGTCGTGGCGTCATGATGTTCTTGCGTGACCGTCTTTGCCTTGCCCGATATCGACACAGGATGAGGGACGGAACTGGGGTGGGATTGAGAAGCTCGGAACCAGGGTCTCGCCAAGGTCAACGATCTAGACCGCTAGAGACCACTAGGGGCCGGTAGAGGAGGCTGATAAGCATTGGGAGGTGGCTGCTAAGCAACCGCCAAGGAGAGACCAAGAGCAACTGGAAGGAATGTGGCTTGTCTACGCCGTGCTTGGCATCAACCTTCCCCCGCATTCGCTGCTGCTGCTTGGTGGTTTCCCATGTATTGTTGACCGCCTACGCTGAATGCAGTTTTGGTGATAGGTGGTATTCCCTGTTTGCATCTCACGTCACTCCCGTCCCGAGAACTTCAATAATTATTGTCTCGGATCTTGGTATCTGGTCTCACAAGTGGCGGTCTTGTAGTGGATCTGAGTAGAGCTGACCTGAAAAGGGCACCGATGTTGATGTCTGACAATGCCATGTGCTGGATCTGATGTTGCTAACTTGCTGCAGGAGATGATGGGGAACCTGAGAGGGTGCCAGAGCTACCCCGCAGCGGCACAGCCCTACCACTAGCGACGTCCACATTGCCTGAGAAGTCAACATGCATGTGGCTGCTCACTTGGATGGGTGTGAGTGTGGTTCGCGGCCAAAGCTGTCTGGGAAGCGATGAGATGTAGGTTCGTTCATCCTGGAGCTCCTCTCTACTGGAAGTCTGGAACCTCTGGTACCAACAAGATGGGTAGTCAAGTTGAGGCATCGTGAGCCAACAAGTCGCAGTGTTGATCTCGACCAGGTGCTTGATTGCGAATCGATACACCGCTCACTGACCTTTCAAGAATTGATTCCGGCCCGCCAGTTGGTTGTCCTGTCTGGCACCAAGGATAATTCGTGGGAATTGCTCATTAGAAAGAGCTGCTTCCTATCCCATCAGCCCCTCCGTCCCACTGGCAGTCCATGATTGATCTCTGGCTTGGACTGCCACGGCCTTCCAACGAGTTTGAAACCCAGCGAGTCCATGTTTGGGGTAACATCAAATCGTCGAACCCAAAGAAGACAAAGTCGCTGTTCTTGTTCCGCCGGCATGCTCTTCCGCCCCAAAACCCCTCGCGTCGCGAAAGCTTCGTGTGTGCTTCCCAAGTTCCCGCCCCATCCGGCATCTGCTCACATTGCGGGAGCTGGTGGAGGAGGAGTTCCGTTCATGCCGGCATGAGTCATTCGCCGGTCCCAACCCCTCTGGGTTTGGGCTGAATGATGGGTGATAAAACAGCACCAAGGTCGTCCAAGTTCACCACAAACGTTTGCTTTGTTTCTGTTCATTATTGAATTTGATAATACTCCACACCCAACCAACCCGGGGTATCTTAAACGATTGATAAAATTACATATTTGAGTCTTGTATCCTTCCACAGATCGGAGCTACATGCACCCCATTTCTTCATAATTATGTTTTTCTTTTCTTGCTTCTTACGACATATCAATCATGCCGTCATTGTATAGCATACCGGCAATGCTGGCCGATGTCAAGGTGCACAAAACACCGCAGAGGAACGCCGAGATGGACACCTTGACGACATCACCGGATCGCTTGGGCGAAATTGTGGAAAGGACACCGATTTGAATGCCGAGGGAACCAATATTTCCGAAACCCTGTTTGAACAGGTTAGTATCAAGACCAACGCATACTTGGAGATGCGAGACAGAGAAAACTTACGCAGCAGGCATAGGTAGCGATAAGCTTGGAACGGGGCAGCATGTTGACAAACTTCAGCTCGGGGTTCACGAGATCGGCAAAAGCCTTGAACTCGTTGATGACCACCTTGGTACCGATGAGCTCCGCCACCGACAGAAGATCCTGCTTGGGAACACCCAACAGCCAAGCAACAGGATAAAGGCAGTAGGAGAGAATGAGCTGGATCGACAGGACTGTGCCCTCCAGAACTTCTTCCTCGATCATCTCGCCGAAGCGGACCTTGGGGACTTTGATTGGAACCTCGATAAGGCCCCAGTAGCCACCCCACCACTTGAGGAGACCATTGATCAAGGCAACGAAGGCGATTGTGGTCAAGAGGCAGGCGACAATGGTGGCACCAATCTTGAGACCGAGCCAAGAGCCATTGGTGAAGGCGTGGAGGGCGTTGACAGTCTCCTCATCCTCTTTGTTCTTGGGCACCTCGACCTTGCCCATAGTGATGGGCTCCTCCGTCTCGGGCCAGCGCATCTTGGACACGGCGAGGGTGGCCGGGATGGACATGATGCACGACGACACGAGAGCCTGGGGGTTGAGACCCATGCCAATGTAGGCCACCAAGACGGAACCAGCAATGGTGGCAAAACCGCAAGTCATGATCTGGTGGATTTCGGCCTTGGTGAGATGATCCATGAAGGGACGAATCAAGACGGCCGATTCGCCCTGGCCAATAAAGGGGGTAGCAGACGCGACGATGGCTTCGGCGCCAGACACCCTCAAACTCCAGAAGAAGAAGACAGCAAACTTCTGAATGAACCAGGCGAGGAAGCCGACGTGGTACAGCATCTGGACGAGGGCGATGAAGAAGATGATGGCGGGGATGACACCAGTCAGGAACCAGGGGCTGTTGGCCAAATCCTCATCCGTCAAGAAGATCAATCCATCCTTGGCGAAGCCGAGCAGGGCACGAGCCATGTCTGAGATGAACTTGAAGATGTCGTAGCCAGCCTTTGTGCGAAGAACGAAGATGGCGATGATGTACTGGGACAGCATACCACCAATGACGGTACGCCAGGGGATGAGCTTCCAGTTCCGCGACGTTAGTGTCAGGACACCGAGCATAACGATAAGACCGAAGATGGAGATGGCGCGGCTGGCGCGAGTGTTGTCACCGGTCTCTTCAGGCACGAAGGTGCCAACCAAGAAAACGGCGACGGCGATCAAGGCGGCAAGAGGGTGGTGGAGGTGGGTAGGCACTCGATCGTACACCCGGACAGCCGAGTGCTTCCAGAGGGTGCGCACAGGGCGCATGACCAGAGAGGAGGGGACAAAGTTGAAGAAGACGCGAAGGCAGATGGCGATGTAGATCAAGGTGGGAATCAGCCACCCCTTGCCTTCGGTATTGCGGTACTTGACGAGGCCATAAATCCACCATCTGCGGGCATCACACACATTAGCCAAGTGCACTTGGGGCTTCGGAGGAGTGTCTCTCCGGTTACTACTAACACGCTGTTGACAACAAAGGCCAGAAACCCGAGAATCGTCTTCCAATGCCTCTTCAAGAAGCGCAGCGCCGGGTCCCACGGCTTCTTGTCCGGCTGGACCTCCTCGCCGCGAAGAGAGCCAGCCTGGGTGCTCTGCTTCTCGGGGTCGACCGCATACTGGTCAACGGGGGCCGAGGCGGTCTTTTCGTCTGGGTACCCGGTGTCGGTGCTGGAGCTGGACTGCTGCTGAAGGGCGGTGGGCTGGGCCGAGTAGGGAGGAGCACTGGGCTCGATGCTGTCGTTGGTGGCCATGGCAAGAAAGAGAGAAGAACCTGGGGGTGGGGCAAGGGACCAAGACGAGGAGGGACGGAGGACTGGACCTGAAATGAGGGCTCAAGCTCAAGCTCAAGCTCAAGCTCTAGCTCTAGCTCTGCTCTGCTCTGCTCTGCTCTGTTTCGACGTCCGCTACCAACGACGTGGTTCGTGAAACGGCAAACGCGCGAAAGGGACAACGGAGAGCGAGCGAGGAACCAAATCAAGCACTGGCCTGGTCAACCAAGTCCAGAGGTGCAGGCGCCGAGGGGCGACGGTAGAACCTTAAATGGCCGGCCGGCTTGTGAGCCTGTGGTGCTTGTGAAAAGCGTAACCCTAGATAAGGCGATAAGGAGAGAGATAGGAGGGGACACGAGGGGACAGGAGGAGACTTGCGCATGAAAATCAGCGAATTGGACAGGGAGGAGACTTGACGAGACACCCCGGTGACCCCGTCTCCCCATGGGAACCAGGTTGAAGGGACAAGAGGTTACCAGGAAAAGCAATCAGTGGAGAAGCCAAAGCGAACAAGAAGAGGCAACGCAGGGAACCGACGAACCACAAGCAGGCACAGGCGAGAGAGCCCGGTGGCATGTGGCATGTGGCATTGTGTGTGTGTGTTTGTGTGTGTATCTACTGAGGTACTGAGGTACTGAGGTACTGAGGTACTGTATGTAGAGATAGAGTGTCTTCGGTGTTACTTCCGGCGGGTTCACCCAGACCAGACCAGACCAGCTGGAGACGCTGTGCGCCCAGCCCAGAGTGGAGGAAGCGCGGCGATGGAACATGGAGGGCCGTGGCGGATCTCGACGTCGGTCACCAGCGGGGAGGCCAAGTAACTGGGGCCGACGTTAAAGCCACTGGTGCCGGAACAAGTGTCGGTCGAGTTTTCCCATGTAGGGAGGTAGGCACGTGTGGAGAAATGGATGTTGGGAATCCTGTAAGAGTTGGGATGAAGGGCGATGGGGGGAATTGGCCAATGAGCAGCACGGGCGGCCGAGGGGCAAGGTCGACATGATGAAAAATGGCCCGGCTGCTGGCCAGTCGCCGTTGAGATCCCGCAGTCGTCGATCGGTCGACCAAAACTGAAAGCCAAGCAACACGCGCAGGAGGCCGGCTGCACCTTGACGTCGAATGCCACCTTCTCAATCGGGCGCGCCATCGGTCTATCAGGTCTTATCGAGAATCTGGGCGGGCATCCAGCGATAGTACCACCTATACACCAGGTGCCAGAGAGAGCATCACCGATCGAGGTTCCAATAACCCGGTGTGTGGCGTGAATTGAATTCAATCAAGTGTCAAGTATCGGGTAGGTAATAATAACGGTGAATCTGTGAGATGGAAGTTGGAAAAATTGGTAGTCTGGTCGGCGACGGCAAATTCCACCTGCCGTTTCTAGAAGCCTGTGCTGGGGTTCCCTGCTAGCGATAAGCCGAGCTCCCAAGAGGCCAACGGCGGCCCAACCCATGCACCCCACAACTGCCGAGCCACTAAGGGTTGAGCCACTTTCCCAATTGGGGCTCGCGCAATGGAGACTCCCGATCCAATCGTTTTCATTTTCTACATGGAAGGAGTATTCACTCTCCAACCAGGGCCCAACAACGACGGTGCCACGAAAACTATACGGAGTCACGGAGTATCCATGACCAGCATCCCAGATCCTTTTCCCCAGTTCATCCCGTTCAAGATCTGGGGAAACGGAAAATCAAGAAGCATCATGCGGACAAAGCATCTGTCAGCAACACCTGGTCTGGCCTGGCCTGGCCGAGGATCCCGAAATCGGAATACATGTCCGGCCAAACCCCTGATTCTGTATCTGCGCCATTCTGCGAGATAAATGAAGTGTGGGAAAGACGTCTGGTGTAGTCACTGCGTAGGTGCGTGTGGGCAACCACATGTCAGTGTCACAGCTCTCGCTTATCGATCCTGGAGTGTGCCATTGGCAATACCGCCATGTTGGAACTGGGTTTCCAGACAAGCAGGTGATAACAGCTTACCAGCATTGCAGATAACCATCGATATGCAACTCGCAAGGCGGCGATGTCCGGTTCTGTGGCCTTGAAGCGCATCAAAATGTTGAGAGAGAGACGTCTCCAACCTCTTGAGGGCAAGCTCACGGTATCACCAGAGTGGATAATGGGGCAGTGAGATATCGACTGTGTCTAGAAACAACCAGCACCTCTTTGGGGGCCAGAGGCACAGCCATCTGATGACGGAACTGGATTTTGTGAGATGCCCACACCTCTCGGACAACTCGACCCTCGGACAACTCGACCCATGATCCCATAAGGTGCTCTCCCCTGGCGGGCCGGCCCGAGACACTGATCGTCGAGATTGTACACCCCAAGATATCTGTGGCCAGAAACTGGGGAGCCATTGTCGATACCACCTTTCCGCAGGTTGCCTTGCACGTGTCCAAAAGACAGAATGTTTTTTTACACACATACACCTTAATAGAAACCCCGCCCGGCCCCGGTTTTCGGACCGCCGTCCATCCGATCTTTAGCATCATGCTCCCGGCCCGACTTGAGGTTTTTCCTTTGAGCACCTCACCGAGCTTTCGTCCCGACGGCTTCCTGCTTCGTCAGGAGCCCAGTACAATGCGCTTGCCCGCCATGACAACTGACAAGTCAGCTGTACAACCACCCATCCGGCGTATCGTGGAGGTCACGGACGTCCACGGACGGGAGCAGAACGTGCTTGCCACTCCGGCTTCTGACATTAGGTACATTGACTGAGACAACCCTGGGCCTGACACTCCACCGCCGCAATGATGGGAGACCCTATTCGCCTCCGAGTCAAACTTTTCGAAAGCTCATGCCGCTTTGTAGGAAATGACCGGGAGCCACCATTGGTCTTGCCGTCACCGTAGCTCTGACCACCAAGGCAACCAAAGCTTCGTTTCTCAGAGCACAATACCGGTTGCCTACCGAAAGCGACCGCCAAACAATACCGACTACAGCATGTAGTCACCAATAATGGCCCAAGTTATTGTGAGGCTTCGTTGTCCCCTCCAAGAGTGACAAATACCTAGAGCAGGACACCAGTCTTGCTGCTTGTTCAATTCTTGCGACTAACCTGGAGTCAGCAGCAAAGGTAAGTGAGCGACCCATCTTTTTTGAATCAACCATATCGCTAAAATACCATCCAGAAACTACCAGAGCATCTTCTCTTCACTACTCCAAGATAGCGGCCCCCTCCGATCTGGTCCGTGACGTTCGCCTCGGGATTCACGGCGGACAGGGCTTCACTTCCAGGTTGCTCCAGTCGATAAAAACGCCTCGGCAATCTCGGAAGGGCTTGCCGGTCAGACTTCCATCAAATACGCACCTTCCCAGAGATGCCCAGCAACGCCTATCGTCGTCAGGAAGGCCCCTTCACTGCTCCCAACAGCCACAACATCAGACAGTCCCGCCGTGCCACCCAAGTCCTCAGCCAAGTTCTGCAGCAGGATCAAGAGACTGCGGCCAAATGCTTCCCCTGGCAATGCCCCCCTCCGAGCCCGAGCAAGAGGAAACCGATGAGCGCAAAGAGCGCCGCCATCCTCGAGCGATTTCACCAGAAACACGCCGATCACGTGGAGCCTTTCTTACTCCCCTCATGGCAGGGCCAACACCAGTCCCAGCCAGCGCCAAGCCCTCACTTGAAGCCGCCATCTGTCTCGTCAATGACACCTCATGCTGGATATGGCCCCTCGACGACATCTCGCCCCGTGACACACGTGTCTACCGCTCCGGTTCATGGCAGACCAGCTCACCATCACCAGTCGCTAGGCCCACAGTGGACGACAAATGATCAACAAGCACAATGTATGCCCGAGCCCCCGACAGAGCGGCTGGCAGCCTCGGCGGCCAAGACGAGAATCCACCAGATCCTTCATCGTGACGGCACCAGAAGGGCCGCGAACGGGAGGGGGGGCTCAAGGGTGACGAGGGCTGGAGGTTCAAGCCTCAAGAGGCAGCTCTCTGTTAATAACGGAGATGCCCGTGTGGAATTGGCTCGATTGGCAGAAACCCGCACAAGTGGTAATAACGACAACATCAGCAGGCCTTCGAAGAGGGCCAGGAAGAGAGTAGGCAGGTAGAATTGTATATAATGCTTGGTTTTTGCTTGGGACTTTGTTTGTGCTCTTCTTGTTTTATGGAGTCATGCATAGCATTGGGATGGGAATGGGACTGGGACTGGAGTGCATCAAAAATAGGCGTTTGGGTCAAGGAAAGGCAGTCAGTTAGTCATGTGAAAATGGTCGGGGCTGTTCCCATGCATAGCATTGATGGCTATCAAAGAGCCAAGGGTATAAAAGAAGAATTTCACAAGCCCATTACCTTGATGTGGCAGAGGCAATCCTTGTAATCATGCCGAGGATCGGTATCCTGACGGTTCTGAAAAATCGTGTGTGGACTCAACCCCACTTATTATACCCAATATTTCCCCCATATGGCGTACTCTTCCTTGGACCCTTTGAACTTGAACTCGACTTCCAAAATGTCGTCGAAACCCTCCTTGGCCTTGGGCTCTTTGAACCTTGACTTGAAGCCGTTGAACGCAAGTTGAGGGAGCAGCTGTCGGTCTTCTGGGTTCAGGCTTTTGTTGAGTGCCCGAACCGCGCTGTTGTGCTCGCATAGATGGAGGGGCGTCTTGAACCATACACAGCGGATCGGTACCTCGTGCTTCTTGGCCAGATCAACCCACTGAGCACGCGTGTCGGGGTCCGCGTTCGTGTTGTCTGTCTTGGAGTCAACATCAAGCGCAACAGTAAAGAATGAGTACAACAAAAGAAACCATACCAATAACAACCGACTCCCCATCCTTCAGCCATTCCGCAGCGGCCTTTAAACACTTGTCCTTGCTCTTTAGCAAATCCTGGTTGACCCTCTCATAGCCTAATGGCTTGAGCTCCTTCCAGAAAAAGGTGCTCTTGCCTGCACCAGGGGGGCCAACGAAAAGAACAATTTCCTTCTCGTGTTTCTTCTCAAACCTCGGCGCTTCTTCCTCCTCCCCTGGCAACGGAAAGTGTTCCAGGTCAAGATCCCGCCTGAACTCCCTCGGTTGCTCCCCCAGAAAGTACTCTTCTGGCGTGAGGTACTTGATGCCGATATTACTCGCCAGATTCCGGTCCGAGCAGCTGAAATCCTTGGCCTGACCCTTTGCTTCCGCGGTCCTGCCGCCTGCATCACCGACGAAAATGCTGTTTTCCCGATCCACCTCCTCTTCTGCGAGATTGTAGTCCTTCTTGAGCTCCTCCCACATTCCCGGCCGAGGTTTTCGGAATATGTCCTTGCCCGTCGCGGCGTAAAGTGTGAGCGGTATCCCTAGCTGCCCAAGCACGGCATTGCATTTTGTCTTGAAGTCGGCGACGCGGTTCTTGGTGAGCTTGACTGGGGCCTTGGCCTTCGGGTCTGGATGGAGGGTGAGGCCGCCTTGGTTGGTGAAGATGACCACCTGGTAGCCCTCGTCTTGGTAGAGCTGTCGCAGGCGGGCGGGGACGGAATTGTGCCACCATTTCCAATCTGCAGAGTCACCGGCGTGCTTCTTGCCCGATGCGGTCGCTATCAGGGTTGAATCGAGGTCAAAGGCGGCGATTTTCCTCCTCTTGCTGGTTGATGCGTCAGGCTCGGTTTTGTCGTACTTGGCAACCAGCAGTGTGGCAGGGGACTTGTCGTCGGGACTTCGTTCGGACCAGACAGTGGGCTCTTTCGGTTTCTGGGAAGCGGGCGTGAAGAAGCTGGCCACGGCATTTTCTAGAAACACACAAGGTTTGTTCTTAGCAAAGGAAGTTCAGGCGCGGTCATGGCCACATACTCGAGATGGTAGTTTGGGCTTTGCGCTTCAGAGGAGGTGGAGATATGGATCGGTTGTCGGCCGGACGCTTGGAGGATGGCTTTGATGGGGACATTCTAGAGTAATGAAGGCGATATATCTGTGGCAACCAAGCAGATGACACAGGCGCGTAGAGAGCTCTGCCAGAGATGCGCTGCATTCAAGCTGCGTTCCAACAGCGCCAAGCTCCGACCGACGCGCGCTGTGAGATGCGAAAACAGGTGACCGGGCGGGCAGCCAGCCACCAAGGTTCTCGCAGTGCTTGGCACCCGGTTGCTCCTGGTAGCAAAGAAGGGTTAGGGTTTACCAAGACATCCCCTGAGCCCCTTACTATACAGCCATAATATCAAGGTCACAAGTCTCATTGGGGGATTGGCAACATCATATGATTGCAACAATAAGTTGGGATCAGAGAATGTGGGATTTTCATGCTGCGGGGTTTTTACCCTCAGATTTCCCAAGCATGTAAAACACCGGTGCGATGTGATAGAGGTTACTCCCTGGCCTTCCCAGTCCGAGTGGTGGAACAAAGTAACGACAAAGCCTTATTTGTATCACGAGCTGAACAAAGCTTCTTTATTATTGAGGCTGAGAAGTCCATCTAGCAGAGGATCCGCGGACCATGTGATATGCAACTGGTTGCCCATCCTGGTATTCTCTTCACCTCACTTGGACTTACTTGGTCTTGGCTGCCATCAGATGACGTCGGATACAAAACAACCTCCGCCATATACCCCATAAGCCCTCATGACAGAAGAATAAAACATGTGATGGATACGAGAAAGGCGGTTTTCTTCGGCTCTGGGAGTCACCACGAAAGCTCACCTGCCTACGGGTCTTGGAAATCTACAAGCGTTGAGCTGCGGATGCAGTCCGGCACTGTCAGGCCGTCACACTGATCTCCCGTTGACAACATGAGCATCGAGCCGAAGGTCCGTCGGTGATTTCCAACGTTTGGATCCTCATCCGACCCGACTAGCCCGGGCACCATCTGGTGACGGGACCCAGTGCGAAAGCGGGTGAACTTTGAGCTAAGCTTCGGCCCGTCCCTTCGTGTCAACAATCCCAACCGTTTTTCTGACGTCATAGCCCTAATTCACCTTCTCTCATGGAAGCTGTCACATATGCATGGATTTTGTTGCCGCATCCGGGTCTCAACATCCTCTCCAACCTGGACCATGAATTGTACAGGGCTATTCATTGCAGATAACGCCCGAAACCCTGTTCATATGTTGAGGCACCCTGGTGTCACCCTCCTGTGCACCCCAGGTCCATGGCTGATGCTTACACCGACTCTGAGCCGTCCAAGTCATGAGAAACTCGGATGCGAGATCGTGATCTGGCTTCTCCTGCCTGCATATGCCTTATTTGCAGAGAGCCACCGGTGGAGCCCGTTTAGGTGACGCTACAGATAGTTAAACGATGGCCGGATTGTTTGCGGGGAAGAAGACATGGGGGGAACTGATTCTTTCTTTCCAGCCCGTCGGATAAGGTTTTAAAGAAGAGCCGCCGCGGTATTCGGCCGAGTGAGACATGGTGATGATACAGGAGCACTCATTGGAAGACACAACACAAGAGTTACCCAGGCCTATGCGGCACAACAGAAGGCTGGGTGACCTGGATAAAGAAGCCAGCACTGCTGTGTGGCCAATCAGATTGCACACAATTCCCTTGCTCCTTCCTTCCGGAATAAGCTACCGACTTACACGGCATGGACCTCGGAGCAACTGAGCCTCGTTCTCCGTCTTCACCGCCTGACGAGACTGACCTGGCTTGACAGAGCCTGCAATCTCGGGGAAATGAGGCCAGGAGACCGGCCGAAAGAAAGCTGATCCTCGGTACACCTATAACCCAAGGTACCTAAGGCACCTACTTGAATTGACTTCCTCTTAAACTGCCCCATGACCGTATTGTTTCTCGGACTGGCTAAGGTAGCTCCATGTATCGGGGTGCTTGTTAGCGGCCAGCCTCGACGACCCTGAGCTTCAGCCTGACCCGGTGACCTGTCCAACAAGGCCTTCAAAACATCATCACTCATCCCTCACCTCACGAGCCCACCCCGGATTTGTTTGCTTTTAAGTGGGCACCTTGTCAGTCACAAGGGGGAAGGCACACTCTCTTCTTTTCTTCCAGCTTCCGATCACCCATCAGTGAACACCCCTCCCCCCTCCCCCCCCCCACACGCGTCACACGTTCAATGCTTCCCCGGTTGTTTCCCATTCCAGTTTGCTCCCGCACCCCACTATTCCTGGACTTCTTCCACTCTGCAAGTCCGGTCTCTGACCTTTCCGAAACCACCATCACCGCAACTACTTTTTTCTTTTTCCTTTGGCCAACAACCCCTACCTTAGTCGTACTGCGTTCCGGACCTAAAAACTAACTCCCACCCCTGACCGATCACATATCTCCTTCTCTCGATCCTGCGGCATCTGGAGACAAGATGTGGAAGGTCGGCAACATATACTTCATCGCCGCCGTGGCGGTGATCGGTGCGTCTGATCCCGTTTCCCTTGGCCGTCTTTCCCTGTGTGATAACTACGGCGGGCTAACCATGGGATCATCACAGGCGGAGCCTTGTTTGGCTTTGATATCTCCTCCATGTCAGCTATCATCTCGACTCAACCATATCTCTGCCAGTTCAACCAAAGAGGTATTGATGAGAAAGGCCTCTGTCTCGGACCCACCGACGATGTCCAGGGTGGCATCACTGCTGCCATGCCTGGTGGCTCTTGGCTTGGTGCTCTCGTGTCTGGCATCGTCTCGGATGCTTTCGGGCGCAAGACTTCCATTCAGATTGGCGCCATTTTCTGGTAGGTCTCAGCCCTTGTTTGGCTTGCGTGCTGTCATCTTGAAGTTGTGGTCTGACAGGCATCGTGCAGGATTCTTGGTTCAGTGGTTGTCTGCGCTTCGGTCAACATCCCAATGCTGGCCATCGGTCGTATCATCAACGGATTCTCGGTCGGAATATGCTCTGCCCAAGTTCCTGTTTACATCTCGGAAATCTCCCCCCCTTCGAAGCGCGGCCGTCTCATCGGTTTCCAGCAATGGGCTATTACCTGGGGCATCCTCATCATGTTCTTCATCTGCTACGGCAGCTCCTTCATCCAGGGCACCGCCGCGTTCCGCTTGCCCTGGGGTCTTCAGGCCATTCCTGCTGTCCTCCTGTTTCTGGGACTGGTCATTCTCCCGGAATCTCCTCGTTGGCTTGCCAAGAAGGATCGTTGGGAGCAAGCCGTGGAGGTTCTGACGTTAATCCACGGAAAGGGAGACCCCAACTCTCCCTGGGTCATAAGGGAGCTTTCGGAGATTCGCGAGGTGGTGGAATTTGAGCGCGCCAATGCTGATGTCAGCTACTTTGAGCTGTTCACTCCTAGCATGATCAACCGGACCACAGTTGGCGTCTTTACCCAGATCTGGTCGCAGTTGACCGGCATGAATGTCATGGTAAGTCGCGAAGAGAAGGCGAGACGAGGCGTGTATGGCATGTGTTGACTGACTTCTTCTCGTTTTCCACTCCAGATGTACTACATTACCTATGTATTCACCATGGCAGGCTTGTCCGAGCCTGGTACCAATGCCGTGCTTCTCCCGAGCGGTATTCAGTTTGTCATCAATGTCGTGATGACAGTCCCCGCCCTCCTCTGGATGGATCGCTGGGGTCGCCGACCAACTCTCCTGGTGGGCGCGTTCCTTATGTGTCTCTGGCTGTGTGTCAATGCAGCGCTGTTTGCCATCTACGGCCGGGCGCCCTACCCCGGAGAGTTCACTTCAACGGCCGAGTCCATGGCGGTCGAGGGACCACCCGCCAAGGCCATCATCGCCGCGACTTACTTGTTTGTCGCGTCATTTGCCCCCACCTGGGGTCCTGTCTCCTGGACCTATCCTCCCGAGCTGTTCCCCCTTCGCCTCCGTGGAAAGGCGGTTGCCCTATGCACGTCGGCAAACTGGGCCTTCAACTTTGCTCTGGCTTACTTTGTTCCTCCGGCCTTTGCCAACATTACCTGGAGGGTCTACGTCCTTTTCGCGACTTTTTGCGCCGCCATGTTCCTGCATGTTTATTTCATGTTCCCGGAGACCGCCAACAAGCCTCTCGAGGAGATTGAGGAGATGTTTGATGATACCAAGCCTGGTGGTACGTTACTTGCTCTTTTTCTAAGTCCAGTTCCCACTAACCATCATATGTGTTAAACAGCCATCAAGTATGTCGGCACTCCCGCCTGGAAGACCAAGAACACCCGCAATCTTGCTCTCAGGCAAGAGCGCAATGAAATGCTGTCATCGGACGAAAAGATGGGTGTTACTGGCGAGCACAAGGAATCAGCCGCTTGAGCCTTATTGGGGCCCCGTCGTTTTCTTTTGTTTTCCTTTCTCATGACATTTCGTGGTTCGAACTGGGCACGGAGGAAGCGCTGTTGTCGTTTGGACGGGATCTAGCCCCAAAAGCTATCTGTTTCCTGAAAAGGGGGGCAGAACATGGAAGAAGAGCGGAAAGCCTTTTCCCATGACGTTTCATGATTAGCAGCAGACCTATGGGGTTATTTTACTCGAGATTATTAGGTAGCATGGGCCATAGGTTCTTGTTCTCGACATATAAATCAAGTGATCAATGTTATCCCCAGGTGCAGCTAGTTGCGGTTTGATGCTGACCATCGCATTTATCAATCTGGCCACCGTGAACCGACCAGCAGGTCAAGGCTGCTGGGACCTTAATCAGATGGCACAGACATGGACGCTCCGCAACACTGGCGTCATCCGCCAAACTGCATCTCCATTGCTCCAACCGCAAAAAGCCCAGACCGCACCGATTACATCAGAAGCTTGTGATGCCTTTGGACCTGTCCAGACATGTGTTGAAGGGGTAGCTCGGGCAATTCGAGGTGCACGAACATCAGTCAACTTGAAGGGTTCTGTTGTTCAATCTGAATTTGTTCTGCTCAAGCAAAGCAGCAATCTTCGCCCGCCTATCAAACCACCAGCACCAGCAGGGAAAGAGTCATCAGGCAGCAAAATGGCTCCTCCTTCTGACCCTGCGTCGAGCGTGCCAGAAAACCTTTACCACACAACGCTGACCATCATTGACCACCACGCGTCAACCTCGGGGGCAACACGCACCCCTTATGTTCTGGGAACCCATACTGACTTGGACTCTGCCAAAACCTGGGCCCAGGTGGCCCTGCAAGAGTCCCTCAACTACTCGCCCTCGGATTTCACAAAGTTTGTCGCCCGGACAAGCCTTCGCCCGTACCAAGAATGGCCCTACGGTGAAAACATCCAGGTGTACGCCCTGTCCCCCTCGGGGCAGGAGTTTCTCGTCGGGATCGTGACCAAGCCCAACGAGGACAAGCTGCCCCATCATTTCCATGCCGAAGAAGGGGCAGACGCCACCACGGCCCCGCAGCACAAGACTGACACTTGCTGCGGGCACGATGATTTGCACTACATCCTGCAGACAAAGTGGGATTTCAAACAGGCCAAGGGGGACAAGAACAGCACCGCGTTCCAGCGGACCGAGCTGGCGGGCTGCTGTGTGCCCCGGAAGGAGGCGTTTCAAAAGGCCAAGAGCCTGCTGCGCGGGGAGAGGGACAGGGGGATGTTTGCGCAGTACGACGAGCGGGATACCGGGGACGAGGAGAGCGAGATTGACGAGCGGAGGTGGGGGAGGGGGTCGGGGTGGCCGTTTGGGGAGGAGGTGGTCGTTCATGCTGTTGGGCATGGGGGGGAGAATTACGAGGTGGCTGTCAAGTCTGTGAGCGGGGCAAGGAGGAGGAGGAGCAAGCCGAGTTTGGAGATGGGGGAGACGGAGCATTGATGGGGAAGGCATTATTACTATTTATTGGGTTGCTGCTGAGTGGTCAGCCAGACCGGTGATTCTATTACATGGCTGTTCTTCTAGGTATTGGACATGAAAACATGGGTTTTTGATAGTGGCTGAATCAGACATAGATAACCCTGTGCCAAAACTTCTTCCACTTTCCCTTTCTCATCATTGCGCCGCTGCCCTCCCTCTCGAGAAATAGCTCGATCCTCTCCCTCACGTCCTCGGGCATCTCGCCGATGCTGTCGTTGATCAGGTCAAGGCATACTCTCGATGCTGTCATTTCAGGTGGTTAGATTCTCCATATTCCGAGTGAAAAAGAAAAAGGCTGGAAGCAACTCACGGATGGAAGTATCACCACCTTCCAGTGCCGCCCTCATTCTCGCCGAATTGTAACACCCAAACCTGTCTTGCACCGCCAGCATCTGCTTCCACAGAATTTCTGTGTCGAGCTCCTCCTCGTCCTCAGCATCGTCCCCTACATATCCATGGAATGGCCGAGGCTGGCTACTCCTCCAAGACTCGCACCTCGACGCCGGCCTCTTTTGGCTCGACGTCCGGCTCAGATTCCCATATTTGTGCTGATGTGGTGATAAATGGTGGTGGCTTGGTTGGAGGTCACGAAGGTGAGAGTGGTGGTGTGTGTGGTGGCCAGCCGTTGTCTCGAGCAGCGGACAGGGTGTGATGGCGTCGTCGTCGAAATCGTAACCGCTGTTGCTGCTGGCCGACGACGACTTGCCAGAGTGCGTCCTTGAATGGCCAGGGTGGTGTTGAAAATCCGACATTTCTAGATCCCCATGCGGTGATGACCTGTGGTGGTGATGATGGTGCAAAAAGTGGTATCTGTTGAACAAGGGCATGATGGCGGTTGGCTTTTAGTTACGTTGCTGACAGCTTCTGGACAGGGTTTGGTCAGAGATGATATTCTTGGATGAAATGTGATCTATTCCAGCTGGGCACAGACAATTCCAAAAGCTGAGCCAAAGAAGCAAACTTCATCAAAGATCGTGGTACGAGGCCCCACATATCTCTGTCCGTTTGCTATTTGCTCCCTTCTGGCCCGCGTGGAGCTATCACAATCCAGACAGCCAGCCCACAAAATCTTTTTGTTGTGGGTGGTAAGGGGGGGAGGGGGGGGGGAGGTGAAAAAAATACCCGAGACAAAGAAAAGCTCCCATTCCACCCAAAAGAAATAAGAAATCTTTCAATTGGAAAGCTGAGTAAGACGGTCTGCCTACCTGTGGTACGACCCGAGACAACCGGTCCGGATGCGGTTCTGTGCTGTTGGGCTATGGGACTACCCCCTTTTTTCCAATTCCTGAGCCAGGACTTCAGTCGTTGTGAAGGGTATAGATTAGCGATATAGTAGTATGCTTCTCGTACAGTGCACCGTAGCAAAAATATCGGGGAAAGATAAAGAACTAGGTACAGTAAGGTTTTCAAATCTCAGCTGACCAGATTGTCGGTATTAGCAAACGGAAGAAACAAAGAAACACGTCGAAGCAGACCCTAATTATATACTACACTACATTACCAAAGTCATATCTAGTGTCGCACGGCGCGCATGGAATATTGGCAGCACGAACAGTGGCTATGCCCCCTTTAACCATACTTTTGACGCTGTCACGCGTGCCCTGTCATGACGACCCCGTCAGCAATCAGATTTCACCCGTCTCTTGCCCAGGGCGATGCTGCACTCAATAATCAAGAATGTGACAGCCAATCAATCATGGTCCAACCCCACCACAATCCCAAACCTGCTGTCTGCCAGCTTTCGCCGTCTTTGCCTGCATGAGACCTGCATGATGATTGGAAATTCCAGCACACCAAAATCACACTACTCGGCCGATGCCACGACTGCATGGATGGCCTTGGGATCTAATGATTGAGGCTGTGTCGACAGCGCCTAGCGTACTGGTCCGTTGGATGTGCCTGACTTCTGGGCCAGGCCCGTTGCTGCCCAGTGCCCGGGTCTTGAATCAGCAATTCGTATTTCAGGCCAGATGATGCAAGGTTCTATTAGCTTCAGGGATATATATCAAGCTGCCAGCACAAACTTCTCTCCGACCAACTCCTCACTCAGCTTCCATAACCTCTCAGCAGCGACAGGGTCCTTGGCATGGTGAAATGGCTCTGTGAATTGGCAGTCTACCAGGTACAACCCTTTGGTCTCTGTTTACCCTCTGTCAGTTACCTGAGAACATACGAGATACCTAAGAATCACTTAACAAAAAGAGGAAAAACGCACCGTTCAAAGCCGGATCCAAAGCTGCAACCAGCGTTGTGGATGAGCCTTCATCAGGAGACTTCCAATAGGGGGCCACCTTGTAAAACTGTGCCGCGAGCTCTTCATCTTGATCTCTGCTCAAGTCGGTCAAGATACCTGTTGAAGAGGGGTTGTCAGCTGTCTCCTAGACAGACAAGCAAGAGGCCAAGAAAACATACTCCCAGGATGCAGCGTGTAGGCCGTGATTCCCTGCTGGGGCAAGTACTTTTGCAGGTACAACGTGAACAAGATGTTGGCTGTCTTGCTCTGCGCGTACGTGACAATTCCATTGTAGCCGTCCTCGGTGCACTTTGCGAACGCCCCGGCCAACGGCTTGAAATGGTCTTCCTCAGGCGGAACTTCTTTGCCTCCTTCAAAGTTGTAATCGGAGAACCGGATGGGCGACAGCCTGTGGCCGGCGCTGGTCAGGCTGATGACTCTAGTTGCCCCGGGGGGGTTCGTTTTCGCTGCGTTGCGCAACAAAGGGAGAAGGAGGTTGGTGAAGAGGAAGGGGCCGATGTGGTTGGTGCCGAATTGCTGCTCGATGCCTTCTGCCGTTTTCTGACGGGTGACGACGCAGATTCCGGCGTTGTTCACGAGGATGTCCAACTTGTCTGTGAGCTTGGAGACCTCAGCGGCGGCTTGACGGATGGACTTTTGTGAACCAAGGTCGAGAAGTACAATCTCAAGTTTGACAGATGGGTACGTTTCTTTGATTTGGGAGGCTACTTGTTCGACGCGAGCTCGGGTTCGGGATGCGAGGATGAGAAGGCCTGGAGACTGAGAGGCAAAATTAAGAGCAGTTGAAGATCCGATGCCCTTGGGACTGACGCCAGTGATCAAAACTGTCATTGTTATTAGCAGCCAAGTTAACTAACAATCTCGTCTGATACCCAGTCAGGTGTGAACAAGACATACCGGTCTTCCCCCTGATCTGGTCCGCAAACACCTTGGCCACCTCCGACCCTGGTGTCTGCTGGCCAAATTCAGCATGTGAGGTCATTATGGGCAGAGATTAAAAATGTAAATAAACCGATAGGCTTGCCAAGGGGTCGTATGCAGGTCAAGCTTCTCCATCAGCCTGCAGAAGGGGGACCTGGTCTTTTTATTCTTGGGAAGCTTTCCATGCAACCACCGGCACAGTTGGTCGTCTTTATCCGTCACATTCTCAGTTTCTGGTTGTCGGCAATTGTTTAATAGCCATTAGCCTAGATGGTAGTCATCTTGGGACACTTGGGTAATCCTACCCCGCACGCTTGACAACATCTCCAATCTCCAATACGCCCCCATTGTTTGACACCAAGCCAGGGTTATACCGGGAAACGACGTCCGCCCATCATGTGTGAGGTAACCAGTCATGCCAGCTCAATATCTTGGAGCTCAAAGCCATCCTCCTCTACAGCTTCACCGTTCATGATGCCATGGACATAGGCCTGTCCCACAAGACTCATCACCTGCTCTGTTTCGTTTCCTTTCCCTTTGTTTTCATCATCATCGTCACACTCTGGATGACCGTGACGCAGAACAAAAGGTCCCTCTGCACCGGGCAAAATCGCAATAACATCTCCCACTTTGCAACTCGCTGGCCCCAACCCAAGATACCCCTTTTCCGTAAAGAACAATTTTCGTTTCCCGTATCTCTTCTGAAAGCTGGCCGAGAACCTTTCGTCCTTTTGTCGAACGAGGATGATTTCCTTCTCCTTCTTTCTTCTCATGATATAGGTTGGATTGTGGTAGAACTGTTCCAGTTCCTCCCAGCTTGGCGTATTTGGCTTGTCCTCGGTCAAAGCCAGGATATGAAGCTTCGTCAGAGTATAAATCAGCCAGCCATGGCGACCAGAGCTCAAGAATCTCGGTCTCTTGCAGAGGTGCTGCATGATTTCCTCCCGACTCAGTGTGTCCAACTCGGCAAATGCCCACTTGTCTCTAGCCCTATTCAGCGCATCTAGGAAACCTGTACAGCAGTCTGCTGGGGGCCCGATGTCACTTCCAGCCGCCTCTGCATATCCCTCCGACTCGACCTCTGCCCTGACCATGATCATGGCTGAGAGCAACTCTTTGAAAAGAGTGCCAAAGTCTTCTGGGGCAGGGACAGCGGAACCAGACGTTTGATTCGCGCACAGCGTCCTCCAAAGGACTTCTGTCCGTGACTCTCCTGTATGCTGATAAGGTTGTGAAAGAAGCATGCACAGTTCGAACCAAGAGGGATCGAGTAAGACGGAAGAATTGACATGATCTGTTCTATCGTCGCCTGTCTCGACGATGGTGTCAAACAGATAACCCCTCAACCTTAGACGGTCCCACGATGACGAAGACAGGAGCTGTGCTTTCGTCTGGTTCGGCCCAGCAACTGAGAAAAATCCGTTCGAGCACATCATGTTGAAATACGGCAGCGAGAAGTCGGGCGTCCATGATGGGGATGGTCTGATCTTTCTGATGGAGGAATCTTGAACACACGTCAGGATTTGTAAGGACGAGGAATGGTCGATCATGTGCTTTGTCGTCAAGGCATAGACAACTTCCACAGGAGTGGTGTAATCCACTGTCATCTTTGACTTGAGATTTGTCTTCATCAGCCCAAACATGCCGTAGACTTTATCTCGGGGGTCAGTAGCCGAAAAGATCCAAGTATCGTATATCAAGCTTTCAAAGTCAATGTTTGCGTGCGGTTTTGACGCCGAGGTGCCGTAGTAGAATTCTCTCCAGCGGGCCAGCTGGATGGTGTTGTGCTCCAGGGCAACTGCTATCTCGTGGGCTTGGATGAAAAGAGTGCTGGGACTGAATCCCAGAACGTCACAGCGTGCTTCAATGGTGCGTGCTGCTGCCACCAGCTCATCCCAAGAAATGTGGTGATCACCACACAACAGAGATAGCTCACGAGAGAGGATGACCTCTTGAACTATCCACAAGCGGGAAAACCACTGTCGTTTGAAGAAAGCGGCCAGGCTGCACCAGTCCGACCAGCTGATGTACGGGACATTGATGGCTTCGTACACAGAATTGTCTTGCTGTCGAAAGGGTGTAATGCTGCTCTGGGCAAAGATACTTCGGGGACATGCTGCTACTTTCGAAATGGTCTTGACGGCGTCCTTGGTGTACTGGTCTCCACGACCCAGCCAGATGATCGTGTGGGCGGCCTTTCGATACACATCGCCCATCATCTTGACCTGGAAAGCGCGCTCTTGGAGATCATCCTGGTTGATGCAGACAGCGTCGATCCAAATCCGAAATTCATGGCCGTGGGGTATTTTGAACGGCTTGCCTTGATGTTCTAGAGAACTCTGAAGCTCCTGAAAGAAGTCGACCAGATTTGTCTGTATGGAGATGTGTTTTCCATGACAAAGAATCTTGGCCTTGAAATCGCTGCTGTATTCGCGTGAAACCGAGTTGAAGTACTCGGTGAAATCCACACCATTGGCATGAGGATTGCCCCAGGTGTAAGATAGAGCACAGAAGTCAGGGTCGTCTGCGAGGTCGATGCACTCTAGAGAAACGCAAAACGTTCCCCGGTGTACCCCCTCAAGCTTGAGCACTCTGATGGATGTTGCTGTTGGAAGCGGCTTGTACTGGTATCGCTCGTCGTCCATCATGGCGGTTGGCGACTCCTATGTTGGAGAGTGATGTCCGAATCTCGGCTTGTTTTCTTCTCCATGTCTGAGAGATCGACTGTTGACAATAAATGGTGAGGAGAGGAGAGGCTGGGTCGGGTCATTCTTGTCCGACTTGCTACCTACCGTACTTGGGGACCAATCGACGGTGCTCTGCTGCTCTTGTCTCCACCAATATTACTCGGATACATGCATTTCCTTGACAGGTGCTGATCATGTAGATAACGATGCCATGTGGCCCGTGCAGACCTCGTCCCATGATCGCAGTATCGTGGGTAAACACGTTGCGAAGGGTTGCAGCATGACATTTGTTGCTCCAACTTCGAATGTGCGTCTTCCTGTCAGCGAAACATTGCGTCACTGGTTTTTGCTGTCACTGATTCTGCTGTCATTGATTGATTCTGCTGTCATTGATTCTGCTGTCACTGATTCTGCTGTCACTGGTTGTGCTGTACCAACTGCACAAACAGTGCCAAGCCAGAAGTCGCTGCGTCTGCTGCTGGTAATAGATTATAGATGTGGTTTGATATCTCAAGTCGTGACTACCGCTTCTCTTCAGCTTATTTAGGTAGTCAGCTCCCCTTACCATCCACGTTTTGGTAAAGCATACCAGCCGATGATCATTTCTTGGTGTTGTCAAGAACTGAACTCAGGTGCTGTTCGCGGCGCCACGGTAATTCCTGTTGCGCTGGTATGTGCAAACTCAACTCTTCTGTTCTGCATTCTGCGCATCCCAAAGTGATTTGAAATTAATGTTGCCGCCTGTAAGCCAGGCCAACACTCAGCATCACCACTTTCTGCTGTGGTGGTGAGAAATAGCGGGTCATCGCCAAAGTCACAGTGGTTGACGTCACGCCAGTTGCCTACAATTCCAATCTGGAACCCCACTACCACCCGTCACACACTCTTTACAACGTCAACTTCCATTGACAGTCAACACTCCCAACTTATCTCACCAAGGCTTCTACAGCATAACAGATACACAAGATGCCTACCCTCTCACAAGTCGTCAAACGCGACCACGCGCGCATCACCGAAGCATATCGCCGTCTCATCGAAACCAAGCCCGATGAGCGCAACGCTGATGAATTTGTTTGGGCCCTGGCCCGCTACCTAATCGTCGAGAACCTTGCCCTCATCCCAGCCCTGGAGTACCACATATCTGGAGGATCAGAACGACAACACCGGCTGTCTGATGACTACGACAGTGTAAGCTTACCTGCCTTTTGTGGATTCCAAGGACCGGGACCACGTCACAGACTATTAATAACCATGAAATAGATCAATGCAAAACTCCGCCACATGTCCAAATACGACCCATCAGAGGAGAGCTTCGAGTCAGCACTCAAGGCCATCTGGCTTGACCTGGAGCCTCATATTCGAGAAGAGACCGATGGCGACCTGGTGGAACTCGAGCGGAGGATGGAGCCTGAGGACTCACGAAAGTTGGGGCAGAAGTATGAGACTCTGAAAGATATGCTGCAGCGGCCATATGGTGCGTTCGGCGTCCCTAATGCCGACATTATGGACGATGTGCTTGGCACGACAAAGGAGCAGCTTATGGAAAAAATGGGCAATGGGGTCTGATCCTGAGAGTTCAACACCAAGATGACACTTTAGGCAGCTGAAGCAATCATCTCAGCAACCACATGACATTTCTACAGGCCTGCATGGACGAACTTTGATTCCAATCACATATTCGCGGAGGGGATCCCTTGATTTACTACCGCCCAGATGGAGATCATTCAATCCACCACTGTGACAAATAAAAGGGGCTAAAGGGGGCTAAACATGTTTCCTTGGCAACCACACAGCTGCCCCGACTGCCGACATTTTATCTTTCTGACAAATGGTCTCAACTCATGGAAGTGAAACGTCTGACCCAGAGGCATGGTTTAACTTTCTCGGACGGAGTAGCCCGGCGTCTTCCGAGAGACAAGTTCACTACCACACACAGACGACGATCCGGCGCACCATCCGGTGTTGGGTCTGTCTCTGCCATCGGCTGGCCTTCCGTTCAACTTTAAAATTTTCAATTCTGAATGTGGACATGCCAGGAATGTCTAAGACTACACGGGAATTCAGCAGCCTTCGCGCCGGGTGTCTCTTCCGGCAACCGCTGGTGTCACCCTCAGGTTATCGGTACATCACTCTCTGTCTGTCCTGGTCTCTTGCTTCCGGTGCCAGGCCAACGATGCTAGCTCTTAGCATTACCTAGGTACACTTGGACATATCTACCTACTCGTCCTGCTCTTCCACATTCAGGGCACAAGTAAGGCGCTATTTGTCAGGATGACGCATTGTCGAACTCCCATCCCGAATCCCAGAAGGTCTGAGACACAAGTGCAGGTACCGTAGCTAACAAGATAGACAACTGAATGGACCAAAATGACCAAGCCAGCTCAAGAGCCACTTTCTCCAACAGTTTTTGTCACCGAGATGTTGGAGCAATATGTCTTCTCACCCAAAGGTAAACTGATAGCCACACAGAGCAGCCTACATCAAGAGCCGAGAACCCTACAGTCGTGTCCGGCAGGTAGGGCGCTCAGAGACGCAAGTCGGAACGCGAGATGTCCGGATTCATCCACTCTGATTATAGAAAGAGATGACAAAGATTAGTTGCTACATCGAACTGCACAGTATCCGTTGCGCGCTTGATCGACAGCCAACCAGGCCACCTGAAAGAGAGACAGCAATGGTGACTGAAGAAAGAAAAATCTCGGCAACGTGCAGTCTGACTTGATGTTCACTTGCCGAACGGGAACGCGAATCAGGGAGCCCGGGGCCATGACGAAAGGAACATGAGGGAGGGTCGGACCGCCGACCGCACATACACCGCGCCGGGTGTACGTGTTTCGCAACAGCAGACGGCTAGAGCAGCAGTCAGACGGACATCCCAAGGTCAGAAATGAGTTGGAAACCAGCACAAGACACCTGCACCTCTCCGCCTCCACTTAGCCCCTGCAGTGCCTCGGAACCAGTGGCATGTGCTCTAGTTTCCCTTGGTTGAGAGGCGACAGGCCGCTAGATATAGCATAGGGCTAGAGGAGTCGGTGGTATTAGTTCTTAGGACGGGGTATTGGACCGGCGGGTCGACGCTCCAGGACTTGGGGAACACGGTGGCAGATGGTTTTGGACTTGGATGCCGTACCCCTGTTGTACATACCTAGGTAGCGGGTAGCTATCTGCTATCTGATGCCGTATCATGCGATGTGGCTCGTTGTTAGGTCAAGTCAGGCCAGACTTGCAACACGGAGGGGGAGCTCCATGTTGTGCACTGTTGTACCAATGAGGGGGGAAATCGTGAAAAAATACCAAGTATGGCGTGGTGTGGGATGGAAATTGTTGCCTTTTCTTGTCTGTCGGGACTCGGGTCTCATAGGTATTCTTATGATTATAAAAGCAACCACACAAAATAGCTGACTGATTGACATCTCTGTTCATGCCGCTTATCATCGCCTGATTTAGTTGCCTTGCTCCCAGTCCTCTCAAGCATGTAACCTGGAAAGTAAGGTGACAGCAAAACATCAACCTCAATATCAACACAACACAAGAGCCCACGGTATTGTACCCCCCAAGAACCTCTATTTTTGGACCTCGAATTTGAAATCATGGCTTCCACATGATCGTCCCCAATGTCTCATGTCTTCTCTCCATTGCGTGCCCCCCAATAAGATGTGGTTTGTTCCTAGATGGCTTGCCCTGTGGCGTTGAAACATCAGATAAACCACAGCTCTGTAACACCCCACACACAGAATGCAGAGGCCACGCAAGCCTCCTGAACCAACACAGTGCACACTGTCAAGATGCCCTTACCCACCACCACTGACTCTCTGATACGCTCCTCTCTTGCAGTTGCATTTTCTTCCCCCGCCGATAGGTGGAAAGCAGGTAGGTGTACCTTGGGTAGTTAGTTACCTACCAAAGATATATAAGCCATGCGGGTAAACTGAAACACGGCCTTTTCTTTTTTGGCCCTTCTTTCGCGCTGCCTGTTCCCGCGCCATCCTACCCATCTGAATGGTCAGCAGGTACGTACCCATCTGCTAAAACAAGAAGCCGCCTTATCACCACCTCTGTCTCAGCCAGGACTCGATGAGGCACACTACCCAAACCTTACCCTTCAGATGGGACACTCACACTCGTACAATTTGCCATGTGCGCGAGCCAGCCCCTATCAGCCCTGGGTCCCGGCAATTTCCCCCAGCACTAAGGCAGCCTAGATAGCACCACCAGGCTAAGGTAGGTAGTCAAAAGCAAAAGGCAGCATGGCAGCATGGCAGCGGCAGAGAAACCCTTGGCGTTGGCCCCCTCTTCACCACGACAACCAGACCCAACCGACCGCGACACTCGCACAACATCCCGTAGATCGGGCCGTGTAGCTGACTGCCCATGTTCCCCCATCCCCCACTCGCATCACAGTCAAGATGGCAAAAGTCAAAGAGTGATTCGGTTGAGAGGATTCAAGACATTATTGATAGGTAGGTCTGGCACAGGCATCGTATGGAGAGAACACACAACATGCTGTCTCTCTATCTCTACCCATCTGGCCTCTACGTAGGTAGGTGGCAGCTAGCTAGCTCTTTTTTTTTTTTTTGTCTCTCTTAGCCTTTTGCCCATGCTTCCCCCACAAGACACCCACACCATGGCTGGCCGCCGCCGACGCCGCCGTGTGCCCTTGCCCCGGAACCGAGTCCAAACCCGAACCCAATTTCCCCACCCCTGGTAATGCTGTGAATATTCCATCTATTTTTTGTCCGACGCCCCCAATATGATGACCTCTGATTCCTACAGACACACCCCAGTTGTCTGGGGCCCCAACCAAGCTCCATGCCCTCCAGTAGGTATGATGGCTAGATACACAGATGCATGTTTTTATGTACAAGACAACTCCTCAGCAGCACCAGAATACGGTCTAGCTCTCAACAACATGGTGTAAACAATAAGGTGAAAACTGCTTTGCCATAGCAGCCACGGTACATGAAAAAGAAGGTAAAAAAAAGATAACACCAGCGCCTATCAAATGTGATATGCCATGCCAGCCCGACAAACAGTATGTAAGGAATGATGTTAACCGATAGGGTATCTCAGTTAGGGAAAGAAAAACGTGAAGAAGAAGAATAATAATAAAAACGCAATGCCATGCAATGTTGAAATGAAACAAAGCTGATTGCTCAGGTTCGTATCGAGTCGTATCGTGCGCTTCGTAAAGTTTTGGAGTCGTATCAAGAGAAGCGGGGCGGGCCCGAGAGTGCTTACTTCCTCAATCCAACCTTCTCGGCCAGGTTCTTCAGCCAGATCGAGGCGCTCCTCTTCTCGTCGTGTCCATCGCGGACCATGACAGCATCACGCGTCATGGGTCCCACAATCTCCGAGTCTCCTAGTGCCGGAAACTTGCCGTCATTGTTTTGAATCTGGGGAATTCCAGACGGAACCATTTCTTCGGCCGTCCGTCGCAGATGCGAGATGATGGAAAGATCGCCGTTCCCGAGCTGACCCAGCCGTTGGATTAGGGCCTGCTCCGCCTGCTGCCACTCCCTCTCAATCTCGGCCCACTTGGTCTCGGTGAGGGCGTACGTCTTGGAGGTGGTACCGTAATGCTCTCCGGTCCGCCCGAGATGCTTGGCGTAGTTGGTCCTGGCCAGGTTCCAGTCTGCACGAAATGCCTGAAAAGTGTTGAGATCCGCCTTCTCAGGGACATATGGCTTGGGGTCAATGGTGAAGTTTGCATGTCCAAGAAGGTCGGACCATGCATCCGGCTGCTGCTCCACAAGTATGGTGGGAGTGGTAACCACCGGAGAAGGGAGGTCGCTGAAGATGCTCGAGACAGTTCCTCGGCGAAGGGAGGTAAAGGACGCCTTCGTGCTGAGGGGGGGTGTCGGGTACGGAGCCTGTACTGGAAACTCGGGCATCGGGGAGGGCACCACGGCGGGGGACTGCAAGGGCGACGTCTGGGGTGACTGGGATTGGGTCGGGGGACCGGCTTTCTCCATCATCAGAGGTGGAAGAAGAGGGGTGGTGGCCATGGATCGCTCGCGCTCCAGACTCTTGCCCATGGCCGCCGGCTGGATATCGGGGGGAGAAGATGGCACAATGCTGTCGGTGCTCTCGTAGAAAGAAAGGGCAGGTGTTGCGGGAACCGACTCGGGGACGCGGGCCATGGCGGGCACAGAAACGGATGAGGATCTGCTCGAGGCGGCGCGGGAGAAGCTGGGTCTTCGTCGTTCTGCCAGAGCAGGATCAGATGCGGGCGAGAAGGCCAAATTGGCACGCCTAGACACGGATGCGGATCTCCAACGCGGCAGGCTTGTCAATCTTGACCCCAGCCTGGTCCCCCAGCTCGCAATCCCTGCATCAGATCCGCCACGCCTTTTCCTCGATCGTGGGCTTCCATTGAAATCACCGTCGCTGAGAGACCCCAAGTCGTAGTCTGATCCAGTTACCGAGTAGGGATGAGTGCTTCTGCCTTTCCTGGTGTCGTTGTTGTAATCGCATGAACATCCAGCATCGCCTGGTGGCACAACTTGAGTTAGCACAGCGAGACACACAGTGAGAGAAAGGGGGTGGGGGGGAGAAGAAGAGCAAAAGATGTCCTTACACAAGCAGTAGGACCAGGTCGGGAACTCAGTGTCCCCATACTCGGACACAATAACGGCCGTGTCGTCCTCTTCCCTTTCTGATGGGTCCTCCTGAACATCTGGCAGCGGCAGCTTGGTAGACGGCTTGATGATGTGTACTGGGTGAACGGGAGAGGCTGGGCTGTCGGTGGTCTCGAGAGACGATGACGAGCTGGAGAACCTGGCCTGTTGGCTGGAGCGCGAGAAGGTGGGCGTGACAGGTGACGGCAGAGCAAAGTCGGACGAGGACGAGGCCGAGTTGAAGGTGTAGAACAGCTGGGCGTGCTGCTCCTCGTCAAGACATGGTGGTGGGAGTTGTTGCTGCAGCTGCAGCTGCTGTTGCTGAAGCTGAAGTTCGTGTTTCCTCCTCTCCTCCACCAGCTGCGGCAGCCGTAGTTCCTTTAATTGGGTCGACATGTGTTGCTGGCGACGATGGGTGTAGGTAGGTTTGCGGCGTCTGGGGAAGGGAGTCGAGTGGCGGGGTAGGTGAGGTAGGGAAAAGGTAGGGTCGGGGGAGGTAAGGTAGGGTAAAAAAAGGATGGAAGATAGAAGGCTCGGGACGGGAGCAGCCAGCGACTTTCTTGTGTGGCACACCCGAGGAGGTGGGTGTGGGAGTAGGTGAGCTCAAGTGGGCAGTGGGCACCTAGGTAGTGGGCAGTGGGCGGTGGGCAGCAGGCGGTGGGCGGTGGGTTGGTGCTGGTGCTAGTGCTGGTGCCGGTGCTGGTGCTGGTGAGCCGACAACCCAGCGGAGGGCAAGGGTGTGTGACTGGTCAACACTTTGCAGATGGTGGGGTTCAATTGGGTTCCAGGGTTCCTCAAGGGTTCCAAGGTGCCAGAGTGCCAGGGTATGTAGTGTACTATGTAGTGTGGTTGTGCGTTGGTCACTGCTTGCTTGATCCTTGGGTTTTGCGGGGCATCCAGCCCGGTCCAAAAAGTCCACGGGCGTGACGGAAGAAAGAGGCTATCAACAAGAGAGCGCAACGCTGGGAACGCTGGCGGCTGTTGGCGCGACTATCGTGACAGCCGGCGCCGAACTATGTACGGAGTACTGTTCTGTACTGTACGTCACCACCCGCGGCAAAACAACCACTGCTGATCCCGACTTTTTGGCGTGGGAATTGGAGACGGGACGACGGGTGAGATTGCAAAAGTCACAGACTGAGGAACAACAGAGAGGAGGCACCCCTCAGATATGCCATTCTGTCATCATGCCCGGGCCAATTGCTGGCCGCAGACACCGATGAACCTAGTGGTGGTGCGGAATGGCTTCTGTAACTCTCGTGTTTTCATGCTCTGGCTACTTTGTGTCTCGCGGCATGTCCTTGGCACCTTCAAGCTTGTCCAATGTCTTTTACTCCAGGTTTTTATTGCCCTCTTGAGCCGGAATCGGTCAATGAGTGAGAGCACGACAAACATCCCACAGCCAGTCCCCTCCGAGAATTTATCAGATGTCGATGCAAGAGTCTCAGGTGGGCGGCGGCGGTGGTGGTGGTGGTCGGTTGTGCCAGTGGCACCACGTGTAAGTCGGGCACTTCATCATCCTGGATGTCGCCGGGCGTGGGGTTGGCAGCAGGACCGTGGATGAAAGAAATTCAAGGGTTTATGGCGGTTGGCCTCCAGGTCAGAGACCCTGTTCTGTTGGAGAGATGCTGTCAAGGCCGCTGCCGGAGCTGTGACTGCCAATCACTTCCCGCCGACTTGGCTCTCGCCTGACAGGACACTCGCGAATCGCCGTGATTAGCCCAAAAATCTACTAGAAAAAAGCAAGAGATAGGTCTGGTGAGTTGGACCGAAACTGGGTTGGGCAACTCACAGATACGACGCGGGCAGCCAATCAGCCGAATCTCTAGACAGCGAACAACTGGCTCCCGTCTCTGAGAGCTCTTCATCAACCCTCATTCAGCCTGGCCACGTGAACAGACCGTTGGCACCGGGCATGTCTGGTACCTATTCCTGCCATGTCTTGTGTCGTGACCAAATTGGACAAGACGGATGGATATGCAGCCAGCAAGTCTAAAGGCGAATGCGAGTGAAGAGATATGCAAGCTTTGCTGTGGTGTGGTAGCGGTCAAGAAAAAGATCCAGGGTCTGGCAACGGGGAATTTGGGGATGGAGGACGTGGATGGCGCTTGAAAGATGCCGAAATGCTACCTACCAAAGCTCACCACCCACCAGCGCCCAGTGCCTCATGTTCTCTCGATCAAAGGAAAGGGCCGTTTCGGGCGGCCGAGCACCTGGTAAGCTCGGCGACTCGCCCTGCAGAACTGACAGGCACACACATTCTCGTCTTGATCTCGATGGTTGATGACGCAAGAAATCAGAGAGGCTGGCAGCAGTTCGGAAGAGCTGTGTGTGAGTTGGCATTGCCAATCACAAGCTGCATACGAATATTCAGGACCCGCCTTTCTGACGGGACAGGCCCGAAATGGAAATGGACGGGAAGAATTCGAACTTCGGAAAATCCAAGTTTTCTCCGCGAGGTGGGGCTTGGTCAGTCAGATGGAAAAAACTTTTTTTTCTCACCCCAGCCTTTGCATTGCTCTTGCTCATGCAGCTCACGTGAATGTCACGCCTTCCTGTGCCATGGATACGATAAGACTTCTTTCTTGATCATCGTCAAGTTGAGGGCACATTTAACTGACAAATCATACAGGATTCGAGTTGACAAGAGAACTGGTGGCTGCGTCGTTGCCACCGCATTTGTCAGTCGCAGTCCAGACCGTCCACACGTCCACGTCCTTCCCACCTGGTACCCTCCATCACGTCCAATATCGACAAGAAAAGTTGGAGGGTGTCTCGTCTATTTCGCCGAATGTAATTCGTCCATCGCCACGCGTACCTTGCACAAGCGTGTTCTGCCCGCTCTCCATCCTCCATAGTACATACATCTACTGCTTTTTGCCAGCTTGCTTGGTAGAGACTCGAGTTTGGAGAGCCATGGACAGTGGGTTGTGTGGACGCCAGGTCCCGCCTACCCGTCCGGTCCGTTGACCACCCGCGGTAGCTTTTGGCGTCCCACGGTTCCATCCTGTCACCGGCTCCGAATTGACTAATCAGCTCCGTCCAGCTCCGATCGAGGCAAGAGATTCCGCGAGAATCAGACTTTTTGGCCCAAGTTGTGACGGCATAGTTCGCAAAGCACCCCACATCAGTGTCACCTTTCACCGGACTCTATAACTGAGGTGCATTGTTCATTTTTGCTGTTTTTGTTCGATGCGATGATATCTGAGAGCTGGGCCAGAATTGCAACTGCCGACATTGACACTCAGAAAGGTCATCAGCATGCAGTCTTGGATACGGATATGGTACTGCTGTTGTCATACGTCGCATGGCGGGGAGTTTCCTGCGCTCGGAGGCAGGTATCTTCCATCTCTCGCCGAGATGACATGAGCGTGTGAGTGTCCAGCAAAACTGACCAACCCCTCGACTCGAATCATGCTCCTCGCATATCCCTCTCCCACCAGTAGGCCGGGACGAAAGAACCCTATCGCGACTCTTGCCTGGATACATTCACGCCTCCTCTTCTTCTCTTCCTGCTCCTCCGCTTGGCCACCTCGATGGAGCTGAGGCAATATCTAGCATGCACCAAATCGGTCCGGAGAGTCTGCTTGCCCGAATTTTCTCTTGTCTGTTCATTCCCCTGTCAAAACTTGTCAGTCAATCGTCAACGCATGTGGTTTCCCCTCCCAATAATCTTGCCAGGAAGGCGGCTGCTCCCTACGTTGGGCAGCCACGGCATGTCTGCCAACTCACAACAACGGTTCAACCGACAGCCGAGGGGAAACAGCCTTGTGGTCCGAAGCTGCAGTCGTCGTCACCTTGGTTCTGCTCTCAAACCCCTCTCAAATCCCTTGTGATGGTCCCATGGTAGCCCCCCAGACGATGGGCACCGATGACATGAGGCTAAAAATGTCAAAGTTTTCATCTCTGTCGCCGCCCGAGTCTCGTTGCTACCATGGAGCGTCGGGGATCAGTCCCAAACTGGACCAGATGGATCCAAGGCACCTTGCAAGGCTTGTGGTCCCACAGAGTCCGCGATCTGGTGTTCCCCAAAAAAGCCGCTGCTCAGGTACGCACGGAATTTGTATGGTCAAAGGGGCTCGCCAAGGTGATTGGAGTTGTGTCCCCAAAAAAGCTCGACCGTTGTCGCAAAGATGACCCGACCGTTCCGCTGCGGCTCCAGCGAATCGCCAGTCGCAGCCGCCCTCCTCAGCATGAAGCTAATGCAAGGCACAGCGAGGTGATGGCGAGCTTGAGTGGAAGCGAGAACCGAGCAAAACCTGCCAGTGCCGAATCTGTCGACGGACCACATGGCGGCATGTCAATCGCTCTTTTGTAGACAGTCTTGAAGAGGTGTGTGTAAGTGCCGGGTCCAATCTCTTTTGTGCATGCGGTGGGAGCAAGAATTGAACTTGCTCTTTTCACAATGACCCCCTCACCGGTCATCCAAGCCCATCCCATTCCAATCCCAATGTGCCGAAATGGGATGATTCGGGCCAAGCAGGGCCCCTCTATGCGAGCATAGAGGGGAGAAAACGTGGCCCGGTAACCTGTCAGTCGAAGCAATATTGGCTTCCTCTTGCAGCCTGATCACCTTTTGGGCGCAATCATGTATTATCGGACTTCACAGTCTCATCATACCACTGCTGCGTATTCATCATCCGTAAATCACAAAGTTACAACCGTCAGCTTCTCATGCGAGCAAATGAAGGGAAAACAATGGCGCTACAACACCACATAGACGTGAAGCCTTGGTTCGGACATCTGCAATCACCGCAGTCAAAGGAGCGATTCGGTACCGGTGCGGCCAACAAGTGGCCGGCTGAGCGGGACGTATATCCCCCCAACCAAACTCTGCTTGCCCCTCCTCCTGGCTGGTTTTTTTTTTTTTTTTTTTAATATTCTCCAACAGTTCAAGGCGGGAAAGTACCCTATATGAAATATGTACGTGGCAGTGGGTATCCTGCAGAGTTTCCACTTTGCGTTGATTGCGGCGTGTAACTGACCCTGCAGGCTGAGAGCCCAATAGGGCGGATACGTTTCTCGCGAGGTTGCACTGGAATATTTTCCGCCGGGCTCTAGAATTAGGGCTTTGCTTGCCTTTTGTTCAGCATGGAGCAGAAGCATTTGAAAAACCACCCTGTTTACCAAGAGTGGGAAGTATGAATGGCAAGCGCGGTACCGAGGACTATTTTGGCTGAGCAAGGTTTCTGTCTGCCTTGTAAAAATACGTGACCAAACTAGGAGAACATACGGCTCCTGCTACCCGCTGACAGAGACTTGTCCCGGTTGACAAGGCGGCCGTGGGCCTCGACCGTGTCCTTCCCCTCACGGCGAGAAGATGACATGCGTCTCTGGGCTATATCGGACCGCTCGGTATTGGAGTTCTGAACAATGTTCCATCTACCCTTCTCCCCTGATCCCGGTTGGCGGGCCGCGGGTTCGCAGCTTTTCTGTCTGGCTGTTGAATACTAATCTTACCCGGCCCATCAAGGACTGGGGAGAGAAAAAGAGAGATGCCAACAATTTTCCTACCGGGCTAGCCGCTCCTTGTGAGCTTTGTTCCCCAAAAACGCATAGAGTACAACGAATTTGAGACGCCCGTGTGGGCCCAAGAAGTCCAAATCTGGACCAAGGTAGCCCAAGTTGTGAAAAGTGGTAGAGGTCATCAGCAAATCCCTGTCTATTTTATTAAGGACAGAAAGCTAGGTAGTTTGCCCGGCACACCCAAGAGGTAGAGTAGTAGACTAGTGAGATGACACCGGTGGTTGCCCTGATCGTGTGTTTACAACCGTGTCAACCTACCCCTGAATACCCCTGAAGCCCACGGGTCCTATAAGCTTCATCAAACCTTCAAGATGGCCCAGCAGCCGTCAGAAACCCAAAATCAGCCCCTTTCTCTGCCTGATTGACCTCTCTCCTGTACAGCCCTTTATACCCCCTTTCCTTCTCCCTTGCAATCCAAGCACTCTCCCCCCGTTCGCCCATCGCCTTCTTCCGCTGTTCAATCCTCGCTTTGATCTCCTCCTCCCCAATCTCAACATGCAAATACCTCTCCTCCGCATCAAAAGTAATCATGTCCCCGTCTTTGATAATCCCCAGCACGGACTCCGGATCCGCGCTCTCGGGAGAGACGTGCAAGATGATGGTGCCCCCAGCCGTGCCGCTCATACGCCCATCTGAGATCCGGAGCATATCCGTCACCCCTTTTGCTGCCAGCTTTCTCGGGATGGGGATCAAACCCGCCTCTGGCATGCCCGGGTTCCCCACCGGGCCGATATTTTGAAGGACCAGCACGGACGAAGGGGTGGCGTTGAGGTTGGGGGAGTCGATCCTCTCTGCTAGGTCTTTCGGACCGGAAAACACCACAGCAGGTCCAGTGTGGAAGAGGAGATTGCGGTCTTTGGAGGCGGAGGCTTTGATTACCGCCCCACCTGCGGAGGCGAGATTGCCTTTGGAAAGGATGACGAGTGAGCTGGAGGGATACAAGGGCTCGTGGTAACGGTGGATGATGGATTTGAGTGGTGAGTCTGGTGGTAGTGGGCGGAAGGGGATAGAAGCCAACTCCACTCCCAAGGTGCGGCCGGTGATGGTCATTACGTCGAGATGAAGAAGGGGCTTGAGCTCGTGGAGCAGGGCGATCATCCCGCCGGCGTTGTGAAAGTCGGTCATGTAATTGTCACCTGATGGTTTGAGGTCAACCAGTAGGGGGGTCTTGCGGCCGATATCGTCAATGGTGTGCAGGGTTATGGAACCGGCCAACTGGGGGTGGCGGTTGACAATCGCCATAAGATGGACAATGGCGTTGGTGGAGCCGCCTATCGCCTGGAGGACTGTGATGGCGTTGAGAAATGACTCCTTTGACAGTAGCGTTTGGGGTCGGAGTTGAGATTTCGCAAGGCTCACTGCATGAGTGCCTGTTGCTTCCGCTATTCTGAGACGCGAAGAGGACACAGCAGGTGCTGTCGCACTCGGCAAAGAAAGGGGCATGAGACCCAAAGCCAGGAGGATACAGGACATGGTGGATGCTGTGCCCATCACCCCGCAGGTTCCAGCCTAAAATTGATGTGAGAGACTGCCGAGCAAAGGTGAGATACTGTATACATGGGTATTCAAGACGTACTGTGGGTGCTAGCTCTTCGTTAAGAGCACTGATGTCTTCGATATCTAGACTTCCAGCACGGAACCTGGCCCAGTTATTCCGACAGTCTGTACAAGCCCCTATGCGTACACCCTGAAAGCTACCCGGCATCATTGGCCCAGTTACCAGATGGATGATGGGTTTGTTGGCTGAGATGCCTCCCATCAACTGAGCAGGGGTCGTCTTATCACAGCCTGTAGTTGTGTCAAAGAGCCATATATTTCCATGCCATGGAAGAAGCAAGCTTGAAGAGCTGGAGGACCTACCACCAATGAGGACAACAGAATCAACAGGCTGTGCTTGAATCATCTCTTCTGTATCCATGCTCATCAGATTTCGCAGATACATGCTCGTCGGAGAGGCGAACGACTCGTGGAGACTGATAGTGGGAAAGTCGATAGCCAAGCCACCGCTCAACTGGACGCCTCGTTTCACAGCATCTATGAGCTGGGGAATGTTGGCGTGGCAAGGGTTGAAACTGGAGTAAGTGTTGACGATGCCCACAATCGGCCGAGAAAGTGCATCCTCGCTGTACCCTAAAGCCTTGATGAAAAGTTTGCGCATGAAAAGGGAGAAGTGGGGATCGCCATAGGAAGCAAGCTTCTGTCTAAGACCTACTCCGTCAAAATTGAGAGGTTTTGCAAGATCATAATCCGGGTTGATATCCAAAGCATCGCTGTGCGGTTCCATAGCAGGCTGGATCTGGTGGGTGGTGAAGTCGAAGCGGTTGGTATCTCGGCACTGATTCTATTCAAAGAAAGGTCCATATAAAGTATAAGTAAGGTATGTTCTAGTGTGTACTGCACCAGTCCTTATCATACAAGTAGGTATTTTTTTAGGTCTTTCTGCGGGGAAATAATAGTAATGGGAGGTGTCATTTAGCGCTACGATTGCATCACGCCAATGAGACGGGATGAAAAGAAGGACAGTCAGTAGTTGTTAGCCAACGAGGAGCCTTAGACAAGCTTATATCTAGTTTAAGAGGTCAAAATGGAAGCCTCGGCCTAACAGACAACCAACAATCCGGAAGAGGGTGTGAATAGTAACGTCGTTTCTTTCCCTGAATGCCGGCTTAAGCTACCATGAAAGCCATCTCCGCTCTCAGTGCTCATCCAAAAGTCAAGGGCGTGTGGCTCAGTTGGTAGAGCGTTCGCTTAGCATACTACATTGTATGCGAAAGGTCCTGGGTTCGATTCCCAGCTCGTCCAAGATCCAGTCTCTCCAGGAGACCTCATACTTTTTGAGGGATTTTCGCCCTTGACCGGGATGTGAAACATCAATGCGTTGAGGTACCTGGCTACTGGGAATGACTAAGCCCTAGAAAAACTGGAAATAATGTTTAAATAGGAAAGAAACTAGATATCTTTTAAGTATAGAAGATTGGATTGTAAGAGATATCTCCTCTAATTAAGTAGCTAGGTAAAGTACTTATATGATACTTATAGGACTGAGAAAAGATTAGGAATTGTAAGAGTTAAGTCTGGTATTTTAAGTGGGACTACGGTGCTTAAGGTGAGCTTTAGCTTTTAAATTTTGCCGTGAAAATTTTCCACACCGAAATGCCGCAAACCCGTCCAGCCACACACAACCTTGCTCTCAAAAGATCCAATCCCTCTCCATCACTTCAACAAACAAAAGGCTCAGTCGGCTCCAAGCCCGGCTAGCTCAATCGGTAGAGCGTGAGACTCTTAAGGAGTACTCCGAAATCTCAAGGTTGTGGGTTCGACCCCCACGTCGGGCTCAATTCCCGTCGACGACAGACGCCTTTCATTTTTTTATCATGATATTATTTTTGTATTATTTTAGTCTTCTTTTCCCCCCTCTGTCAATGTATAACAGCTTGCTCTATGGGGCTGAGACCCAACACCAGGGTTAGTGTCTCTGATAATTTGCATCATATATATATACCTATATATACACCAGTCACACTGAACTACCATGCATGGTGAATTTGACTTCTCGTGCTTCCTCTATCTGAGCTCGGCAGAGCTGTTTGCAGCATTTTTCCAGTTCATGTTGAAGAATTCTGCCCTTGGTACCGGTTGCTGGCTGTGGTGGTAGTGGTGGTGTCTGCATTCGGAAAATAGGGGTCGTGTGTAGCTTCCCCTTTCCGCATCAAGACAGCATCATACACCGGAACAATGATCCAGGCAAATGACGTCCCAAACCATAGCTCTGGAAAACAGACAAAGAAACAACAGGAGCTTATCAACATGCTCCGACAGCTGAACTTGATGCCCCCCCCCCTAGAGAGAAGCTCCCCTTTCGCCCATCACCTAGCTGATATCGACATTGGATCGAAACACCAACATTTGAACCAAAAGATCAAGAGCATTTCAAGATGGGGGCCGCATCCAAAGTGATCCACATCATCCTCCGGGTGTTTGAGGTGATTTGTTCAGTCATCGTCCTCGGCCTCGTCGCTCGCTTCCTGCATCTGGTCTCCGAGGCAGGAGTCTCGGCCGATTCTCGCATCGTGTATGCCGTCGTCACGGCTTCCATCAGTACTTTATTTGCCCTGGTCTTCATCGCCCCGTTCATCTATGCCTACCTGGCCTTCCCCATGGATGCAATCCTATTTGTCATGTGGATTGTTGTTTTCGGCTTGTTGACCTCGGTATGGTCCCTTTTCTTTACTTGGTCTTTTGCTCAAAAGTCGGAAAACGGAGAGAATCCTGTTGAAAACGGCGGCAGAAAAGCTAACCCGTGTATGAACAGCGCACCGGCTCGTCCATGTGTAACGCATCCTGGTACTGGAACTACTGGGGATACTACTGGGGTGGGTGGTGGCGTGTGCCAGACCTGACAACCTGGGATAGGGGCTACGGTGGCTGCGCATCCTGGAGGGCAGTTTTGGCCTTCTCCTTTTTGGCTGCCATTGCCTTCCTCGTCAGCGCCATCTTGGGAGCAGTTGTGGTGCATCGCTACCGCCGCAAGAACTCCCCTGTGTAAGTGTATTCCCTTCAGTTCGCATCGGTATATCAAAGACAAGACAGAGTGGTGCTAACTGATTGTACGAGTGTTTAGAACCACCAGAGATATCTCGGCTCCTATTCCACAGTCTCCAGCCACAGGAAGACCCGAGACAGCTCAGGTTCATGACCCAAGGGCCCCGCCATCTGCTCCCGCTCAGCAGACGGTTGGCACGGCCATCGATGTTTAGGGATTCAGGGGTACTACGTTGGTGTGGTGGAAACATTCGGACAACCCCATCCAATATCATTATAGGTGATACTCGAGACTCTTTCAATCAGAGGTGGCTGTTGGTCAACAGGAAAAGCAAGGGCAAAAAGATTCCGGCTTGCGGATATGCAGTCGGTAGCCCAGTAATAAAGATTGAGAGATAGGAAAATGGAAACGTTTAAAAAGCAGTGTGAGAACAAAAGAATGAGGTTGCCCAATAACAGGATTGAACTGTTGACCTTCGCATGACTTTTTATAACCGTGAGGTTATATTAGTACGACGCTCTAACCAGCTGAGCTAATCGGGCTCTGGCTACTGCTGGTGTGGCAGATCGATATTGGGGTATAGATAGGTATGTAGAGAATATGCTTAGGGCTAGGGCTGTGGCTTTTTTGGCCAGCTTCATGCTGAAGCTTGATGTCACCAGAGTGGACACATGACAGGAATCAACCTTGCGGCCTGCTCGGGCCGGGTGGTGCTCATATATCCACTCACGACGGCATGCCCCATACACCAACGAGATGCGCGAGATCTCGGAACAATGGTGGAGCAAACGAAATGGGTAAAAGAGCCCGTATAAGCCGGGTGAATAATGCCGGTTTTTATTGCTCGATAGACTTGACAAACTGCTACTACCCAGGGTCGGTGGTATAGATAGTGGCAATACTGTTTGTCTGAAGAGGAGACGATTAGCACCTCATTCTCAACCAAGGATTGCGTGTTGGAGAAAGGTAGGTGGGGGTCAGGGAAACATGGGACGAGGATGGAATGTTTGGATTTCCAAGCAGAAGCCATCAAACCCAGAGCATGCAAGCTGGGGGCTTGCCTTCACATGCACGACGGTAGATGACACCCGCACCCGCACATGCAAGTTTCACGTCGTGTTCCCCCAGTCTTGGAACATGCGATCTTGGACGCTTCTGGCCGAGGAGCGGACATTTGCTCCAAGGCAGGCAGGCAGAGAGGGCCGCTAAAGCAGCGCGGGGGCATAGTTCATTGACACCCAACCCAAGAATCACCTCATGGCGTCAACGCGGCCTCGAATTGGGAGCGCGGGGAAGCTGGCGTCCTCCCCTGTCGCTCCGTGTCCGTTTGCCCTAGCTCGTCTGGTCGTCGCGGGGTTCTTGAATCTTGATCGCCCATGGGCCATCAGCATTTTACCATTTGGCATTATCAACGAGATAAGAGTGGGGTTGGTTGGTTCCATGGATGAATGATACACTACCTACACTACACACCTACACTACTACATGGAGTGGCAAACTGAGGCTGATGGGTGAGTCCAGGGTGTCTCTAGAGGTACCGAAGGAATGAATGAGTGAGTGAGTGAGATATGGAGTGGAAGAATGAGTGAGGATTCAACAGTTCCATGGAAGCCCCGGGGAGTCAAGACGTGAGGAGGAACCTGAGGAAGGATGCCGGGAAGGCCGGGACAGACGGGACAGAACAGAAAGGTTGATGACTGAATGGTCGTCGCATGGGCAGTTGCCTCGTTGGGGTCGTCGTCGTCTTCATCACTCGCAGCGGGAAGAAACGGGTGGGGTGGGGTCGTCTGCGGCCCTGCAGAGGAAGGGCCAGCGTGGGATGCAGCGCTGGGCGACAGGCAATGGCGTGGTTTTTTCCAACTCCGGACTTCGGGGATCCATGGCCAGCATCTGGTCGAGGCTGTTGCTGATTGGCTGTGGCATTCAGAACCGTGGGGAGTCCTTCCTGGAGGCTGCAAATTCGGGAGCTTGTGAAAAAGCCCATTTAACTCTCATGCCCACCATCCATCTTCCTTTGCACCCTCAAGTCCCCCGATCGTCTTCTTGCTCACGTCTCCTCGCTCCCGGATCGACCTGTCTCTATCGCCCATTCCAGCAACCAGCCCCCGACAAAACCCACAGCTTTCAATTGCCTTTCGAGAATCCCGTCAGGACAGCGAGGAGCACCCACTGAGCGGAACGACCGGAGCTTGCCCGAATAATACCCTACAACAACATGTTTGCCACCAGAGTTCTTCGTCAGGCTGCTCAGCACGCCGAGCGCACTCCCTCCATCAAGTTCCTCGGCAAGCGGACCATTCCAGGTGAGTTCCAGCCGGTGACGATGGAAATGCACAGGCTGCAGTTTTGAGCCATTTGAACGCTCCCAGGCTAACCTCGTATTCTTGGCACAGTCTCCATTGACCACACTCCCCGCCCCCACCCCGCTTCGCCGACCAACTCCCTTCCGGCCTCCTTCACCAACGGCTCGGCCCACACCTCGTTCAGCGCCTACCGTGACCACGCCCAGCAGTTTGGTCCCCTCCGCAAGACCATCCGCGCCGACGCCGGCATCGGCGGCAATGCCGGTGCCGCTCTTGGCTCGGTTGCTCCCGCCGCTGGTGTCTACTTCGACCGCAATGATCTCCCAGCCCGCTTCCACCGTGTCCCCTTGACCGCGGATGAGATCGAGGCCATTGAGACCGGTGGTGCCGCGGCCTGGGCCTGAGCATAATTTCAACCAACTCTATATATACGGCATGCAGGCACACTCTTCAATACCGGGGTGCCTCAACTTTACCTTTTCCCCCGCTACATCATACACCACTCCCTCGCGGGTTTCGTTTAGGGACCCCTTTTCTACTTTTTACACTACTAGATGTCATGATACCCGGACACGGCATGACACACGCCAGAGAGGCGAAAAACCATGGACGCCGCGGAAAAGCATAGGCATGGGCGGTGGGTTTACAGGACATCAAAACACTGGGATCAGGATGGCACGTCCGCACAAAGCTCTTTTGAGAAAGACAGGGCGGCGGCGGCCTTTCTTTTGTTTATAGGCGCATTGCACTTGGTTTGTGCAGGGCACGAAAGTGCCTCGATGTATGTGGGGGACTGGAGGGGGGGGATGGGAGATGACAAGATGGACTGATCAGAATGCGCCCACTGGAGTAGCATCCAAAGGTGTTTTTCTTTTTTGGTTTGATGATTTGGGACCTCAACAAGCAAACAGCTGTCTCGGCCCAGACTTCACTCCTGGTAGATCTGGTTTGACATTGATAAGCACAAAGAAATGAAAAACATTTCAAACTCCCACCTCGTTGTCCTCTTCCTACATAATGCCGCTCCGTGATGTGTAACTAGAAGCAGGGAATTGGGTTCCGGCCGAACGGATGTCTGAGCTTGGAGCTGTTGTCGGCCCAAGTCCGAAGCTGTTGCTGGGTAGACTTCCACATGCTGAGAACAGTTTCCATTGGAAAGAAACACAATTTCTTTGAACGGTCGGGTACCTATATGTTTCATTGCAACGGTCTGAGGTACACTGAGGCCAGTGTCAGTCTGGGTGATGGCCTTGGAGGGTAGTATAGAAATCAGGTCTGCCAGCTGGCCAACCAGAGGCCGATCCGGCACCACGGGTCGCGACAGCTGCTAAAATAAATTCCCCAGCAGGCGGGCCGGGGGCGGGTCGCGGGAGTTCCATGATGGCTCTTGTGACCTCTTCTGCGACTCATTGTTCAACCTCTAGTCCAAGCTCCGTGCTTGACCCCTCCTGACGTCGCAGCTCCGTCGTGTTGACTTCAGTCCCCCTTCCCCTTTGCGACTATACAATAAGACGGTCGCCTACGAAGCCTCACGATATCCTGAGCTTCTGCTCTCGAGAACCAACACCTAGAATAATTATGCGCACAGAATGCACCACGAGTTTGTCGATACAGTTTTAGTTGGTAAAGACGTGGTCAAGGGAGGGCAGGACGACCTGAGCGGCACCCTAAATACCGCCAGAATGAGAGAAGCCGGAGCACCCGGCGCGAATGCTGGCGCCGAGGAGAAGTGTCCAGTCGACCATAAAACCCGCGAGCTATGGATGCAACAGGCGAGGGCAAAGGAGGAAGCAGCACAGAACGCCAACAACAAGTCGAGACCACCAGTAACAGAACCCTCCGCCCAAGCACAGAAACCAGAGCAATCCTCCTCTTGGACATCATGGCTTCGCCTCCCCTCCTTCGTTTCCCCCGCCTCGCCCGCAACGACCTCGACAACCCCGCCAACACAACCTCGCGCTTCCGTCCTCGACGAAGTCCGCGAAATTTCCTCGATCCCCCGGTCCAAAGACACAGGCCCCTCCGCCTGCCCCCAGAACAGTGAGCAAGAAACCGGCACATCCGAGTCGGGCCATTGGATATACCCGTCAGAAAAGCAATTTTTCGAGGCCATGAGGAGAAAAGGCTTCACGTCGGCCCAGGCCAAGGACATGAAGACGGTCGTGCCCATTCACAACGCCGTGAATGAGCGCGCCTGGGCTGAGATTCTCAAGTGGGAGGCGCCCTACGACTCAAAGTCCTGCGGCGGTCCAAGGTTATACTCGTTCGCGGGAGAAAAGGGCAAAATGACGCCCAAGGCGAGGATCAACACCTTGCTGGGGTACACAGCGCCGTTTGACAGGCACGATTGGGTCGTAGACAGGTGTGGGACAAAGGTGGAATACGTCATTGACTTTTACTCGGGGAGGGATACGTCGGGCGGAGGCAAGCTGAACTTTTACCTGGATGTCAGGCCGAAGCTAAACACCTGGGAGGGCGTCAAGATGAGGGCGTTGAAGGCTACCGGGTTGGCGTAAAACAAGAGAGAGGAAGACAATTACAAAACTCTCTGCTCGCTTCTGGTGTCTGTCAAAGCCGTGTACGTTATAGGTGTTGGGAGGAAACGGAGTATTGTGAGTGTGGCGTTTAGGTCATGGGAAAGGGGAAGGAAACAAAAGCAAAATGAAATTAAACGTTTAGGTGCAGTTCTGGCCTGCGTGGTATCTCTAATGATGTACAACTGTCTATCTCCCGTCCCGCATTCCAGCCCACGTGTTGGCGTAGATAGTATTGAGTCTGTCCAAGATTATTTCAGTCATGTTTCGATTCTTGACGCCCAGAGTGTCGCAAAAGCCCCTCTTTTTCTGGCGTGCCTGGGAGAGTGTCAGTCGATGAACCATGAGAGCCCTCGAGTTAGGAGAACTCAGACTCACCTTTCCTATCCCCCACCCGTACCCTCACGGGCAACCTTGTCTCCAGCGCGTTTGCGTCCAAATCCCACCCGGCAGCCGTGAGGGCGGAAAATATTGACCCCTTCTGCTCCTCAGCCACATAGCCCAAAGGCATCTCGCTCTCATAATGGCTCTCCAGCCCGTCTTTGAAGGCAGATCCAAAGTGATAGGCATGGTTGACCGCGTCAAGCCAAGCCGCCAGTGGGCTCTTGACCGTTTCCTTTAGAGCAATCTTCATGTAAAAATACCCGCCCCGGTGCCATATCCCCATAAAGTACGTCTTGGTCTCCAGATCATACCTGTGATACCCCCTCGGGTTCCACGCTTTCAGTTCTCCGTACGTCGCAAAGTCGCAAAACCCCGTGTAATCCCCCGTTTTGCTGCTCAGCTCTCCCCTTCCGTTCATCAGGATGCTCTCCCTCTGCGACACCTGGGCCGGGTCCAACACCGTCCCGCTCTCCAGCCACTCCCTAAACACAATCGTCGCCCGTTGCCTGTTCAGACTGGTCATTCTTACTGCCATGACAGCCCGGTAGTTCATGGCCAGATGACACCCCGCCAGGATAATCATCAGCCCCCACACCTTGTGTTTATCCTCCACCAGCCTGACCACCAAACTCCCCACCAGCATCCCCAGCAGCGACACCACCGTTTCTTGCGACGCCTCCTTCGCGTTGAGCTCGGCCAAGTTCCCCGTCACAGCGAAATGCGCCGACAAACTCGCCTTGCTCGCATTCGCCGCCACGCCACAGAGACTTCTCAGCACCCCCGCCGATACAATCACCCCCAGCTTCGGTAGGTACGGCAAAGCCGGAGTCAACAGATCCAGAAACTGCGCCGCATCGTTGAAGATGTCGGCCAAGAACCGATAGAACTTGCATTCCGGTTCTATCGCCTGGCCCATGCGGTGGGCAAACAGTATCGTCGCTATTCTCGAGATGGTGTCACCCGTGATTTTCAGAATCAGCGCTCCCGTGGGGGAGGCCTCGCTGCTCCCTACCCCCAACCCCTCCAACACGGCGCGGGAGGCCAACAATGACGTGATGGACGAGGCAAAGGCCTGGAGGGAATCGTAGGTTTGGTACGGCAGATAGTCGGTCGTGACGGTGTGGGGATATCCGGCCGGTAGGAAGGCGTAGAGGAGAGCTTTGGCGGTTGGGACGACGGTTTTGGTCTGATATGCCAACGGGGGAGATTAGTCGGGATGGGATGATGAAGCGAGAGGAGCAAAAGAGGCAGGATCGCAAGGGGAAACATACGGCGATGAAGGGCTCTTTTTGGCCGTCGCCCGTATAAGTGCAGAGCACGTCGCCTGCCGGGTCAATGTCGTAACATGTTTTGGCGGAGCTCATCGCGAGCTTCCCTCGCCGTTGCGTGGCTTGGTGACAACGGGCACGCAGATAGCTAAATGAGCAAGTAGGTAGGTAGCTCGCTCAAACGCTGGCGCATTCGGGTGTGTTGTGTGGCACGGTAGATGCTGTGCTCGGTCGTCGGTTTGCGCCTTGTCTTCGGATCTTGTCTTGATATCATCAAGATATGAAGGGGAGGTCAGTTCAAGGTCAAAAGGTATTAGTGTACAGCAGCCCAGCCAGGTTCCAGAACAGGAACAGGTACCAAGACAAGAACAGGCTTGGCGCGTGCCGAGGCGCGGGAGTGATGCCCTTGTTGCTCCCCCCTGAACTGGCACTAGAAACGGTTGCGGCTGGGGCGCTTCTGACGTAACGCGGCCAGGTTTGGGAGCTTATCGTGCCCCAGCTTAGGTTTATCCCGTCGGTCCTTGGCTCCTTTCCAGCAACCCTTTGCTTCATCCCACTCGGCACCAACGCTGCATTTGACTGCACAAGTGATCCTCAGGTTTCATGGTCAGGCACAAGGGAGATCGAGTCCCTTTCTGGGTGCCTGAGTCTCCGTATTACAGGCGCTAATCGCATCGTGGTATATCCAGCTAACAACATACAAAGCACAAAGTCTAGTAACCCAACATCCGGCCAAATCACCTTTTTGCGGGAGTCCCGTCCTCAGCAACAAGGAACTCGTCCGTCTTGACTGGCCCCTCACCAACACCGGTCATGATAACTCGGCTGACACCGCCCTTCAGCAAGCCAGCAACATTCTCATCGAGCGAGATGGTGGGCTTGAGACCCTTGATATCCGCACTCTTCCACCCACCAATATCGGCACCCTGGAGGACGTGATAGAATGTGCCCACGACCGCTTCCGTGTCCTTCTCCTGGTAGTAGATGACCGCGTTCGGGCCGGCGTCAAAAGTGTAGGCCGCCACAGTCCTGCCAGCCTTCTCGTTGATGGCCTCCACGGCCCGGATGGCCGCTCTTGACACATCATTCATGTAGAAGATGGGGGGGTAGGTATCAGCGCAGGTGGCGTGGAACGAGTTGCTATCCCTCATGGTGACCTCGGCAAACTTCTCAAAGTCCTTCTCGGCGATGGCCTTCTCCATGATGGCCATGTTCTCAGGCACCACGGTGGTGATGCGCTCGCGAAAGAGGCCAGAGGTAGCGACGGTCTGCTGCATGCCCGAGCTGGAGCTGACGCCCTTCTTGGCGGCAGAGACAACCAGGATCAAGGCGCGCATGTCGGGCCAGTGCGAGGCCTCGGCAACTTGATCGGCCATCGAGTCGGTGCCATCAGCCTTGTCACCCATTCGCCAGGCAACGTAACCACCGAAGAGACTGCGGCAGGCCGAGCCAGACCCTTGGCGGGCGATCAGGCTCAACTCGGAGGGGGAGGCCGGGAGCTCGTAGAGGTTGGCGATGGCGCGGACGAGGGCAGCAAAGCCGGCGGCCGAGGAGGCCAGACCGGCGGCGGTAGGGAAGTTGTTCTCGGAGACGAGGCGGAGAGGGTAGGTGGAAAGCTTAGGGAGCGAGGAATCGGCGGCTTCGAGGGCAGCGCGGCGGGAACGCAGTTCGCGGAGGCATGCTTGGGTTCGGGCACCCGAAATGTCGGATGGCTCGCCGTTGAGAAGGAGAGAGTCGCCCTCGCTGGCAGGGAACGAGGCCGAGCATGAGGCCGTGGTCAGAGTACGGAGGTCGGCCTGGGAGAGGGTCACGCTCAGGGAGCTGTTTGTTGGGAGGTTGAGTTTGGCATCACGCTTGCCCCAGTACCTGGTGTTGGGCTGGAGTGTTAGTGCGGCTGGTGCTAGACATTGGGGAGCGGGGCTGGCACGGAGCGGACAGACTTGACAACGGCAATGTTGACGGGCGCCGTGGTGCTCGCGCGGTAGACTTTGTCAGACATGTTGGCTTTGGTATTGAGGCAAGACTGGCTGGAGGAGAGGAAGGGCAGAAGGGAGAAGCTGAAATTACATGGAGCGGTCAGGAACAAGGGGCTTTTCTCCTTTCAGATCATCACATTTGGCGGGGTAGCAACAGCTTGGGGCCTTGGGGGTTCCAGAGCCCAAGTGGGCCACCTGCGGGGCACCATGCAGGGGTGGGGTGGTTCCGCTACATCAAGCACAGACCATTTAGGTATTAATCGATAACTAGCGGTCGGCCTCGCCACATGAACAGCTCTCATATTCAAATGAAGATGCTGCTGCTGAGCATAACCTTAGGAACACAGCTGGATCGGCGGCATTCTACCAGCCTGTTACCCGCTTTAGTATCATCATTGGCAATGTTGTTACCCAAGTACGTGTGGCTTACACAACTGGTCATTTTCAGGGAGCACCCTCGGCAGAAACCTCCCACCCATCAAAACTGCACATGAGATGTCGAACTTCAATAGTTATTTTGAATGAAACCTTCATGAAGCAATAGCCCGATTAGCTCAGCTGGTTAGAGCGTCGTACTAATATTTCCGCAAGGGTAATATCAAGTCATGCGAAGGTCAACAGTTCAATCCTGTTATTGGGCAGATTCGTTTTCTTTTGGCTCCACCACCTTATATCATGATTTCTTTTCTACCTTACCTTGTCTCTTCTCACATTTTACCATTAGCCGGGTAGCCCAGTGCCGGCCAAATACCCCAGCTATTAGAGTTCATCGTGTCCTTGTTCGTGAGGTTCCTCTCCTCTCCAAGGTTTCACCTTGCCCTGAATGATGTCCCCCAGAAATGCCTCCACCGCGGTCGCTGAAATAGCCTCCTTGCTCGTGTAAGGGTAAACGTCCCCGTTGTTTGGATTCTGTACCGACAGTCCTGTCCCATCCCCTGTCAGGCCCATCATCTTGGCCGCATCAGCATATTCTTTTGCGTCGATAGTCACAAAATGGAGGTATTCGTCATATTTCCTGGCCAACGGTCGAATCTCAGAGACAAAATCATCCTTTGCCTGCTGAGAATGGGAAAAGAAGTAAACGATACTTTTTCCCGACTGTTTATCTGGATGTGAGCATGTACGGATTACAGAGCAGGATTGGCATGGCAGCAGCTCACCTGAAAGAAATCTATTTCGTTCCTCCTCGTCATCTCAGGGATAAGGGCTGTTGCGCAGCTGAAAATAAAGTCTTGAAGTGCCCCGGGCCCGGACAAGTCGTCTCTGGTGGCGGACAGGCTTGTTTCGTCTACATTGTTGAAACACTCGACAAGCAATTTCGAGATGGCGTAGTCGGCAATACCAAAGGAATATCGATCATGATACTGCTTTGCCAGCTTCGTGAAATCCTCCTTGGTCTGCTTCTCGGTGGGTCCAAAGTGCCCAATGAAGGTGATATCGTCAGATGTCTGGAACGATGGTATGGACTTGTCGTTTACGTGAGAGACGACGGGGCGACTCTGTCGCTGTACAAATGACTTGATCTGTTGGGCTTTTCGCGGACCTCGGTAGGAGGTGTAAGAGCCATCTTGTTTGTAAAGCCGGATCGTCGGGCATGATCGGACATTGTATTGCTGGCATAGTTTTGCGTCTTTGGAGCAGTCTATGCTGATATATAGACTCGCTTGATCCCTCTTTTGGAAATCCATCCATTCATGTTGCAAAGCCTGGGTGTTCTCCCTGGAAAGTGTCAGGTTATCAACACAAGCACATGGTTGAGGCATAGGTATCGTCCACCTACTCCTCTGGGAGGACAACTGAAGATTGGTTAGAACATGTACCGATGTATACCATCCATTATGAAGCAACTTACATGCAACAAGCGTCTGCTCTCGACTTTCGAGAGTGGCCTTTAATTCCTTTCCTTCGAGGTGGTCCCATGCCAAGACAAACTGCAAGAACAGCACAAGAGCAGTACAAAACGTCCATATTGGCTCTCTCATGATGAACTAGGTAGGTACCTTTTCATTTGCAGACCGGGCATACAGGTTTGTGTTGAGAAAACGGATGGATTTGAGATTGGGACCGAAGCTTCATTTGAGTTGGAGGGCCGACAGGGGGTGCTCTCCACAGGGGTGCATGATTCGGGGGCACAGATCGACCGCCTGTGACAGAGGAGAGAGCCGAGAACACACCAAGAAAGCTTCGCTCAGCGTCATTTTGCTGCAAACGCAACACCATGTGTTTCATCATGTCAAAACGTCTGCTTGTCATCGGCCCATATCCGGCGCAGCTGGTTTTAGGGGCCAGACGCTTTTTAAGAGACGTCATTCCCATTTCCATCTGGAAATAACTTCAAGGCTGGATACCTAGAACACATACAGAGTACCATCACCTATCATCATGGGTCTGCTAAAGTCGCTACTTGCAGCGCTCAGCGCATCCACGCTCATCTCTGCCAGTACATCAAGGACAGGCACTGGAGATGACATACAAAAGCCAATCGAGCTCGGCAACTATGCCTGCGAACATCCGCCCTACAAGGTCCTCATGGTTTCAAAGTCGCCATTGGTCATTTACATAAAAGACTTTCTTACTCCGCCAGAACGTGCTCACCTGCTGAACTTGACGTAAGCTTTTTTGCATATCGCCCATTGAAACCATCATACCTACCAGGTACCTAGACTCACCATACCGCAGTGACAAAACCTTCACCCGTTCCGGTGTGACGAGTGGCAACTCCAAAAGCCATCTCTCAGTCCGGACATCACAAAGCACCACGGCACCCCGCGATGCAGTGGTGAGGTGTATTGAATCCCGAGCCCTTGCATTCCAGGGCTATGACACACCCGAGACACATTTGGAGCCCCTCCAGCTGGTCAAATACGGCCCATCAGAACGCTACCACTTTCACACCGACTGGTTCACATCCTCTTCCCACACCCAAGGCCTTGGGGGAAACAGAGTCAGCTCTTTCTTCGCCTATGTTCACGTCGCCAACGATACCATGGGTGGAGGGACCAATTTTCCCAGGTTGGACGCTCCCGCGAACGACAAGTGGTGCCAGGAGGGGATCGTAGACTGCGATGAGGAGTGGGAGAACGGGGTGACATTCCGGCCTGTCGAGGGCAATGCTATTTACTGGGAGAATCTGTTGCTGGATGGACGGGGTGACGAGAGGACTCTCCATGCTGGGCTGCCTGTGCTTTCGGGAGGAAAGGTGGGAATGAATATCTGGACCAGACAAGAACCTCTGCCAGAGGGGATAAGGGGCGATGATTTGTGATGATAGGTACCTTGGCATAGAACCGTGAAGAAGACGGCGTTAATCCAAGCTACAGCTAACACCTTTGTCGGCCGCTGCATCGGAGTTAAATCCCGCCCACAAAATCCGCGGCCGCCAAACTCCGGAGACAATGGCCAATATAACCCAGCATATAGAGCCATAAGGGCGTATTATTTTGTGGTTGAATTGTGCTAAACTCCGGACTGGGTCCCTGTATGATGCAATGAACTCATGATGGGGGGCACTTCATTGGAATTGTATGGATTTGGTCTGCCTAAAGACATCGTAACCTTGGTGGCATGTGATGATTTTGTATGTATATAAGAATGAATGCCTACCTTATCTTTTTTTTGCACCACATTCTTCAATATTCTCAATCATCAATCTTCAACAACAAGCACTTCCTGAAACACCATGTCTTCAGTCACCATTCCTACCCGCAAGCTGGGCCGCAACGGCCCCGAGATCCCAGCCATCGGACTCGGTCTGATGGGTCTGAGCATCGCCTATGGCAACCCAGGGTACATACAATTCCAGACACGCGACCCCTTTTACCCCTTTCCATACTCTAACATGACAAACCTATCACTGCAGCGACGAATCCACCCGTCTTGCCTTCCTCGACCACGCTTGGTCCATCGGTTGCACAAACTGGGACACGGCCGACGTGTACGGTGACTGCGAAGACCTCCTCGGCAAGTGGTTCTCCCTTCACCCTGAGCGTCGCAAGGATATTTTCCTCGCCTCCAAGTTCGGCCTCGGCAGCCGCGTGGATGCCGAAGGCGAGTTCAAATTTGTGATTGATTCGACCCCCGAGTACGCCCGGAAATCCATCCAGCAGAGTCTGAAAAGACTCGGCGTGGAATATCTTGACTTGTATTACATTCACCGCACCGACGGGAAGACGCCTATTGAAAAGACGGTGGAGGCGTTGAAGGAGTTGAAGGAGTATGCCATCCCCCCTTCCATGCTCACAGGACAGAAACAAGTACTGACGAAGAAAAATAGACAGGGAAAGATCAAGGCAATTGGGATATCGGAATGCTCGTCCAACACCCTTCGCCGGGCTTCCAAGATTGTCCAGATTGATGCCGTTCAAGTGGAATACAACCCCTGGCAGCTTGACATCGAGAACGAGACCGGGACTCATCTGTTGGACACGTGCCGTGAGCTGGGCGTGACGGTATTTGCCTACTCGCCGCTGGGCAGGGGTTTTCTCACGGGACAGATCAAGTCTGTCGATGACTTCGCCGCGGATGATTTTCGCCGGCTGGTTCCAAGGTTCAACCCCGAGAACTTTTCCAAGAATCTCGAGGTTGTCGAGAAACTGGGGCAGATTGCAAAGAAAAAGGGTAGGTTCCCCGTATCTATCAATACCTTAGGCCATGTGCCTTGGAGGAAGACGACTGACAAGAGAGATAGGCTGTACGACCGGCCAACTGACACTGGCGTGGCTCATGGCACAGGGGCCCGACATCATCCCTATCCCGGGGACCAAAAAGATCAAGTATCTGGACGAGAACGTGGCTTCCAGCAATGTGGTTCTCTCGGACGAGGACGTCAAGGAGATCAGGGCTACTATCAATAGCGCCGAAGTCAGAGGAGACCGTCTTGTTCCTGGCTTTTTTGACGGACTCGGAGTTGATGAGCAGCTGTACCAAGACACCCCTGCGCTGTAGGTCGGGAGCTAAAGATTTTTCAAAGGGAAAGGCTCATCCCGTCTGGATCAAGGATGAATAGGTAGTTGTGATGTTTGTACTTCAAATTACGCTCTCCGCAAAATTACCCTTGGCTAGGTACCTATATAAATACACCTTTGCTGTGAGCATACGTGGAGCAGCCGCTACTCCCCGCGCCTAGTCACACGCACCCAGAAGTCGTCAAACATCCACACACCCTGTTTGAAACTGTCAGTGGTTCACTTCCATAACCTAGTAGCTTGATGGTAGGGATACGTACCGCATTGTTGACTTTGGCAGCATTGAAAGGGTTGATGACGGACCACTCGTATCGCCTCAGGAGCTGTTGTCGTCAAGTTAGCCTTGTCTTTTACCCGCCTTTGGACAGGACTCACCTCGACAAAGATCTTGTTGAATTCCATCAGGGCCACCGTCTTGCCGGGACACTGCCATTTTCCAAAATGAAAGACCAGATCGGCGGTCGCCTTCATCTTTTCCAGCTGGTCCTCATCTGCGTCCAACCACCGTTCGGGCCTGAAGGTTTCGGCATCCTCGCCGAATGTCTTTTTGTTGTGGTGAATAGCAAGAGGGGAAGATCCGATTTGTGTTCCACCAGGGATAAACTTGCCGCAAATGACATCACCGCCGGGAGGAACCTGTTTGAAAAAAGCACCACCAGCAGGGGGGAGAATACGGAGAGCTTCTCTAATCACGGCCTGAAGATAAGGAAGCTGCCGCGCCTCAGCATCCTTGATGGGAGAGGATATGGCCCCCTTGGCGATGGCCTCGTCGATTTCTTGCTGGAGCTTCTGATAGACGGGTGGATTGGTGCAGATGTTGAGCATGACGGCGCGGATGGTGGAAGCAGAGGTGTCGGACCCGGCCACAATCTGCAGGACGGCCTCGCCCTGAGCCTCTTCGAGGTTCAGACCGTGGCGGATAAAGGACCCAAGCATGTCCTGCTGAGGGACGGCATTAGGGGCGAAACGAGCGGCCACGGCATTGTTGGTCACACCAATAAAGGCGCCGAAGCCAATCTTGTCCGTCTCCTTGGGCAACAGCCATCTGAGGAAGCGAGACTGGATAATGTTGGCCAGTGTGGGAATGCTTCCGAGGGTCAACATGGCCGGGATGGATGCCGTGGTAATCTTGATGTAATCGTAGACATCCTCATCCCTTTCCAGGTAGCCCAGGGGCTCACCAAAGGCCAAATCGCTGATGACATCAAGCGTAAAGTACTGAGCCTTTTGACCAAAGTCCATGGGACGGTAATGTTTGGGGGTCGAGATGTACTTTCTCTCGATCAGGTCGACCAGCCGAGAGATCTCGGTCTCGATGGTGCTTTCCATGGACAGATTTTCCTTGCCAGAGTACCCAGCAACCATCTTGTTGCGCAAAGCCGTGTGGCCGGCCTCATCGCGCATGGAAAACAAATTGTCCCTTGTGGGATTTAAACGCCAAGCTTCATACCCTACCGTGCATCAAAAAAAAGAGCAATACGCAGTTAGCATTAGAGTGTCTGAGCCGGGGCGAGAGGAGCTTGCGAAGTCTTACACGGTCCTCTGATGTAGGGTGACCGGACGGCCATCATCTTGCGCAACACATCGGGGTCATTGGTAACAAGGTCATTGGGTCCGATACGCACAAGGGGCCCTGGGGAGGATGGCGGTGATCAGCACATTGGATGGTTTCCATCAACACAAAGACAGCACGAGGCCGGGTGAGACGACTGCAACGCACCATGCTTGTCGTTGAGGTCTTTGAGAACCTGAGGGAGCGTCCCCTTGATAGACTCGCGGATCTGCCAGTACTTGGAGACGGCGGCCAGTTTGGGTCCGGGGACATGGGAGAGGCGGTACCACTGGATGATGGTGGGTAGGACGAGCAGCGCCACCACTCCAGCGACAAAGACGGTCGCGGCAGTTGCTCCAGTGGCATCCAGGGCGCGTGCTATTAGCGCTGCTGCGGGGTGGTCGGTGAAAGCCATGCTGCTGCTGCTGCTGCTACTGCTGCTGCTGGGCCGTGTGTTCCAGCTTTTGCAAAATCCGTGGAGGACAAGGACAGGGCGGTGGGAAGACCGAGTATTTTACCCGGGCTCGGGGCTTTCTGGGTGTCTGGTCCCAGGAATCTGGGAAGAGGGGGTTTTGGGAATGGGAGCGAGCAGCAGTGGGTGGAATGCAGATGCACATCAGCAATACTTTGGTCCAACGTACCAACACACATCTGGATAAGCCAAGTGAGGTAAGGTAGGTCGCTACACTAGCACATTATTTACCTAGGTAGTGTGGTAGTGTAGTGGTGTAGCAGCATCCTAGCTGGAGGTAAACTACAGACGTGGTTTGTTTGTCTAGCGCGGTACAGCCAAGGCCACTATCACCATCTTTAGTAATTATCTAGGAGCCACCACACAGAAAAAAAGAGCCTATTCATAAAAGACCCTGGTAAGCGAGAGAAAGCCCCTTGACACTCGATTTTCTTGGATTTCGGTACGATCTTCCAGTGGCTTAAAACCCTTGCGATTTATCCACCTGAGGTACTCGCTAGACGAACAAACCAGGTCAGTAGTTTACATACATACCCCCCCCCCCACCATTCCCTGGTCCTCACCGCCGCGGCACCGGGCAGTTGGTTCGTTGGTGTCTCGCGTAGGGTCTTGGACAGCCCTTGCTGCTGGGTCGTGGGTGACGGTGCTGGCCAATCCCTTTGTCCTGTCGTGCCTGTCTGTCTTTCCATCTCCACCCGCTAGTGGTCCAGCCTGTCCCTTGGGTCGTCTTTCCCTTCCCGCTTCAAGACAAGCGTTGCCCATCTCCGAGCCCGTCCTGGAGGCGAAAAAGTGTCTCGGGCGCGGCCATCAAACCGTCTGGCTCCCCCTTCAGTGCTTCACGCTTTCACTGCTCTCCCCCGTCCGTCCTCTGTGATTTCGTCGCTTCTCCTACCATCTCCATCTTTTTCTGCGTGTTGGGGGGACCCTTGTAGGTGCAGCGCCGACGACAAACAGAGCAGCAAAAATGGCCGACGCGGAGAACAAACCAACAACGGCCCCCGACACAAACCCCGCTCCTCCAACAGGCGACGCCCCGGTCAGTCCCGCAAAGGAGCCACCACCAGCTTCGAGCCCAACGGCAACCACCTTCCCGCCGGCTCGGGACGGCGCGCCTCTCAACACCGCCGCCGCCGCCGCCGCCGTGGTGACCATTGCCGTAGCAGAGGAGCTTCAGCCAGATGTATGACGGGTCACCATCTCCTTACCTACCTACCTATCCAGCGGGGCAATGATTTTGAATGCTGACCCAAGCTTCGGTTGGCTCGCTTAGGACTCGGACGAAGTTGACTCGACTTTCGATGATGGAGATTCGGCCATCGCCAGTGTGAGTCTGCCATGAGGTGGACAATGCTCCTATCCATAGAGGTAGACTTTGTTAACACAGCTGGGAAAAGCTTCACTCATCCACCACATCCCTTCGCGACGAATTGATCCTGCAGGTCAAGGAACATGGCAGGCAATACCAGGGTTACCTGGAAGCGAGTGAGTGTGACGTGCATCCAGCTGCTTGCCCTGTTCAGCATCGCATCTTGAGCCAATCAGTCAGCTAACCAAATCCAGAATATGTTCTTCCAATGGATGAGGTAGGATTTCGCCATCACCAACCAACATGCAACTTGCATCACCATGGGTGGCTGACTGTGATCTCACAATCCAGCAAGAACTAGAACGATTAGGTATGAATAGGTATCAGACCATGAGCCAGGGACTACCGGCTAATTGGGTTGCAACAGATTTCCAATGCCACTTGGTCTGGCTCACGCTGGACAAGCAACACAGCACTGCACCCATCCAAAACATCCAACGAGCGCTGGATGTAGGGTGTGGCACAGGCATCTGGGCCATCGAATTTGGTATGTCCTGTCATGCCTTCCAACATGTGGTGCAACCTTGACATGGTCACTAACCTCATGTCCAGCCGATGAGCACCCCGAAGCAGAGGTGCTGGGTGTTGACCTTGCTCCGGTGCAGCCTCAATGGTATTCCCATCCAGCCATCCAACCCTTGGCTTGAGCCGAACTCCCCGAGTCCCGTACTTACATACCTATCCACAGTGTCCCCCCCAATCTGATCTTCGAAGTCGACGACCTCGAACAACCTTGGAACTTCACCCAGCGTTTTGATTACATCCACTGCCAGCTCATGATTGGCGCCTTCCAGGACTGGCCCAAATTCTTCCGCCAGTCTCGCGAGTTCCTCGCCGGACCCAACAGCTACACCGAGGTTCATGATATCGACTTCTTCATCCGCTGCGACGATGGCACCCTCCCACCTGACTCGGCCCTGGCCAAGTGGCACGAACTGATGCATGACGCTGCCAACAAGGCCGGATTCCCACTCGACGCCATCAACAGAGTCCCCGAGATGATGGCCGATGCCGGCTATGTTGATATTGTGGCCAGGCAGGTCAAGTGGCCCATCAACACGTGGCCGAGGGATCCGAAGCATAAGGAGCTGGGGAAGTGGGCGCACGAGAACTTCAGCTGGGGGTGTGAGAGCATGAGTCTGGCCCTGTTTACGAGGGTGCTGGGTTGGTCGGCGGATGAGGTGAGGATCTTTATGATTTCGGTCAGGAAGGACTTGAGGGATAGGAAACTGCATGCTTATTGGAATTTCTGGATCGTATATGGACGGAGGGGTTAGAGCTGCTGCTACGGTTGTTTGTTGACTTTGGGACTTGAATATTTGGCTTGTTTAGTTGGACATATGGGACCGTTAAGCGCACGTTAAAATTATGGAGCGAATTCGTATTTCTCTCATCGTAGATAGCGCCTGTATACGGTCGGTCCTTACCTACCTTATCTTGCACAGTTTAATTAGACCTTGTCGAATCAAGAGTATATAATTGGCGTAAAACCTCTTGTGAAGGGACAGTTACATCTTGGACACGAAATGCAACACCCGAGGAGACAGACATTGTGCAAATAATAAGCTCTGACAATGCGTCAGGCAACGAGTGTGTTCGAGTTAAGCGATCATGGCTATGTAGAAGACCTCCATGATAGTGAATATGAAAAAAAGAAGAAAAAAAGAATAAAAACAAGTGTCACACTCAAACAAAGGCTACCTAGCATAAAACTCGACAAGAGGTGATCCCAAACACAGCCCAAAAAGCTACAAACAAACACACTCAGATATCTCCGGACTGGTTACCGGGCGTCTCATGGCAAATTCCCGTCATGATCATCACGGCATCCAACCAACATGTCGTAAATCATCCCGTGTACCCACAGGTAGGTAGGTAGGTATCTACCCAACACCGCTGACGTGCATACCACCACCTGCACATCAGCCGCCGCACATCTCGACAACACCCCCACGCAGGCGGCGGAAACAAACCTGCAAAAGCAAGCCACCTTAGGCAGCCTCCACCCCAACAACTGCCTTCTTGTTCTGCACTCTCGCCAATCTCTTTCTCTTTCCAGCCTTCCACGTCTCCACAATCAAGATGTAGACCGCCACACAAGCAGCCACGATGCCCCACTCCCAAGTGATGGCCTCGTGCTTGAACACGGTCCGGTTCACGACCGGGAGGTACACGAGAGGGAAGCAAATGACGAAGCCAGCCGAAACAGCCCCAAACAGGAACTTGTTTTGCCATATGGTCTTGAACACGGACAGCGGCCCCGAGTACTTCTCCGGGTGCATGTTGAAGAGCGATCTGGTAAAGTGCTTCGACTCCCAGGCGGTAACCAAGAGCAGGAACGTCAATGTGGCAAAGGTGGTCGCTCTGGCCCTGAAGGCGAGGTCACAGGCGGGCGAGTAGTCTGAGTTGCAGAGCTGGCCCAAGCCATCCGGACCCGAGACGCCATAAGCCACCGAGGTGAAAGCCGCGAGACAGAGGCCGCCCATGGCGGTGCCGTAGACGAACTTGTCGATGATGAGCTCCTTGGTAAAGATGCCGACCGACAGGTCATGGGGCGGGCGCTGCATGACATCTGGTTGGGCATCTTCCAGGCCGAGGCCGAGGGCCAAGAAGGAAGACGTGACGAGATTGGCCCAGAGGATTTCCAACGGCGACAAGGGGAAGACGGAAACGCCCTTGTTGTCCTTGAAGGCGAGGCCGATGAGGAGGAGAATAACTTGGGCGATGTTGGAGATGAGCAGATGGAGAAGAAACTGTTGTTACTACCGTTAGCATGTTCCCATTTCACAAGAATAGGTAGACGGAGAGGGTAAATCATACCTTTTGAATGTTGTCAAAGAGACGCCGACCTTCCTCCACGGCAGTGACGATACTGGCAAAGTTGTCGTCGGTGAGAACCATGTCTGCGGCCTCCTTGGCCACGTCACTGCCGTTCAAACCCATGGCAATGCCGACATCGCTGATCTTGAGGGCAGGAGAGTCATTGACACCATCACCCGTCATGACGCAAAAGGCCTTGCGACGATGCATGGCTTCCACCATCCTGACCTTGGTGGTGGGGCTGCATCTGGCAAGGACCAAGGGCAAGGAGGGCATGGCGTCGATTTCGGCTTCGGTCAAGGCGTCAAAGGCGCTGGCAACCATGATGGCGTTGGGAGATGAGGCCGCGGCTGAAGGGTCGCGAGACAGGATGCCGATTTCGTAGGCAATGGCGGTGGCCGTCTTGACGTGGTCGCCAGTAAGCATGTGCACAGTGATGCCTGCTTCCTTGCACTTGGCCACCGCCGCAGCCGACTCGACACGGGGAGGATCATAGAGACCAACCAGACCCAAGAAGACAAGGTCGCACTCGACCGTGTTTCTCTCGGGGAGGTTGTTGTTGTTGTTGCTCTGTCCCGAGCCTTCTTTGGGCTCCACAGAGAACAGCGAGGCGTCGACAGGTTTCCGAGCGACGCAGAGGACACGGAGACCTTGTGCTGCCAAAGCCTCGGCTCTGGTGACAATCTCGGCCTTGAGCGCGTCCGGGGCGTTCATCAAAGGCAGGATGGCCTCGATGGCACCCTTGGTGTATGCATACGCAGAAGCAGCATCGTCTGAGCCGTCGGCGCGGCAGACGACCGTCATTCTCTTGCACGACGAATCAAAGGGGTACTCGGCCAACAACCCATGGCTGCCCCCTGCCGTGAGCTGGGGCTTGCCCGAGTCGAATCTCATGGCAAGCACCTGCAGCGCGATCTCGGTGGGCTCGCCGATGGCCGTGTAGGGGACAGAGGCGTCGACCTTGGTGACGGCCGAGTTGTTGCACAGGGCGATTGTCTCGAGGAACGAGGTAAGCTGAGCGGGCGTCTTCTTCTCCTTCTCGGAGAGAACCCAGTCAACGTCACCCACGCGAACGTCTCCGCTCGCGGGGTCAAAGGGATGGTTGGTGTTTTGAATGGTGATCTCGGTGCCGTCAGCCAGCCAGACGCTCTTGGCCACCATCTTGCCCTGCGTCAGCGTGCCCGTCTTGTCCGAGCACACGTTGGTCACTCCGCCCACCGCCTCGAGGGCGGCGAGCTTGCGAATCACGACATTGCCCTTGGCCATGGCACGAGTGCCGAGGGCCGTGGCAATGGTGAGCACGGCAATGAGAGATTCGGGAATGACGGCAACAGCCACGCAGATTCCGTAGATGAGCACCTCATCGTCGATGACGAACTTGCTGACGGAGAAGACAATGATGGCCAAGAGGATGGCGAGGCCGAAAAGGAGAAGAGCAAACTTGCTCAGCGTGACTTGGAGAGGGGTGCCGTCGAGGCCGAGGATAACGCGCAGGCCGTTCCGGAATTTCGTCCAGATCTTCCTGATCATGCTGCTGTCCTCATCGACAGTCTTGCCCCTGGTGGCTCGAAGAAGCTCGGCAATCTTGCCGACTTCGGTGTTCATGGCGGTGGCCGTCACGAGACCCATGGCGCGGCCACGGGTGACGGTGCTGGCCGAGTACACCATGTTGGTGCGGTCACCAAGAGGAACATCACGGTCCTTGAGGATGAGCTCGGCATGCTTGCTGACGGGGAGAGATTCGCCCGTCAGCAGTGCCTCGTCCGTGGACAAGTTGATGCTGCTTACGAGGCGCAGATCTGCCGGGACGACATCTCCAACACCGAGGCGGACAAGGTCACCGGGGACCAGTAGCTCGGCCTTGATAGACTCGGTCTGGCCAGACCGGACGACCTTGCACGTGGGCGCAGACAAGGCATACAGAGCCTGGATGGTCTGCTCAGCACGGTAATCCTGGACAAAGCCAACGACGATGTTCAGCAGGATGACGGCGGCGATGACACCGCCTTCAATAAAGTCGTCGATGGCAAAGGAGAGGATCATGGTGATGACGAGGACAAGTGTCAAACTATTGGACACCTGCCTTAGGAGAATCGTCCACAGGGATAGCCCCTTAGCACCCTCAACCTTGTTAGGGCCATACTGCTGCAGGCGACGGGCAGCCTCGGCATTGTCGAGTCCATTTCTAAGGGGGGGGGGAAGAGGGGAGGTTAGTGGCCTGGGAGTTGGAGAGAGGAAACACAACAGGAACTGGACATACTGGTTGTCGCTCTCGAGGAGGGCGGTGACGTCGGGGACGGTAAGGGTGTGGGCTGACTCGGGAGTAAAACCCGGAAGAGTCGGGGTGCTGTCAGCGGAGATGGTTCCGGCAGTACGGACGGTGCCGGCGAGGGTGGGAGAGGACGCCGAAGCGGAAGTGTTTTTGGAACTCTTTAGGCCACGTATAGGGGGTTCCGTCTGGCCCTCGACGTCAAGGTCGTTCTCTGTCCCCATTCAATAAAAGTGAGTTCTGGATTGATGTTCCAGCGAAGTGACAATGCACAAAAGAAAGAAGAGAAGAATTCCAGAAGATAAAAGGAAGTCGGGAAGGGGGCGAAGAGCATGGGGTTTATGACAAATGCTGGCAGGCCGTTCCAAGACTGACATGCAACTGCACCCTTGCTGGATCTCGCTGATACTTACGGAGTACTCCGTACATCTCAACAATCATCAGCAGGCAAGGGATCAGTGACGGTGACGGACCGCCATCGACGCGCCATCGACGCACCCACGCCATTCACGCCACGCCAACAACGATGAACAAGGCTAACGCCGAGTGCTTGGAACCTGCTGGGGGGGTCTGGGATAACGTCGGCCAAGGGCTGGAGAAGGGAGAGCAGCCCAATCACAGGGTCCAGGAACACCACGGAGAGTGGGGCACCGTCTTGGCCCAGGTGGTTTCTCTGCACCGTCCGTGGCTGTGCTCAATGAATGGAAGCTGGTGCCGACCGCCGGACGCACCCTGTTGGTCACTGGTCACCTGCTATCTTTGTTGCTTCATATCAGCTGCTGTCCTGTTCCGTCGGTATGCACTTAACCGGGCATGCTCCGTATCCACCATCATCGGGGCAGTGTTCATTACTCCGTACTTCTGGCGGATTCTCTGTTTATTATTTGTGTACACTACACAGTCACCTACACTACAGTGTGTAGTGTATGTACAATTGGTGATGACGATGTGATTCATCTTTCTGATGATCCAGAGGCATCTCATCTACAACGGAGTAGTGTATTGCCAGTGTCAAGCACGATGCCAAGCCCCGTTATCAATGGATCCCCGGCCCCGCACCGGCATCTCTTGTTTCGACCGTTTCTTGGGAGCTGTGCTCATTGGTCCAGGCCCAACCACCCGCTTGGTGCCAGTGGAAAGCCGACGCGATGTTCCAACCACCAAATGTCACTTTGACGACCGTGATACGCTCCATGTTACTAATTTGAAGCGAAACTCCAGAGTCCAGACCTGTTCTACACACACTCATCATGTACGGGATTCCATGTCCAGTTGAAACGTGGTCTGTCGCGACTGGAGGCCTCGTTAATTCTTGCCCTCACGTGCTGTCGCCGAACCGTCAACGGCCTCACCCTCACCCGCATCAACTACCTACACTACATATGTAGTATACACTACACTACGTGACTACGGGAACTGGCCCCGTTCTGGTCCAAAGTATCCCCTCTCGGGAATCGGCAGGATCCCCACACTCTTCCCGTCCATACCGGCGTGGCTCACTCGATTCCCCCACCAGTCCAACTTCACCGGGTGGTACCCCACAGCAAAGAACATGACCAGGGCGCTGATGGCCACGCCTGCCGTCAACGAGGCAGAAAGCACGTAATTGTACTTCTCCCACCATGCCAGCCGGTATTTGGGCAGCAGGTACATGAAGATGAAACTCAAGATAAATCCGGGTGTCTTGTAGCTCAGGTTGGACGGTGCCCAGTGTTGGAAGCCGTGGATGATCAACACGGGGTTCAACCACAGCAGGCTGGCCACAAGAGGAAAGATTGTCCTGTCGAGCAGCGAAAATGTCCTTGGTCCCAGCCGTCCCCGCAGCTTCTCCTTCACGCCAGGCAGGTATTTCGGCCCGTATCCCTGCCCGACCAGAAACACCACCGCAATGCCCGTCCCGATCAAGAAACACCACTTGAACATCGGATACATGGCACCAAACATCCTCTCGCTGCCCAGCAACCCCCACATCAGACTGCTGGCGTACAGCGGCGCGCCGTCGGCGGCACAGGTAAACCTGCTCGGCTGGTCAGGCTCGCACAGCCGCTCAACATTCTCCATGATGAAGTTCTGCGTCGAAACGGCTACGAAACAAGTGATGATGATCGTCCCAATCTGGCTCCGAAAAACGGCCCTCGGCGGGATCTTGACATAGTGAGCCATCTTTTGATCTTGCACATAGTTGTCGCCATAGCCGGCCAACGCCCAGCTGCCCAACGTCTGAGCGAACAAGAAAGCATTGGGGTTCCCAGGTAGAAGATAGCCCGTCAGCACCTGAATCAGACTCCCCAGCCCCAGGTTGGTTCCCGTGGTAGCCGACAGCAGCGACAGCGGCACCGCAAAGATGATGTTGATCCCTATCATGAGAAACACAAGCCAAACAGGTGTTTCCAGTGGATATATCCTCAGGAAAATCACCGACACGACAATCGCCGCCACCAAGATGAAGATGAACCACCAGTCTGGCACCTCGGGGTACCGACTCATCAGCCTCGAGTGGACATCCATCGCCCCCTCGTAGTTTCCTTTCCCCCTTCTCAGCCCCTGATAAAAGTCAACGTAGGCCTTGCCCACTGTCGTCCACTGGTTGACCATAATGTACAAAAAATAGACCGGGTAAAACGTAAAGTTGGCCCCCACAGTCAGGATGTATCCGGCAGAGTAAAACGGCGGGGAGTACGCCTGATATTTCTGCTCGTCGAGCTTGTTGTCTGCTGAAATCACATTCTGCACACGGTAGGGCTTTCCATCGTTGGCAAAGGCCGAGCTGGAGTTGATGGGGAGGTAGGCCGAAAAGTTCATATTGTTGTAAAAGATGGCCAGGATGACTGCCGCTCCGAACCAAGCCGAGCACCATTCTGTCGCTGTGGCGAAGAAAGGGTTGGCGAGCGCGGCAAAGGAGGATGTGGCAATGTTCCAGTCAAAAGTGGTGATGGGGTTGAAGAGACCTAGCCCAAGAGACGAACCAGTCAGGATGGCCAGGGTCAGGTTCTCGGGAGCAATCCAGGTCATCCAGTTGAAGGTCGAGAGGGCTGTGAAGAGATAACCGGGCAGCCAGTAGTAGATTGCCATGGAGGCCGTACAGACGTAAAAGAAGTTGTAGCGGGATATGGTCCAACCATAAATGTTCTCTCTGGGTTCTGGTCTGGTCAATGCTCGGTTCATGGCAATGGTGGGAAGGATGGTTGGCCAGAGGGCTTTGACGGGATATACCGAGAATCGGCGGAGATACCCTGCAAAGCCCATGCCCATGAGCTGAACGAATAGAGTCAACATGAGCTGGTAGCCATAGTTGACAAAGCCGAGGCCGTAGAATATGGGCATCTTTTGGACGAGGATCTGTGTTGTATTAGCATCCCGTCATGTGGGAAAAAGAGCTGAGGTGGAAGGCATCGGGGGAACAAACCATCCCATACGAATTGGTGGTATAGATGGCGATATTGTAGGTGATTGTCGCAAACATCTGCTCCTTGAATGTCCACGGCCCCGGGTTGAGCGAGTGTCTCGTCCCAAACACAGTGAACCCCCAGTCCGGAAGGGCATACTCGAGGACTTTGGCGCACGGATACAAAAGAATCTGAATCACACTCCCACTAAGAGCTGTCCGTCTCTGTCAACCTCATATCGTTTGATAGGTAAGTGATGGCCAACACGTACTGATGCTCGGAAATCTCGAGTTGAAAAACGTCGCCATAAAGGTTCCAATCACAGCCCACGATATGCCTAGAAAGTAAGCCCTAATAGTTTCCACGGGGGTCGAGTCATTGTCAGTCAGTTCAGCCACGGCTCTGACACCGGGATAGGGGCTAGACCAGCGCATCATGACAGCGTCGATTCTCAGGTCACGCTCATAAAAGTCTCCGTACTCTTTCGGGCTCTCTTTCACAAGCCTCTGCATCCTTGTCCGCATGACGGTGGGAAAGTTCCAGTCGTCGGCGTGGAAAGTGAGCGACTCGCGGATGATGGCGAGGGCTTCTTCTGTCGACATGGCGTTGATCTTGGAGAGGATGTAATCGTATTCGCCATTCGGTGCCAGTTCCTCGAGTAGAGAGTGCGGGATCTGGTCCGTGATGTTGTCCGGCTCCTGGCCATCGTGGGTTTCCTTTTCGCAGGGCTTGGCAGGTGTCTTTTCAGGGTCTCGATCGGATGGCCTCGTTTCGTGGCTCGAGATTGCAATCCCATCAGGATCGACAGACTCGGTCTTTTCCGTCATGATTTTCTGTAGCTGGGCTCGAGAATTAGGGTCAATGGGCTAAGTACCTAGCAAACCGCTCCCCCAGCATCAAAGCTTTTTCAAGAGATAATCATCAGAAAGACAATAAGCTTATCAAACATTGTACGGCCGATATGCAATGCCGGCGAATGCCGGCATCCGGGATACGAGGGGGTTTAGACTCCTGCCGTGTTTGTTTCTCGGCTATGTGTGTCCGACGTTGCATGATACCTAGCCTCCTCCTATGGCAGACCCTGGATGGTCCAGTCTGCATGAGAGCTACATGGAGTGCGGGGATTGAGAATATAAAGACTGAAATACCTAGATGAACTGACATTTGGTGGGTTGTGTGAGGAGGGAGTGCAGATCTGCCGGCATAGTGAGTTTCCTGAATTGGAAGGCAGCAAGTCGATTGTCGCAACATTGGGGAGCATGGATTGCTACTGAGGTCGCTGGGTGGAAGGGCAGGCACTCACAACTGGATTGGAGGGAACTGAAGTTAGGATATTGCAACACAACTGCTTCATCTGGTGGTGATAGGTAGGTAGCGATACCACGTGAGCCTGTCAAATGAGCGAACTTGGATCTTGTAGATGTTTTGCAGAGAATATCAATATTTTCAGGGGAGTCTCCATTGTCATGGTTCGGCAGAAGGACGATGGCCGGCGCTGAAACGGCGGCGATAGTGGACTAACTTCACCGAGTCAGTATCTTGTGTGTTGAAAGGCCATGCTAAAGGGGGCTGGCAATACGCAGCATTAAGTAGGTACCTTGGTGGGTCTGCTCTACTTGAGGATCCTTCTGAACTGCCACTACTACCTAGAATAGATACCTGTGAAACACACTTTGGAACCTAAATTTTAATTATGTCTAAACAAGTACCCATTTTGACATACCTATCTCGATATTCTTGCCCATACCATTAGATCCGTTCAAAAGTCCATGCAACTGTGTTACTCATCCAAAAAACAACAAGAAATCAGAAAACAAAAGGGGCTTGAAAGGGGCAAATAGGGGTAATAATAATCATCAACAAAGTGGGCCCGTCCTCCACACACTCTACCTATTCTGGCTTGGGCACAGCATACAGCCCCCTCAGCTTGCCATTTCTGTCCACGGATCCAAATTTTCTAAGATCAGTATAAACCCACCAGAACACGTTACGAGATAGAAACTTGACAGGGCCAGGTGCAGCAGGCCAGTCCAGCCACATGTCGTTCTCGTAGTGGATGTCCAGATTGGCAAAGCACCACAACATGCCAGGCATCCCGAGCGCTTTCTATGACCCCATTTGATTAGCCACCGCTTGATTGCTTAGAAAAGGTCGGCAGGTAAGAAAGCACAAACCATTGAACTCTCTCCTTCCTCACCCATAATCCTCTCAATAGCCTCCGCCATCTTCTTCTCCTCCCCGTCCACCTCCCTCAACCTCTGCAGCGTGGGGATCTCGTCCCGCAGATGCTCGACCAGACTTCCGCCAAACGCATCAATCATCCCCACTACCTTCTTGCCGTCATACTCGTGTTTATCTCCCAAAACACCATTAACATACTCATCCAGATCGTGTAACCCCTTCTTGAAGACGCCGTGCTGATGGACATTGGTCTCCATGATTCCCTCCACCCCCGATAGCTTCTCCACCTCGGGAAAGAACTGGGTTTCCTCGCCATGATGGTGAACGTAGATAAGGTTGGTGAAAGCCGCAATGTACCGGCAAAAGGGTTTTACGTCGGGAGCTGTGATGTGTGGAGCTTGAAGATAGATGGAATTGAGGCCGCGGATCATGAGATTGTGCGCGTTGGCCATTTCCGAGGCGGCGCGGTCGAAGCTGTCCACCTGTGCGTGCAGTTCAAATGTGAGTCTAGGTACGGTAGGCGTGTCTCATTACCTAGGTAGGGGTGGTCCAACCTTTGCATGTGAATCTTGTTTCGCTGCAAACACAGGAGTCTGAATAAGGGGGAAGGGGTGGTCTGCGTAGACTGGTGCCATGGTGGCTTTGTGGCAAGCTGATGGTAATAGGTAGGTAGTCAAGCCAATATAGGTTACCTATGCACAGATTCCAGCCGACAGTGTTGGTAAGACGCAGTGGAGTGGAAGGATTGATTGATCAAGTAGGTACAATGTACATTGCATTGAGTTAGGTACCAAGGTAAGGTAGGTAATTAGAGTATTAAATCGCAACTTGAGCTGGGGAATTCGGATGCTTTTCACCGCTACCTTGGATGTGCAAGTGCTTGAGTTCCTCCGCACCCAAAGGCGGACATCAACGCGATTCGTACAAAGAGTTCTGCATCTCCGAGTATGAGATGGCGAAGCATCAGCCAGCCACCACATACTTTGTATCCCAACCTGAATCAGGGCATCCACCGCGTAGAGGGTCCAATTTCTACTGGTCCCATCGACGCCACATCAGCCCTAAATTCTGTCGCGGCATCCTGGGAGCCTGATCTGGCGCTAGTGTTTACGGGTTTGCAGTGTACTCATTACCTCTTTGAAAAGTCTAGACCTTTGACAGATGTTCCTTTTCTTTGTGTGAACCCCGTGTCCCCCTTTGGGCTTTCAAACTCCCCAGCAGCATCAATGTCGCTCTGGCTACTCTTTACGGTAGGCAGTTCTCGAATGAGACACGAATTGCTCACTCTCTCCAGCTCCGCGACAGTCGGGTGGTTGAGTCTTTTGCAGAACATTCCCGGAATGGGGATATGGAAAATGGTTATTGTCTTGCTTAGAAGAGCCCCTATCTTAAATCGCTGCGCATAGTGTACCTATGATCTTTGCTAAACAACTCCGCTCTAAGCCAACAGACCGAGTCGACCCTACCAGGTATTTAAGTCCTCTTTACCTCCTCTTCTTCTTATTGTTGCCCTTCTTCTTATTGCCCTTTTTGCCCTTTTTGCCCTTATTTTTCTTCTTTTTCTTGTTACATGTAGCGTTGTCCTCTTCCTCGCTCTCTTCATCATCCTCTGAGCCATCATCGGACTCAACGTCTAACATACTTTTAGCCGCCTCCTCTGCCTCTTCGACCACCTCTGCCTCCTCTGCCTTCTGCCCAGCCTCCTCTGGCTCCTGCCTTGGCTCCTCCTCTTCCCTCTCTTCCATCTCTGCCTTCTCTGCCTCCGTTCCCTTCTGCCCCGGTACCGGTGCTTTCCACCCGGCCGGGGGGTTGGCGATGTTTTGATCAAAAGGAACACACCAGATGTAAACCTTACAGGCATGCATTGCATAGGTACCGAGCAGGAATGACAGATGTTCCTAGAGATCCCGATTGGCAATAGGTTTCTTCCTGCCGCCAACCGTCCGCCGCCAGCCAGCTTTCCCCCATCTCCACATCGACCCGGAGGTCGCGTGGTGAGCGACGTATTCCGAACTTGTGATAACTACCACCCCCTCCCAACCGTCCATCCACCATTTGATCATGTTGTTATGTTCTGTCATCAACCAAGGCACTCGTTTCAATTTGGTAGGAAAGCAAGTCTCCTCGACAAAAGGACGACATGAAAGTGCGCAAACAACGGCCCAAAGATCGGCGCGGTCCTGGTCAACAGGTCGATCCTTGCGATTGTGTCCCACCATCTCTTGGCCCACGGGCAATATAAATCGTCCGGTTTGGCCTAGGTTCCATACTACGCGATAGCTGAAAAGGGTGGTACCACCCGCAGCTGAGCCTGGGCTGGGAATGGGCCATGAACCAGTGAAGACTGCCATGTGGTTGACTCCGGTATGATAGTCAATCTCGCCATTCCAGTGTACGAAACGGAAGTCCACCTCTTTGGTGGGATGCAGTCTGATAGGACGATCAAAAAGAAGCTGGGCGGGTTGTAAGAGGCGTCTATGGTCTTCAGGTATGTGTTCGAATGCCTTGAGGGCCTGCCAGAGGTGGCGACTTCCATCGCAGTTGTCGTATTCCGTTTCCGAGATATTGCTTCCCGGTTCAACCATCCGGCTTGCTGCACCCACAGCCTCTCGGCGATCCGGTAGTATGTCGAGGTTTGGGTTAATGTGTCGCAATCGATCCTCCGGACAGAAATAGTTGTCGAATCTGTGGGCTTCTTCCTCGTTTCGGTACTTGGGGTTCGGCCCCAGAAGATCCAAGGGCACGTAAGAGGCATCTGGAACCATGGCTATACTCATGGTAACTGTCGAAGTCAGACGAATATCTGAAGTTGGAGATGATTAGAACTTGGCTAAAAAAGACAAGGTAAGGTAGCTACCGAGTATATCAGCTATTGTGGATGTTGGGAACAAACAGTCACTGGGCACTCAAAAGCAACGACATTTGGAGCCAAAGCTTGTGCATTCCTGCCCTACTTGTCTAGGTACCCAGACCACCTGCCTGCCTACTTGATCCAGAAGGAAACCTCACATCCTCTCTTGGCATAATCACCCAAAACGTCCGAAAGCAACTCCCACAAGTCACGATTGGGAGCTCCCTCGGATCCGTCCGGCCAACCATCTGCTGCCCATTTGAGCATGTTTTGAGTAACGTTCTTTCCCAGGTACTCCGACTTGGTAATGATGACGATGCGATCCCAGCCCTCGCCCACCCAGTCACGGTACCCAAGTGCGGCAAGCACAGCCTGCATCTCGGCTCGGTCCCTTGTCTTCTGATGAAGCTGGCCATCTGCGCCCACGTCCTCCCAGAAACAGTAGACCTTGCCAAGTTCGAGTGGGCTGAAGGTGAAGCCAACGCTCGTCTTGTGCGGATCTGCATTTGCGTCTGCCTCTTCGGAATTGCTTTCGAATCCCGCGCTTCCCGTGTAGATGGCCATGGTCATGGTGTGAACAAAGTCCCTCATGAACGCACTGGCAAAACAGAAGCGCTGTACAAAAACGAGTCCGTTCGGATGGTAAACCGGGCAAACCCACTGTGGCTTGAACAATTCTGTAGGTTCCACATCTGGCGGCGGCAGGAAAGAGGTTCCCAGCCACGCCAGAGGGTCGTGGCCGTTGGGAATACACTCGGCCATGACATATCGAACGCGGTTTGCAACCGAGCGTCTTGATACAGTTCGGGCTCTCAAAGTCATGATCGGCGGATTCTTGTACTCAACGTCATGTCCCCGTCGGTTCAAATTCATGTTTCTGCCGTCCCTCTTCCCGTGGTGGTTCAATAACTTGGGGAATGAGCTTGGGGTCCAGAGTTTAAATTCGGCCGAGGGATCTCTTGAGAAACACCACGTACATAGGTACCTTATACCTGATCATGGCACCTACAACACAGGGGTCAAATTGAGGGGGGCACAAACAAGAACCGCTTGGGTCATGTTGAAAGCTTCTTGACAAACCGCCAGACGGGTAGCTGGACCATGGCTCATACACTCTTTTGTCTGATCTATCTCAGCTAACATGCCCCAACAACATTTTTGGTGTCCCTTGGGGTTTGCCCTACTGTGACGACCCCGTCACCACAGTTATAGTACTGGTTCATCCACACGACGTCTGATTGCTGGTCAAACACCACTGTGCATGTGTCAGCCTTGAGTTTTTCAACATTTTTGCTGACAAGAGAAAAAAAGAATAGGCAAAGACGTACGATAAGCACCTCTGATGAACGTGTCTCCTAACACATAGTACGTGCTCCCGTAATCCGCCGGCTGCACCCCGAGCATGCACCTCCCCGGGTAGAGCTGGTAGATGAAATCCTTATACCGCACATTGATCACCATGGCACCGTTGTTGAAGCCAAAGTCCACCGTCCCCGGCATGTCCCTGTACTTGCAGTCCACAAAGTAGTTCCCTTGGGTGTCAATCTCGGCGTTGAACTGCTGTCCTATCACCGCCACGAGATCTTCCCGGATGTAGCTCAGAGTTGAGCCCGTGTCGATCAACGTTGGCATGGTAAACCCCTCCCGGGGTGTGTACAATTTCCCTGCTTCCTTTGGTCTGGTCAGCCCGACGCTGGTGACGTTGACCCAGTACTGCACCCATCTCGGATCCTGCTCCTTGATGGGAGGCCAAATGGAAACGGGTACCAGCGGCCCGGCAAACTTCCAGCGGTTGACGCCGCCAAAGATGATCTCACTGAAGCCGTCGCCGTCGCCGCCGAGGCCGAGGCTGAAGATGGGGGCGGATATCATCTTTTGGGAGACCATGAGGTTGAGGACGGAGGGGTAGGGGATGGAATAGGGATACGCGTATCCTAGACCGAGGATGCCGGCAAAGGTGTAGTTGCTGTCTGCTGCTACGGCAAACTGGACCTGTGGTATTTGAAACACTGTTGTACTTGTTAGTTTTGATGACGACGGGAGAGAATCCCAAGGTGCCTAGGCTTAGAAAAGGATGACAGACTGGCAATACTCATCACGTCGCTCCAGTAGCTCCCTCGCACCGCTCCTGTGCCGTATGTGACGGCAAAGTTGCCACCGATGTGCATGGCCGAGTTGGACTTGGATGGAAAGTAGTTGCCAAACGTCTGGCAGAGGGAATCCGAGGCCGAGGTGCTGCAGCGGGGGTTGACCCAGAGTTCGTAGGAGCCCGTGTCGACGAAGACGCGGACCTTTTGTGGGGGGGTGCCAATGTCCACTGCAAGAAGAAGTTTGTTCTTTAGTACCTAAGTGGCCAGACTTGGAAAAAAGGGGTTCAGGGGGTGAAAACGAACACTGAATGATGTAGGCGATGCCGCCTAGTTCTTCGAGATTGGACCAGCCCCATCTTCTGTCTGCTGCTCGGCGATGTAAAGTTGGTGACTCGTAAAGGGTTGGTGTGACTGATAGCAATGTTGACTGTGTTGCTGAAGATCTCGTTATCATGACCAGAGTTGATGGCGACGTTGGTGTCGGTGCGGTATATGGCAGCAGGGAAGCATGATTCGAAGACGTTGGATCAGAAGGGCGTGGCGTCGGCGGTGGTCGTGTCGCTACGGTAGAATGAGTGGGTTGGAAGGGTCGGTTTGGTTGCAAAGCTGGAGGAGGTTCATTGTGAGGGTCGGCCGGAGGGCCCCAATGCCAGCCCCTTTTTGACTTGCCCTTGCTTTTAAACTTCTGTCTCGACACGGGCATGCGAACATAGCCTGGTTCTCTTGTGTGCTTCCCTCCGCCCCTGTCACGATTGTCGAGTGGATGGTCATTGCTGGGGCTGGGAAGACTGGCTCCTTGGCTGACTGCAAGAAAAAGACTGGCGTATTTGACGAAGTGAAGCAACATGGTGTCGGTAAGGTTGTCAATAATAATACTGACACAGTAACATGACACCAAAAGGTATGTCAGCTAGGTGGGAGGTGAAGATGGTAAAGTGTCCGCTGCACACGGCCATGCATGCAACGCTACAAGCAGAGCAGGTATCAACCATGAAATGCAACGATGGGCAACCTGAAGTCTTGCGTGAAGGGTAAGGTAGGTAGACGAAGTGGACCAACTATAAAGCCATCGTCATATCTCGTGGAAGAACTAGCCCCGCGCTCCAAATTGAGAATAGAAACTGTCAGCGGGAACGCTGACTGCTTTGCCATTTCATCCTGCGGTTAACTGTTTCAGTTCTCAGCTCTTGAATGGTGATCAGCCCAAGATCTGGGGTGAGACGGGAAGTGCTGCCTTTAACCGATCCGGGGTAAGGCAGACATGCTTGCGTCGAGGGATCTGCCGCGCCTGTGATATGCTGGGCGGCGGATAAATAGGTACCTACCTTCCCTTCAGATTACGCCCGTCACGACTGCCGTAGAGTCCTTCCATGTCTTTTGCCGGCGCATATGGATCCCAGCCCAGGTGAGGTCTGGTTATAAGGTACGAGGTAGGCAGGTAGGCAGGCAGGTGATCTGGCTTCGCTTAAGACTCAAGAAAACCGGTGGTTTGGTTCAGGTAAGGTATGTATGTAGACTCCTACCCCCAACCGTGCCAAGCAGCTTTCGCTCGCTCCCATCGGTAGGTCTCGGCTGCCAAACCCGCCTCGATGCTTTTGGCCACCTGTGCTCGTCCCACAAGATACTGAACCCCAATAAGGGTGACGACCCTTTTGCTCCACTGGCAATCCTGACACGAGACAAAGTGACATTTGTAACGAGGGCAACATGAGATGATAGAATGCCTAGCTGTTTGGCTCTCATCCTGGAGACGACGCTGAAAAAGGACACTGACTGCGTGGTCAAAGATCCAACGTCAACAACCTGCCCCCAATCTTGGTCTCCTTTTCACAAACGGCCAACACTTCTCCATGACCCACCCCCAAAATTCCCGGCCACGAACTTCCCTCCTCGAACACAACATCAGCATCCCGGCTCCAATTGATACTTCCACTTCCCAACCCAAACCCCAAAACAGTTTTGATCTTGGCCCCGGCAGGCCACAACCCCCCGTCCCCATCCTCGTCAGTCATAAACACCACCACCACTCCTTCCCCGCCAGCCAGACTCCCAATCTGTGGTGCCCCGGCATTTTTACCCTCTCCAGATGGCTTGTAGACTTCCTGCCGCGACCCCCAGCTCAGCCCCTCGTCGTACGAAACCACCGCCTCGATGCTGAACCTCCCAGGTCCGTACCTCGTCGTCTCCAGAACCATCACCAACCCCTCTTGTCCGGTATTTTTATCCCTCATGGCAGCAATACCCACCATCCCATCCCTCAGTCCCCCCTCCCCCGTAACCCTCCTCGACTCCGACCACTTCTCCCCCTCATCCGCACTCACAACAACCATTGTATCCTGCCTCTGTCCTTGATCCCCCTCGGCCGAGTAATACAGCTGCACCTCTTGCCGTCCCACCGGCATCCTCATAAACGGCTCCCACACTCCATCTGGCGCACCCTTCTCCACCGCCTGACTCAGATAGCCCCAGGTTCTCCCCCCATCGTCCGAGCGACACACGGTAATCCTGAACCAAGTCGGTTTGCCATCTTCGGGGCCCAAGTCATGGTTTCTAAAAGCGGCCAAAACAACCCCCGGCTTGAGCTCGAGCAGGAAACAGTTGTCGCAGTCGCCGTGGGAGCGGGTGATTTCCCCCACCACTTCAAACGAGCGGGCCTGGTCGGTGCTGCGTGATACGGCCAAGACCCGGACCCCGTCAGAGCCAAAGGTGGTGTAACTCTTGAGGAGGGAGCCGTCGGATAGTTGGCATAAGCGGGGGTAGGTCCCTTGTGTGGACGGGGGGAAGTGATCCTCGGTAGAGATGTGAAGCTGTCGGACAGGGGGGCCGTCGTTGTTGCCATTGTTTTGGGTATCCTCTCGTCCTCCAAGGTCGAAGCCAAGCTTGGAGAGGAGGTAATCCGCCATGCTCGCGAAAAAGGTTAGGTGTCAAGAGGAGATGATGAAGGTCAAGGATGGTTAACGAAAGACGCCGAAAGTGTCCCGTTATTTGTAGCTGACTCGGTGACGGTGAGTGGGACTTTGGTTAGGTGGTTTGTGGTTCGTGGCACGACGACCTGCCAAACGGCTGTCCGCATTTTCTGGCAGGAGCAGGTACAAAACTGACCCAACAAGATGGGACATGACGTATGGGAAAACAAGGGATGACAGGCAAGAGTGGAAGGCACACTTTACCATCGATAGAGCATTGGTCACAAGGCAGCAGCTTCATAAAAAAAGAACACTCTGGAAATCATGCATGCTTCGTCAACTATATACACTACAAAGATGTAATTACCGCCAAAAAAAAATAATAAAAAGTAAAGGATTGTAAGAAAATGTATGTTATGTCCCGACCGAATCTCTAGGTAGTTATGTGTATGTATGTGTGTGTGTGTGTGCGTGTGTGTGTGTGTATGTGTGTGTATATGTCATCATGTACATACTTTTCCCAGTTGGAAACCCATTTCCAATCTCCCATAAGCTTTTTGACATTGGAATCCGTTTCCGTCTATTACCCTTTCGTCATAGAGAGTGAGAAAATGAAAACCAAAAAACAAGACGCCCGTCTTTGCGCGCCCGCCCGCCAACCCGAAACAGCAACAACACGCACATAGGCATTACGATAAAGGTAGTATGTAGTAAATAAAACCTTTAGGGCTTCTCGACCTGCTCCTTCCTGAAGAACTTGAAGAACCCAAAGGGGATGATCAGCTGGAATCCCAGACACACCCAAAAGTAAGGACTGGCTGCTCCAGGCATGATGCCCTGGCTGAAGTCAGGGAACGTGGTGTTGGGCGAGAGTGCGTTGGGACTGGTCGCCCGCGCCAGCATGGTGAAAGCACTGCCGATGATCTGGGCGCCCACCAAGACGGTGAGAACGTGTTGTCTGGTCAGAGTGGCCAGAAGCAACATGCCCAGCCCGACGCCCTGGATGTTGTCCAAGAGACCTAGCCAGAGCCAGAGGCAGCGGGACAGAATGGCCGAGCCAACGGGGCCACCGGCCCACGGCAGATACCAGCCGATACCGGACGTGCCCCAGAACTCTTGCGCCCACCGCGGCGCGCACAGGCCGATGGCGAAGATGGGCAAGAGCCAGGTGTGCTCCTCGCTGAAGTGCGAGAAGCCCCACAAGACGAGAGCCCAGAGCCCGACGTAGAAGCCCAAGGCAAGCAAGAAGATGCCCCAGCCGGGAACGTGCTGCGTGTTGAACAGGAACTGCCAGCTGCGACCATAGGGAGCCGAAAGCCAGTAGTTCTGGATGATGATCATGACGAAAAACCATGGGACCACCTTGCGGCGCCAGAGCGAGATCCAGAAACCGGGGATGCTCGCGGGCGATTGCCGGTAAAAGTCAGGGAGACCAACATAGAGCACGGCACCGATGGCCCACATCAGCAGACAGACGGGAATGCCGACGACGATGGCCTGGGGAACCTTGGAGGTGCCGACAAAGATGGTGGATGTGGGATCCAGAGTCGAGACAATAGAGCCCCAATACCAGAGACCAATGCTGAAGACCTGCGCAAAACCAGACACCACGAGGGCACGGGTGATCCACTGCTTGGTCGGCGCGCCACCCTCGTCACCAAAGTTGAGGGCAAAGGAGAGGGCACCGGAGCTGGCACCGGCCGCGTAGAAGCAGGTGGCAGCTTCCTCGAGCTTGTTGGACACGCGCCAGTCGGAAAGCAGCGGCGAGATGCCGATCAACATGAAGGCGAGACCGTAAAAGAACCACGGGGCTGAGAGCGAGTAGACAGACTTGAAGTTTCTCTCGAGTGCCCACCAGATCAACGACGTGACCATGTAGGTGGCAGCGACCATGTACAGCTTTTCTGGCGTCTGGTTGGTCTCACCTGTGAGGAGGACAATCTGGTACGAGCTGACGGAAATGACTTGCTGGAGGGCGAGGAAGAACGAGTAGACGGGCCAATCACCAATGCGAATGGACAAGATTCTGTACGAGGTCGGTTTTGTTAGCAATGTTTCTTCAAGATCAAGGGGTGATAAGGGGGGGGTCGCCGGTGTCCATACCTCTTGAGACCTGTTGGTGCTCTGTAGCCATCGCCCAACAAGAACTCATCATCCACCATGCCACCGCCGCCATTGCCTGGTGGGGAGGTTTCGAAAACGGACCTCGCCAGGCCACTGGGGGTCATGCTGCGGTGCCGTTGGCGTCCACGGCTGACTACCGACTCATTCCGCCCACCAAGACCGTTTCTGGACTCGGGTCGGCTGCCAGGACTGCCGATATGGGACTCTCGGTATCGTCCGAGCTTGGCGTCGCGGTATCGGGAGAACCACTCCTTTTCGCTTCTCTTGAGGAATGTCTCGATGCACAGCTCGCTGGTCGAGTTGCCGGCGCTCAGGGTTTCGAGCATGTCTTCGAACTCGGCATAGTACTCGCCGTTGGTGTCGTTGAAGAACTGGTCGACTTGCTGAAGCTTGAAGTCCTGCCTGTCACCCACCACATCCGGCAGACTGAGAAGACTGCTGTTGCGGTTGGCGTTTCCAAAAGCCGGCCGGGGGAGGCTGAGACCGCTGTCGGGGGCGAGTCCTGGGGAGTGCATGCCGTCTTTTTGGGCCCTGATTGCGAAACTGTCAACGCTGACAGTACTGCTTTGGGCCGCGGGATTGGCGTACAGTGAGTTTCCATTGACGGAGCTGGCGACTGAATCGCGAGGCGAGTTGGACTTCAAACCACCAGCCCATGGCGCCGTGGGGGTGGGCAGGGCTTCTGGAGAAGCCAGCGTCCTTGGGGTCATGAGGCCTTGTTCCGGTCCGGGACTGGGGCTGGGCGTGATTCCTGGAGTGTGAGCGCCGCCGGTTGCGTCCACATACGTGTTGGAGACGTTGCTGGCGCGAGACGACGGCCTGGTCCCCATGGGGCTGGGGCTGAGCGCATCAAACTTCTTCTTCTTGGACTCCTTTTGGTGGATGCGGATGGACTCGCTGTAGAGCTCATCAAGCTGCTTGAGCCACTGGGCAACGGGGAAACGCTGCTTGGCACTCCACGCTCTCATCATTTGACGCTTGTTGTGTCTGCAGAGTATCACGTGTGTCAGTCATGGTTTTTTATCGGCAGAAACATGGGAAAGGCAAACTTACTTGCAATCCAGAGCCGACACGATGGCCTGCCTGAACTGCTGGAGCAAATGGGAGGGCGTCATGGACTCGACAGTGTACCAGAAACCCGGCATTTGACCAAGACCACCAACACGAGCACCGACACCGAGCGCACCCTTTCTCCCGAACTCGACGGCAACCAGGCCGAAAGGTTCATCACGAGACGGAATGAGGGCGAACTCGGCACCGCTGAAGATGTATGGTGGGAGCTGGGTGAACTCGGGCTTGCTGTAGACTCTCTTGGGGTACTTCTTCATCAGCTTCTCCAACTTGAGCGCCGCAAAACGACCGTAGAGATCAATGACGGGGCCGACGCAGATGAGCTGTGTCTTGGGGTACTTCTCCAAAATGCTGGGGAAAATATCAGCAATCAAATCAACACCCTTCTGCAAACTCCAGCGTCCGACAAAGACGAAGAGCTCGGCCGTGGGGTCCACTTCGAGGCCAGCCCACTCTTGGGCTTGACGGCGGAGGTCGCCTCTCTTCTCCTCAAAGCTCTGGTCAATCTCGATTTCCTTGGGCTGGTTCGAGACATCCTCATTCGGGTCCCAGTCGGCCGTATCTGAGGGGTCGGGGTTGGGCAGCTGGCCAATGTTCTTCAAACTCCAGAAAATGGGGTAGCGAGCCAGAGAACGGTCACCGTATTTTCGGGACACACCAACGGCACCGAAGCCACGCTGGTGAATACGGAGGTAGCTCGCGCCGGCGTGGAGCAGGTTGAACACGGAGCCGTACTGAACATAGTCTCTGACCACCTCGGGGGGCAGGTTGAAGACTTCACAGACCTCCTTTTGCTCGTCGGGCGTGCGCATGGGCCACATGCCCTGGAACTCGGCGTTGTGGAGCGAGAGACAGCAGGGGATGGTCTGAGGAAGAAGGTAGAGAGGGGCGGCGGCGCCGTGGTAATCGTTGATGTGGTAGATGTCGACGGGGAACCGGCGGATGGTCTCGGCAATGCAGGAGTTCCAGGCAGCGTACAGAATGGCCGACTCGATGTCGTCCATGCGGGCAATGTACGGGTTGGCCTTGGTCTGCTTGCGGAAGATGGGGGCGTCCAGGAGGACGTATGTGATGTTGTTGACGGTGTAGTAGTAGACTTCAATCTCGTACGGCTGACCCATGACCTGGACGTACATGGGTTCCGCCGCCTGCATGCTGTCAAAGGGATACGTGACATCGCCGACAACGGGAATGACCCAGATGAGGTTCATGTGCTTGAGGGCGGATCCCATGAGCTGGGCCATCACACCGAGACCACCAATCTTGATCTTGATGCCAAAGTCGTCAATGTTGTACTCCATGGTCGCAATCAAGACGGTTCTCTGACCACCACCGCTGCCAAAAGGCACCAAGGCAGCGCTGGGGGGCGGTGGGGGCATGGGGCTCATCTCGACGCCGCCCTTGCCAAGGTTCCGGAAGTCAAGCTTGGACAGGTTGCCCAGCTTCAGCGGGACCCAGCCCTTGGAGCTGAAGCCAGACTTGTTGATCTTGACCTGGTAGAAACTGTGCATGTAGATCCAGCCTGCAAACACAGCGAGCAGGACCGGGATGGTGGCAAGGAGGATGAAGAGAACGACCTGGATGCCGATGTGACCGGTGGGAATGTATTCAAATCTCCACGTGGCATCGTTGTAGACGAGCTTGTAGGCGAGCTGCGGCAGCGGGGGAGCCTCGGTAATGTTGATGACGTTTCTGGCCAAACTGCTGGGGGGGAGACGGTCGACGATGCCGTCGTTGTCGATATCTCCATAGATGAAGCCGACGTCGGGCTGGTTGTCGGGATTGATACCCCAGACGTTGAGCTGGAACTCGGCTGGCCACTCGTACATGTAATGCAGCTCCCAGGTGTGGTGGTGAACCAAGTCCATGGAACCGGGCAAGCCAGCATCATAACCCCACTTGTTGTACGGGCCGTGGATTCGAATGTGTGGAACATGGCGCTCAAAGATGATGTCGTTGCTGTCGGCGTGCTGGATGAAGCCGGAAGAACCGAGGGGCTTGCTGAAGTACTGAACTTGCAGGTGCTTGCCTTCCCACTTCTGCAGATCCGTGCCTGTCCAGAGAGTGTTGTCTCGATACATGGCGTCGAGTTCTTGGTATGTCTTGTCGGCGTTGTACGGAAGCCACTCGCTCCACAGAGAACCGAAGTCGGTGCTGAACCTGAAGTGCGTAGCGCCGGGAGCGCTGTGGTTGACAGCCATCCTGTTTCCATCAAAGTGCAGGAGAGTGCGGGAGTAGTTGGCCGACGGAAACACGACCGGGTTGTTTGGCTGGCCGAACCGGATCAAGAAATGGTCATTGGCGTTGGTGGGGTCTCCGTCCTCCGAGGTAGCGTTGCGGACGGACAGCTTGACGATGCCGTCTTGGACCTTGACCAGCTTACCGGTGATCTTCCAGGCAGACTCGATGGAGCCGATATACTCGCTCTTCTTGGACGGGGTAAAGGGCCCACAGGCATTGTTGTCCCATACAATGTCGAGCTTTTTGGGGTTGGCGATGCCCGAGTGGTCGACCGTGAGCACGGCCGTGGTCGACTTCTTGACGGAATCGCAGCTCATTTGATCATTGAACTCGAGGCGGATGGGGATCTCGCCGCCCTTGTCGGTGGAATCGATCGACATGTCGTGGCCGGGCTCAAACTTGGTGATCATGGGCGCCGGTTTGAACCACTTTCCGGTGGGCACATACATCTTGAAGCCGTAAGGAGGCATCACGATCTTGCTGAGACAGCCAGCATTCTTGGTGCTGTTACCGAACTTGTTCTTGACGGGAGAGTTCTCGAGAGTGAGCTCGGGGCCATCCTCAAACACATCCCGGACCTTGGTCCCGGCGTCAAAGGGGGCGACGAAAGCTCCCTTGTTGAATGTGTCGGCGCTGTTGCAGTCAAACTCGTAGGTATGGGTCTTGTTGCGGTTGTTGTAGATCAGCCACACAGGCTCCTCGCTTTCGGGCTGCGCGTCGTAGGTGCCGCGGCCAACGCTCCAGATGCCAGTTTCGGTGAAGTTTGTGCTGCCGTCCAGCCAAATCTCCTCGGTCTGCTTGGCCAATGTCTCGAGGTACCAACCGTGATCAATCGAGGGGTTGCGTTCGCGAACGGCAAACATGTGTCGGAACGTATTCCGCAGAGGCGCCGAAGGGTCACGGTGATCACGGGCAACGCCGTCATCCTGACAGCCGAGACGGCCCTTTTCGACGGGCCAGCCGATGTACTGCGTGACGTTGAGCTGGAAGCAACCGTGGGCTTTCCATGCGGGCGAGGGGGCCATGGCCTGACGACCGAAAACGTAGTTGGCGGCTGTACCATCGAGGGCATACAGTGCTTGCTCTTCGCCGTAGTAGAGGATGGGCGCACCGGGGATCACGAACGTGACGATAAAGTAGGCGAGCAACTGGCGCTCGATGCCCTGGACGACCGAGGGCCAGCGGAACACGTCCTGGTTGGTGGCGCCGTAGAGATGGCGGGGGTCGAACTTGCCCGTGTTGGCATTGTACATGTCGTTGGTCTTGAGCATTTCGTGCCAGGTCATGACCCAATCGACGGACAAGTCGAAACCGGCCTGGAGATGACCACTGAGACCGAGGAAGCGAGTCATGGAGCGGTAGATGGAGTAGTGGAAAGCGCCGCCGTCGAGAGCGCTGTTCCCGGGCTCACGAACATAGAGCTCCTTGTTGTCCTTCCATTCCGAGTCCAAGTTGATGGCCTTCTCGGGATGCAAGTTCTCGGCCGGCCCTGGCTCGCGACCACGGCCGATGTAGATGGATCCAAGGGTGTTGCCACTCGTGATTTCACCAAAGACGGCAAAGTTCTTCTTTTCGATACCCAGGGCACATTTGCGCATAGCCGAGCTGAACGACGCCTGAGCGTCCACCGTAACCTGGACGGCCTTGTCGATACGGAAAGCATCAATGTCCAAGGCCCTCATAGCCATGCAAGAAAAGTGTTCGACACGGGCAGCCACCGAAGGATGCCAGTCGCGAAGACGATCCTGCACCGAGGCGAACTTGGCCAGCTGACGCTGCCAATCGGGGAACACACCGAAAGCCTCGATATCACCATACTGGTCAAAATCGCTGTTGTAGCAGCCCTTGAGTCCTGGCGGCTTGATGCGCTTGCCATCTTCGTACCAGAATTCGGGATAGTCACAGGTTTCGTTGTACTCGTTGCCGAAGGAGAAGTCGGGGTAGACACGGTCAGTCTTCCACAGAACCTTGTGCTCTTCGGTCCGGAACGGCGTCGTCTCGTTGAGGTAGCCCTCGAAGCCAATGAGATCACTCATGCTGCCGGCGGGAGTGACATGTCAGATTCCATTGCAGCCTGCAAGCACCAAGATATAGCAATAAACTTACGTAGCCATGGTATTATCGATGATGACCCACATGTCGCGTTCGTGAATCTCGTGGATGACCTCCTGCCACTCACGGATGTGTCCAAAATGCTTGTCAAGCATCGTCAAGTCGATGGGCTGTTGCGGACCTCGTCAGTACCTACCACCTATCTCCTCACAGGGTCGCAGGAAGCAAAGCCGTTGTACATACCGAGTAGGAGTCGGCACCCCATGGCAAGTTGATGAAGGGAGATCCGGCAATGTAGATGGCCTGTCGCGTGTCAGAACGTCTACGTTTTTCCCGTCTATATGATCCAAACCCCCGCCGTTCAGCATACCTTGGCACCCATGCCAGCAATGTAATCGAGAGAGTCCCTCAAGCCTTCGAGATCTCCTCCAAACCGGAGTTGGGTGCTCATCATGTCGGTCTCGTAGAGGGTGCCATTAATGTCGTCATTGTTTGGGTCGCCGTTGACCCATCGATCTAAAAAGAGGGTATAGACGGGCATCCGCCAGTTATCCGGCGAGGCCTTGTAGGTGTAGTTTTCCGGTCGTAGATTGACATCGTAGTCATATTCGAGCGGCGTCTTGGCCGACTTCTTTGTGTTGAGGTTCCAATTCTCTTCATCTTTGTCGTATCTGAGGCCGTGAACGAATGTGGTGGCCGTAAGGAGGGTGAGGAGTAGGGCATTCGAAAAGAACGGAGGGCGGATCATGTTGGCCGTCGCTCGCCTCTCATTGGGAGCGACAGTAGGTTTAGAAACGAGAGACAATGCCAAATAAAAAACAAAAGACAAGACAAAAATTCAGCAGTACAACTTTCGAAAACACAACAACACAAAGAAGGACGATGATGGCAACCACCAACAGATTAGAAAGGGAAAAAGATGCGCGCTATCGAACAACCCCCCCCCCCCCCCCTGGACAGACGAGACACGTTCGACAGGCCAGCCAGTGAGCCAGCCCTAGCTGTGAACTCCACGACGAAAGCCCCATCCGGTCACAGAGAGGCAGAGAGGCGGGAAAAGGGGGCATGGAAACCCGTGGTCAGACCTTCGAAGTGGAGATATGGATGCTGGGCGTGGGAGCATCACAGCTGCCACACCTCCCCATGCTCGCGCTGCCCACCCGCGCGCGGAAGAATACCGGAGCGAAGACAGGCGGAGCCTCTTCGAGACCACTCGGCCTATCAGCAGTGTACACAGTACATAGGTTGCTTTTGATATGGATTATTTACGAAGTACTTCGGCATGCTCGCTCGTTCGCTCATCAGCTTATTCTCGGTGCTCTCCGCAGCAAATAAAAAGACGGCCTTTTTTTCCCACCAGCTGGTCATCTTGACCGAGACTGTCGACACGATGTTGGGGACCCTCGGCCATCTCCATCCGTGGTTTGGTGAAATGAACAAAATGTAAAGCACAAGTTCTCGACATGAACAACCTGGGAAGACAGGAGGCTGGCGCTGCTGCTGCTGGTTGGTTCTGTGTCACACCTGATGCTGTTCCCAATTTTCCTTATCCAGGCCTTGGCCAGTGCGACGCTGCCCTGTTGCCCCTTTCTTGGGGACCCCGATAAGGCGTCGAAGGCGTGTGGGTAGGAAGCTTGAGAGGCTTGTTGACGTGAATGGTGCAAAACCTGCGTCGGCAAGGTGGAGAGATCAAGGGGGGAGATGTCGCCTCCGACCCTCCATGTTCAGCGCACTGTGACCATTGGGGCCCTGGCAGCTTGGTTCGATACGAGCGTGTTGCTGGCAGGGATCGAAGACGAGGTACCGCGGCAGATTTCGATGCGACCCGCTCGATCGGCCTCGGAAGGCGGAAGAACAGAGAGGTCCTTGCGTGCCCTCCCTCGTCGTCGTCCGGGACCTCTAAATTCACTATCTGCAGATTATATTTTCACGGTCTCTAGCCGTATATGGAAATGCTCCACCATATCAGCCACACCCACTTTTTACAGCGCTTAACATACACTAACATTTTAATAAGGCAGATCCAAGTTTTCTAAGGGGCTTTCGAAGCCGTTAACTTTACAACTATTACTACCTACCAGACTTACCTACCCACCCACATACGTTACTTACTATTAAAATATCTACTTCTAAGCCTATTATTATTATCGATTCAGATAACGAATTTCCACCTACTTCCTCCCTACCTACCTACCCGAAGCTAAAAGCTCTTACTAATATTATCGACCTTACCGTTAAACCAACCGTTAAAGTAAAAATAAGCGATCTACTTATTTACGACCCTCTTAAATTCTTTAAATTAATAAACCTATCCGACCCTTTTAAACTCTTTAATAAAGCCTTTTATAATTATTTTTCCTAGTAAATTAATAAACGTTAAAATACTTTTAATAATCTCTTTTATAAATATTAATTTAAAGCTTTAAGAATCGGGTTTTTAATCTTTAGATTATAAAGTAGTAATTATCGTAAAAAAATTACTTATTAATAAAATTTAATTTACTCTAAAGGTCTATCTTTAAAAAATAAAAGTAAAGGTATTAAACCTAATTTAAAGTTACTCTAAAAGAATTACCTATAAAAAATAAAGGCTATATTAAAAGTAATTAAAAATAAAAAAGTAAATCGATTTCTCTTTAAATAATAAATTTATTAATAAACTATAATATTAGAAGTTTTCTATTTTTAATTATAATTACTTTAAATATCTCAATCCTAATTTTACTATTTACCTTTTAAATTATCGCTGCCTTACTTATATAAAAAAAGTTAAATAAAATTTATAACTATTTAATTAATAACGTTTAAATATAGTTAATTAAATTATTTTAAATCTTCGTTAAATTAATCCCGAATTAATAATCGTACTTTATAATATTTATAATAAACGTAATAAAAGGAATAATAATCGACTTCTTATGTTTTAAAAAATACTTCTTTACCTCTATAAACGTAATAATATTATTATTTTTAAAAACCGCAATTTTATTATTATAAAGTATAAATAAATCTTTTAAACCTATCTATAATATATCGAAATATAAAAAAAAAACCTAAAGTTATAATCGCTTAACTATACTTATAAAATAAACTAATATAATTAACCTTTACTTTAAATTTATAAGATTATAAAAATAAACATTACCTTTAACTTTATATACTATTTAATTAATAATAAAAAAAAAAATACCTTTTTATAAATCTTTAACCGTATTAAAAAGCTAATAAATATTTATAAAATCCCTAAACCTTAAATTATTATTATAAATTTTAATAAAGCCTTTAAAAAAATATACCGTTAAACCTTTAATAATAATATCCAGTACTAGATTTATTTATAATACGTTATAAAAAACGTTACTTTTAATACTAGAAAAAAGTAAATCGATTTACTTAAAAGTATTACTTTCGGTAACTAAAAATCGCTAAAAAGTTATCTTCACTATATAAATAAAAACAATACCTCCAATAATATTAAAAACGTCGCTTTACAACTACTTTATTCTAAACACTAAAATTAAATTAACTAAAACATTATTCCTAACCGACTTAAATAAAATAATACTATAAAAACCTATATTACTAATAATTAAACGCTTACTTTTACCGGTTATAAATAGTTTAATAACGCTAATAGGTTTTTTTTTACTTAAGCTGCTTATATTTATTTAAAGACCGAAAATAAATTTTAGGAGAATTAACGTATTTTAATAAAGGAATTCTATAAATAATAAGGCAAATTTTAATAGTATTTAATATTATATATAAATTTTAATATATTAATTTTATTTTTATAAATCTTATCGACTACTTAATTAACACCTATTTACCGTATAGGTTTAAATTTTACTAATTCTCTATTTTATAATACCGTAATTTCGGTATTTAAATAACCTTACGTATTAAAGGATTTTATAATATTTTTAAACGCTATATTAAAAATAGTTAGATTATTTTCCTCGACCTTATTTAAATTATTAAAGAGACCCTCGAAACTTTTAAACTTAAATATTAAAATAAACTTATAATTTAAATTAAAAAAAAAGATAATAAATACTTTTACCGCTTATTATAACTGCTTTAATATTTAGTCGGATTTATAGGGCTTAATTTACTTTTAAAATAAACTAAATTTATAAATACTATTATTAAAAGTAAATAAGTAGTAACTTTAAATAACTATACTAATAACTTTTGTAAATAATACAGTCTTCCTTATTAATATAAACTTTACCGATTTTATTAAAGGGTTTTATAACTAATAGTAAATAATATAGACCGTTATTAATATTTAAAACTAAAGAAGGTTTATTTTTTTCCGATAATAAAACTCCTTAAATTATATATAAACTAACCTATTTAAGTATTATAAAAAGATTAGTTTAAACTTAAGCGTATAACCGATTTAAAGGTTATTTTTAATAAGCGTATTTATAAAAAGTATTAAAAGGTAATAATAATTAACGGCCCTTAATTAATACTAGCCTATATTATAAGCAATAGTTTTACTACCTATAAACCTATTTACAATACCCCTCTCTGGCCCCGGAAAAAAAAGATTATAATAGTTAAAAAGCGCTAATAAACCGACAATATTTAAGTAAAGAAATTAAAGGCTACTTTCTAAGTAACCGCTTAATAGTTAAAGGAAGAAAACATTACCCGGGCTTAAAAAGTAAAGGAGTTAACAGTATTATTAAAATCCTTATAATAGTTATAGGTTCGGCCTTAAATATTATAGTTACTATTAGTTTAACTATTATTTAAAGCTATAGCATTACCGGTATAAACTTAATAACCTATTTAATATATTAATCTTATTTAAAATATAATAATAGTAATATATTAATTATAGTAATAAATATAGAAGCCTTACTATATATTTAAGCCTAAAGTAATAATTAACGGTTTATAAATATAGTTAACCTAGAGGTACTTATTTATAATAAGACCTCTAGTTTAAATACCGCCTTAAAATTAAAATCTAGAATTTCTATTACCTTTAAACTAAAGTATTAAATATAGAAATTAATAGTAATAACCATAGTAAAATAAAGGTTAGGAGTTTTAATAGGTTAAGGTTTTATATAACTATAGAATTTAATAGTTAATAAATTAAGAAAATACTATTTCTAAGTATTTTAAGCTATATCTATAATTTCTATTTATAACGGTTAAAATCCATTAAGTCTATTGCGTAGTTTAAATAACGTAGTTCTTTTAATTAAGTGCAGGATTACTATAAGTCTTGTGGAAATGCCTATTACTGTAGAATTTACGTGTGGCTAATATTGTGGCAGGACGATGTAGGGCTTCTTCCATATACGGCTAGAGACCGTGAAAATATAATCTGCAGACAGTGAATTTAGAGGTCCCGGTCGTCGTCGCACGGCGCGCCTTGCCATGCCATGGCCTTCATCGACTGCCCAGCGCGACGACAAGAAAAGTCCCTGCTGGCGTGCCGGACCACTGGGTTCGGGGAAGGGTCGAAGGGTCGAAGGGTCAAAGGGTGAAGGGAAGATGGAAGATGGAAGGCCGAAACAGTCGTATTCGAAAGGGGACTAGACACCAGATGGATCCAGCTGTTAGTGGGCTTTCGTGTTTCTGCTGGCGGTCCTTTTCTGGAGAAGATGTTTCGGTCGACGGCTTCGAGTTCCTGAAAAGGGTGGTGCGCCAAGCCCTGAACAAAAGGTCCACCCTCCTTCGCTTACCGGTACGGATACCTGGTCAATGTTCCGTCATTCGACGCCACACCGCGGCGTAGTTGAGGCGCACCACTGGCATCCAGTCTGGCTGCTGGCTGTTGACTGCTGGCATCCCATCTGCTGCTGGCTGATGGCTGCTGGCTGCTGGCTGCTGACTGCTGGCTGCTGACTGCTGGCTGCTGACTGCTGGCTGCTGACTGTTGGCTGCCCGGCGTCCCGTCTGCCGTCCCGTCGGGCATATGGCACATCTGGCATCTGGCATCTGCTGTGGCAGGATCAGTAACGTCCGCAGTGCCGCACACGACCTGAGCTTATCTCAACAACATCCATCCCAACATCCAGAATCCAGAATTGTAGTGTACACACACACGCTCTGCAACAATGCCGCCGGCAGAACCGTTACATGAGAAAAACAGAAACGTACTAATTTCAAACCAAGAAAAAGCCTGCAAGTCCAAAGCGGACGCCGGACGGGTCAACATTCGACTGACACGAGTCGACGCGGCAGGGGACCCCTACTGGTGCAGCCAATACACAGTGTCCAGTCTTCTCTTGGACTGTCTTGGCTGGTGGGCTCATCTCCCTCCCGTTGCATGGACACCCCCCCCCTTCTTCTTCCTCGATGTCAACCACTGGCCGGTGTCCCCGGGGGAGCTCTCGACACGCCCAGCACAGTGGTGTCGGGTCCAAAGCGTGTCCGTAGCGTCCTGCACAAACGCGGTATCTCCCCCGGGGCCCCCTTTTCCCCAGAGTCTGAGGCGTTCCTGTTCCAACCTGACGCCGTCATCTTCGACACCTCAACGGTTGTTTATTCCCTACATTCGCTTTATACACATTCCCAAAAACGCCCATCTTTGGCGTATTCACATTCTTTTATCTGCCTTGCGCTCCCAATGTGTTAGGGCGAGAAGCATTAGGGCGAAGAAGCAGAAGAATCTGACCCGAGTCACTCACTAAGGAAGAATTCCACAAAAAAAACAAAAAAGAAAAGGAGAAGAAAAAATATTGGGCCGAGGACACCGGTGCATCCGAGCCAGCTTTTCACTGCCCCGTCTTACAAGTATCCTCGCTTTCCTATTCTGGGGTTATTCGGAATACACACCATCAATATGCGATCTTCACTCTTGAGCCTGGCTGGCGTTGCCAGTCTGGCCTTCTCCGGCCTCGGCCTTGCTGCCGGCACTGAGGAATGGAAGACACGGTCCGTCTATCAGGTCATGATTGATCGTTATGCGCGCACTGATGGCTCCATCGACCACGAGTGCGAGGCCCACGAGATTTGCGGCGGCACGTGGAGAGGCTTGATCAACAAGCTCGACTACATCCAAGACATGGGCTTCACGGCCATCCAGATCAGCCCCATCAACAAGAACATGGAGGAGCACACAGCCGTCGGCGACCCCTACCACGGCTACTGGACCACGGACCTGTATGCCCTCAACGACAAGTTTGGCACCGAGAAGGACTTCAAGGATCTTGTGTCGGAGCTCAAGAAGCGCGACATCTACCTCATGGCCGATGTCGTCGTCAACCACATGGCGCAAAAGTTCGACAACAAGCCCCCCCCCAAGGTCGACTACTCCAAGTTCAACCCTTTCAACGACGAAAAGTACTTCCACCCCTACTGCAACGTCACTGAGGAGGGCTGGACGAACGCCACCGAGTATCAGGACTGCTGGCTCTATCCCTATGGCGTTGCTCTTGCCGATCTCGACACCCGCAACGAATTCGTCGTCAAGGAGATGAACAAGTGGGTGAAGGAGCTTGTCAGCAACTATTCCATTGACGGTCTCCGCATCGACGCCGCCAAGCACGTCAACGACGAGTTTCTGCCCGGCTTTGTCAAGGCTTCGGGTGTTTTTGCCTGGGGTGAGGTCTTGACCGGCGAGCCCGACGACTTCTGCCGCTACCAGACTCTGAATCTCCTGCCCGGCATGCCCAACTATCTCGACTACTACAAGCTCTTGGATTCCTTCAACGGCGGTTCTTTCGAGGTCCTCTCCAAGATCAAGAAGGAGGCCATCAACAACTGCAACGACACCTTTGCTCTGGGCACCTTTGTCGAGAACCACGACATGCCCCGCTTCGCCAACAGAAACAGCGACATGGCCATTGCCAAGAACGCCATGACCTACGTTATTCTCAACGACGGCGTTCCCACCGTCTACCAGGGCCAGGAGCAGCACTTCAACGGCTTCGAGACCCCTCACAACCGTGAGCCTCTCTGGCAGTCTGGCTATGACAAGGAGTCGCCCCTGTACAAGCTCACCGCCACGCTCAACAAGGTGCGCAACCACATCATCAAGCTCGACAAGGACTATGTCAACACCGCCTCCGAGATTCTGGAGGCGAGCAACAACCACTTCTGCACCAAGAAGGGCTCCTACGGCAGCCAGATCGTCTACTGCATCACCAACCAGAGCTCCAAGGGGCCCCAGTACGAACACAGCGTCGGCGGCTTCCAGGCCGATGAGCAGGTCGTTGAGGTTCTCACCTGCCAGTCCAACAAGGCCGGCATGGCTGGCACCATCAACATGAAGATGAACAACGGCGTTCCCAAGGTCTACGTCCCCGCCGGTGCGCTCAAGGGCTCCGGCATCTGCGAGAAGACGACCGAAGAACAGTTCCAGGTTGACCCGGACACCAGCGGTGCCGGTGTGACTGGCGCCGTCACTGGTCTTTTGGCTGCTGCCCTGGCCGGGTGGGCCGTCATGTTCCTTGCCTAAGAGCTCGGTGGAGTTGGAGAAAGTCGGGAAGAGATTTGGTGTGCTTCATTGTAAATATAGATACCCTACCTATATACCCCTCGGATGGAGTCTTTGTACATCGCACCTAATCCCGAGTTATATATACCGGTTTAATACCTAAGTTCTAATATGCTCTCCTTCATCAGCGATGTCTCTCGGACATCTCTTGCTCGTGCTCGTTTTGGATTGCTGTCTCGTTCCCACCCATAGGCCCGGTGATGGCAGTATTCTACCTTGGTAGTGAAATCCTACCAGGGTAGGACAATGCTGTGGGTGGGTGAACGTAGTTCATTTGCCTGAGATGCCCTGGCCGCAAGGTATCCCTGGACGTCTACCGAAAACGTCTGCGAGAGGGGAACGGGCCACTCGGACGTTCTAGTAGCCGCCGATTGGATTTCGCTGTCGATGATTTTTGACGTTGGGGTAACACAGCATACCTACCTAGCGCACCAAGAAAATATTCGAGCTTGATAGAGGGGGTAAGACACGCCCTTTCTTCTTTTGATGACTTCATAGTAGGTACACCGCAGACACTCGAGGAGATTTCTCAGGCCGGTTCGGACTCCATGTGAAGCTGCTTCATGATGTGCGAAACATCCCTCGCCCAGTCTTGCGCGAGATAAGCTGGCCGTTACTGAAACTATCGCCTTGTATAGGTACCTACCTCAACCCATCTCTTTTTCACCGACATAACCCGACTCCTCCTGGTAACACACACTCAACCACTATTGTTGGTTCCACAGGCGCGTTGGTCGTACAAAACCATATCATAATATATACTGGCGTTTGGGCCAAAACAACACTTGAAATAAACGACCAACAGATCAAGAAAGACCCAAGCGAAGTATGTACCTTATAGAACAGACGTTGGATGAGCACCTCCCTATGCATAACCATACCTACCTAAAGGTACGGTAGCATGCCGTGTGACGGGTGAATCCAATGGAGCGGATAGTGAAGAGCCAACAGCATCACGCACGTCAGCTGGTTCCAAGCCGGCATTCTCAAACCAGATAGAAAACAACCCTCTTCCCCATGTCTTGGCGGGAAACGAAACTCCCGGTAGGTCTAATCTCCAAATCTGACAACCAGAGAGCGAGATTGATGACCGGGAGGGTGTGTGCCTTTTGCCATATGATCGTGCCTGTTTGACGTAGAACATTCCTACTACCTGTGTGTGCCAGCGCTGGCTTGTGCCATTGCAGCTTACCATCTTCCGAATGAAGATCTTACAACGTCGCCACGGCAGCCATCGGGTGTATTTCATGGGGACGGTAGTGCTAGGTAGTTGTGTGGCCAATTCGCCCTTGTATGGTCCGAGTAAGCTCGGTCGTTCCAGTCCCAGTCCATCAGTCCCTTTGGTTGTTAAGGGATTGGATGGAGTGTGTATATCTTGCAGAATATTTTCACGTGGCCTGCTGATCATTCTCGACGGGATTTGCATATAACACACTCTCTGTATTCATGTTTCCAGTTCCCCGGGTGTCATCCGATTACCTTGCCTTGTCTGCCCAGGGCCTTCAAATATTCACACGCACATAATACACATCCCAAGATGGCCATCACCATCCGCCATGACCCCCACAGCCACGCCCACGAAGAGTCCATCCCGGGCACCGTGAACCTGGCCGCCAAAGAGGGCGAAGAAACCCACTACGGCCAAGCCCTCTTCCCCGTCCCCTCGGCCGACCCCAACGACCCTTTGCAATGGACCAAGTTCAAGAAACACATGATCATGTTCTGCGCCTGTGCCTTTTCCTTCCTCGGCATCTCCGCCTTGCTCGGGCCGGCAGTGTACATCGGTCTTTGGTCCGCGCAGTTCAACGTCGATCCTAACACGGCAGCGGGGCTGGTGAACTACCCCAACCTGATCTTTGGCTTTGGTAGTGTGATACTGGTGCCGTTGTATAAGCGATACGGGAGGCGGCCGGTCATGTTGCTGAGCTTGGTGGCGTATATAGGGGGCATCATCGGGGCGAGTCAGTCGACGACGTATGGGGGCCTGTTGGCATGGAGGATTGTGCATGCTTTTGGGAGCGGGGTGTGCGAGGCGTTGCCGGTGCAGTTGGTGAACGACATCTTTTTCTTGCATGAGAGGGGGAAGAAGCTGGGGTGGTATACGGTTGCCTTGTGCCTGGGAGCAACTGGGCCCATGTTTTGCGGGTTTATGCTAGCGGCGGGGTATTCGTGGAACTTGTTCTTCTATGTCGAGTTGGCTTTTGCCCTCACGCTGCTGATTTTGTGTTTTCTTTTTGTGGAGGAGTCGTTGTATTTCAGAGCTCCTGTTGCTCCGTCGGTTGGGTCGTCAACAAGCGGGAGCAACCTCGAGGTTGTGACATCGGCTGCGACCACAGCAGAGGGCGATGAGAAAAAGCGGCAACCAGCGACTGCAGAGCTGTCGGACAATCCTGTCCTCCATCCTCAACGCAAGTCTTGGAAACAGCAGCTCAACATCTTCCCGGACAAGTTCGACTACACGTGCGACTTTTGGACCATGCCGCTGAGAGCCTTCACTCATCTCTTGGTTCCCTCCACCTTCTGGGTCATTACCACCTACGGCATCTATATCGGGCTGTGCGGTTTCTCCTTCAACTTTGTCTTCCCCATGAAGATTGTCCAGCCACCATACAGCTGGCCCGAGACGAATTCCGGCCTGAGCGCCATTGCGACCTTCGTTGGCTTCGGCCTGGCGTTGCCTCTTCTGCCGGCATCCGATATCCTGGCCGCAAAGCTTACAAGGAGGAACGGGGGCGTCAGAGAGGCGGAAATGAGGCTCGGGGTGCTTATCCCTGCCGCATTTGTGGCTCCGGCAGGCCAGGTCCTCTTTGGCATGGCTGCAGCAAGAGACCTCCACTGGATTTGCTACTTCATCGCTATCGGCATCACACAATGGGCGGGGTACTTTTACTTTACACTCACTTTGGCCTATGCGGTTGATTCGTACAATGCCAACTTGAGCGAGATGCTCATCATCATGAACCTTGGCAAGCAGGCAATCAGCTTTGGTTTCAGCGGGGAGTTGTTGAACTGGATCCTCAAGCATGGTTACATTACGATTGTAGTGGCAGCCTTTGTCCCCATCTTGGTGGTGAACAACATGATGGTTTTTGTTTTCATGATCTGGGGCAAGAGGATTAGAGTTACCATGGCGAATAGTTGGCTGGCGAGGTTTCATGGTAAGAGTGTGACACAGGGGGAGGGACACTGATTAAATCTATCTATGTGTAGATACCATAGGTAACCACACAGTAGATGAGGCTCTGCCCATGTCATAGTTATAGCTTGTCAGAACCAAGTCGACTTGGGTCCGGATTGCGTCATGTGGTACCTACCTTAGCACCATGCAATGTTCCGTAGGGTACCTGTCTTTACCTTACCCGGTACCCGCCTTGTGCAAAATGTAACCGGCCCATTGCTACGCCCCTTTTACCCCTATATTTACCACTTCATACCTGGTAGTTTGTTTACTTTTGTGTAGCCAAAGCCATGTTGCCCGGCCCATTTGATTCTGCTTCTTCATACTAAGAGCAATCCTAGTGATCTCTTGGCCCATGGTCATGGAGCCAGTTAAGATAACAACAACAGGATGATGACACCGCCTCCCGCACTCACCGAAAATGTTGGAGTAACCGGCAAGCAACCCGAAGTACGAGAGACTAGCATACGAGCTAAACAATCCAAACGGAGCCTATGATAAGATTGTAAAGACATACAGATTTGTATATGCTTACGCAAGCTGGGCTCCTCCCTCGGAAGTGGAGTTCCGCCGGCTGACCGCCTCGGGCCTACCGTACCTAGTGACAACCTGGAAGTCTTCTTGCGCCTTTGTCAAAACATCAACAGGACCGACGGCAACCCATGACCAATTGCAACAAACAAATCGGAGAAAAAGCCTTATCACGACAAGAAGATGGAGTTTTGCTTTTTTAGCTGTGTCCTCTTGTTGACAAATCAACCACCTGCCTGAACAGGAATGGGGGGGGCGCTCCACTAGCATGGGGGCCAAGATACGGATAACAACGGTCGTCTTCCAAGCGAACTTCCCCAGAATATGCAGATATCTACTAGACCCGATAACTACTGCAGCTGTATAGCGCAAAAGAGCAGCTCTCGGATCCTTCGGTACGATGGTGAAGAGGGATCGGGGACAAAGTCTGACAAGGATCCAGTCCACCCGCGTTGCGAACCGCCCCTCCGTCTTCTCCCAAAGCAGTCAATCAGAGCAGTGTGCATCCGGATACTCGCCCTCCTCGCGGGGGAGAGGCACCATTTGTCAAGGATTACACAAAACGGGTGTTAGCTGTTGAGCAGGCGCCCGTTCCGCAGCTGTTCTCGACACGGAACTGTTTATCAATGGAGCAAATGATCCGATTAGGTATGCGTGGGTGGACTCAAGTCATGTTTCCGAGCCTTCACCTCTCTGAGCTCGGGATGGTAAGCCGGCACGGCCATGTCGTGGACACTCTTCCGTAGGTACCTAGGTATATAAGACCCGAAGCCCAGATCTGCTGAGGCTGTCTTCTGGGTAGACGACCAGGTCCCTTCACATCCCTCTCCTCAAAATGGTCGGCTTCACGTCTTTTCTCCTCCTCGGAGGCGCTGCTGCTGCTTCAGTCAACTTCAACAGCCACCCTGTCAGACTCGAGACCCGTCACGCCGTGACCTCCCGCCTTGGCAACGTTCACCTGTCCGTCGAGAGAGATTTTGCAGGCCCTGTCAGCGTCTCCTACGGCTCTTGCTCGTCTTTCTCTGCCCGAGATGCTCACCACACCGTTGGTGAGGTCCAGGGCAAGAGGCAAGAGACACGTCTTGTGTGGAAGCTTCCCGAGAGGTCCGAGTCTGGAGGATGTCTCTCCGCCTGGGACTCGGCAGGGCAACTTCTGGGAAGGAGTGAGCCTCAGCTTCTTGAGAACCGTCACGCAAAGAGAGCGGAGAAGCGAGCTGGTAAGTCCCACTCCTTTACCGCCGTCGAAGAGAAGAGGAAGAATTTGACTGACGATTGCAGCCATCACCATGACCAATGCCACAGGGATTGAGACCCTCGGTCCCTGGTTTGAGGGTGTCAAGCTTCTTCAGGAACAACAACCGGGCCCGATTGACGTCAAGGCGGCCAAGGAGAAAGAGGTCGCCATTGTGGGTGCAGGCATGTCTGGGCTGATGAGCTACCTCGTGCTCACACAAGCAGGCCTCAAGAATGTCAAGATTATCGAGGCCGGCAACCGGCTTGGTGGGAGAGTCCACACCGAGTATCTTCGCGGCAAGGCTTTTGACTACTCCTACCAGGAGATGGGTCCAATGCGGTTCCCATGGACCTACAACGACCCGGCAACCAACACGACGCTCGAAATCAGCGACTCCCAGATCGTGTTCCAGGTCGCCGAGGAGATGAACAAACTGAACAAGAACAGCAAGAACCTCACCGTCAGCTTCCAGCCGTGGTACCAGAGCTCACCAAACGGACTGGTTTACAGGAATGGTTTCAAGCTGCCATCTGGTCTGCCACCAACTTCTGCCCAGATTGCGGCGGATCCTTCGTTGGGCACCCCTTCTAGCCCCCGTGATAACTCGACCATCGCTTTGGCTGCAGCTCTGAACGAGTACATGCCTCCCAGCACCGTGTATGCGGATGTGGCCAACAACATGTTCAAGGCTCACAAGGACTGGATTGAAAACGGCCTCAAGGGCCTGGGAGGTGACACGTGGTCCGAGTTTGCATTCTTGACACACCATCTTGGGGGCAGCCTCAACGACACAGACGTCGTCGGTGGAAGCGATCACAGTTACTGGTCGAGCATCTACAGTGGCGCTTACTTCCGAGCTGCCTCCTGGCGAACTATCGACGGCGGTCTCAACCGTCTCCCCTTGGCTTTCCACCCGCTGGTCAACAAGGACACCACCATGAACCGCGCCGTCGAGCGTGTTGCCTTCGCCACTGACTCCAAGACGGGATCCAAGAAGGTTCAACTCTCCTACCGCGACAGCAACCCCCGCAGCGGGAAGAAGTCCAAGCTCTCCTCGGCCAGCTACGACTACGCCATTATCTCGGCCCCCTTTTCTGTCGTTCGCTCCTGGAGAATGCCCACCCTCCCTGCTACCATCTCCAACGCCATCCGCAAGCTCGAATACGCCAACGCCTGCAAGGTTGCCCTCGAGTACAAGACGCGCTTCTGGGAGAAGTATGCCAACCCCATCCTGGGCAGCTGTTCCACTTCCACCGACATTCCTGGTATTGGTTCCATCTGCTACCCTTCCTACAACATCAACGGCACCGGTCCGGCTTCTATTCTGGCGAGTTACGACACAGGCGCGCTGTTCGAGTCGCTGTCGGAGGAAGACCACGTTCAGTACGTGCTGGACGCCATGACCGAGATTCACGGCGAGGAGACGAGAAAGCTGTACACTGGCCGGTACAACAGGAGGTGTTGGTCTCAGGACGAGCTCACCCGGGGTGGCTGGGCGAACCCAAGCATTGGCCAGCATCAGCTGTATATTCCCGAGTATTTCAAAACCTACGATGGGGTATGTGTCTCCTTCTTTTTCAAGATTGATATGGAAAAAATGCTAACACATAAAAATAGTTGATCTTTGTTGGTGAGCACACCAGTTACACGCATGCTTGGATTGCCTCGGCCCTGGAGAGTGGTATCAGGGGCGCTGTCCAACTTCTTTTGGGTAAGTCTTGATCTAATCATGCGGGAGTATTGGAAGGGAGTAGCTAACAGCTTTGACAGAACTTGGGTTGGTTGATGAGGCCAAGGAGGCTGTTGACAAGTGGATGGCGAGGTGGATCGATATCTGAGCTGGCCCCCAGAGGAGAGATGTCATGACTTGAAATAATGCATAATGAAAGCACATATAGACGATACGATCAACGCTTGAATAGGTAGCTAGCTGCTTCTAGCGCCAAAATGAAACATTGATAGCTCTTTTTAAAGGATTCTTTCGCCTGTTTTCGAGATTACCTGGCAAGGTAAGGTACATACCTAGGTAGTACCCAGGTAACAGCAAATCTCCGTCGGTTACCCCTGAATTGCCCCTTTTCCGCTTCTTGGCTGGGCTTGTAAAATTCCAGTGGACATGCACTGAGTACCGTAGGATAGAAGGCCCAAAATTCCCGCTGCTTTCTTTGTTGATAGAACATGGGTACCACGGCACACATGGTCAGTATCTGAATAGGACTCTGTATAAAGCCTCGCCTTTGTTTCCAACCCACGCAGCCGACCGGTCCACATTGTCAGAGCAAGCCCCGCCCCAGTCCCCCTATCGACACAAGATTAAGATCTTACCATGTCTTGGTTGTTCCTTGATCAATGTTGCGAAGGTGTCCAACACGGGCATGATCGTGTCGACTCTAATTCCCCTAGTTATGTGGCTATTTCTGCTCTATATTATCCTGGGAGTTGAAGCCCACGGAGGAATCCATCATGGGACCCCTGGAAACCCTCATGGAAGCTTTCATGGTGGGCCTATAGCCCCGGGCTCACGATGGCATGCGGCGACGCCCACGCACTTTCACGCGGAGGCTCCTGCCTGGGATCACGAATCAGCACAAGCGCCCTCTCCCACGGCGCCCCCAGACCTTTCTCATCGTGTTCGGGACCTCTCGAGGCGACAAAATGCCCTCACGACCTGCGCCTATATTCGCGGCGATATCAGTCAGTTGGCCTGCTACCTTACCTACCTTCTTGTCCCTCATTTTGGTCTAACGTGAACAATAGACAACCCAGTTACATGCAACGGAGGCTTGATTTGTAGCACTGTCCAAGGCCATGTGGGATGCTGTCCAACATCGGCGGGCTGTGACATTGCTACTGCCTGCATTGACAACGCTGCCTTCAGTCGTGGGCTTTGCAATAACTTGGGCTCATTGACAACCTGCTGGTACGCTCTCAGAAAAATTGTAACCTACTGTCTCTAACAAACTGGGACCAATAGCAGCGACACTGCCTCGGCCTTCTGCAACACCTTGACCTACCACGACCGTCCATTCCAAACCATGATAGGATGCGCTGGTCGTCCACAGCAGGTCATTATTCACGCCAGTCCCTCGTCCGCATTGCCCACGCCTGTTTACCGACCTATGGGGCTGTCTGGGACAACCAAGGGCGTCATTGTAGGGGCGGTCGTAGGCGGCATGATTCTCTTCATCATTGCCACCGTTTTAACCATCTTCCTGTGCAGACGCCACAGAAAGAAGCAGCGTCGTCGGCAAGATCACGATTACTATGACGCCATCCACCCGAGGGACTTTGCACTGCTGAGTCCATCACCGGGACCGGCGTTCTCAGAGAGGAATCCATTTGAAAGCACCCGGAGCAGTATGTTCAAGCCGGTGTGGGGACAAGACATGCCTGCGCCGGCGCCCCCGACACACAACCATCCGCTCAACAGTCCTTGGCCGCTCAGTCCCTACGAAGGAGAGCCCATCAGTCCGGGGACGGTGCCGGTGGTGGAAGCCCCTGCTGACATGCACACTAATGGGAAGCGACGTGAGAATGTATATGAGATGCAGACACCGTGAGATTGAGTACTTATTCGGGCCAGGAGTTTAGGGGCTCAGGGGTATCGGTAGGTATTGGCCATATGCACGTGTCGAGGACACGGTCTTTTGTACACTTTACGAGGAACGCATTCAGTTCGATTATTAAGTATTACATGCCTATTCATTCCTGCAAGTTAGATGTCCACTCGTGTTTCGTCGTCTGGCGTCAACAGAGCAAGACGCAATCAGACAATTTCAGCAACAGGCCATTTACCCGGGTTCCTTGGAGGGGCCGGTCTACCTTTTCCTCTTCCCAAAGCCGTGCCCCTCTCACGGGACGCGGGATTAAAGCAGTTTAATACCCGCGGAGAGGTTAATTCCACCAGAAAAGCAACCGCCAGGAAGCAATGGCCCCGGTGTTTAGATTGCCCCTTATATTGATCTCCAATCATCCCATCGGCGTCTTTCCGGCCAGGGGGCTCCTTAAAAGCCAAGGAACATCCATCCATGCATTTCCAAAGCTTGTTGACTGTCCAAGACCCTCGTCCGTAACGTCGTCAGCATGAAGTCGACCATTGTTTCTATCCTGCTCAGCGCAGGCGCCTGCCTCGCGTCGCCGGTCGCTCAAGCAGACAAGCCCGTCTCGACCCCCTCGCCCACCACGCTCCAGCAAGGTGCCTACTGGATTCGCGGCGTGACGCCTCCAAACTATCACAAATACCTCCAGACCAAGCCCGCCAACGTCCCCGGCATCGCGGTTCTCGAGTCACACACCACCGCAGGCCAGTTCAACATTGAGGGCGGGCAGCTCGTCAACAAGGTGTCCAACCCACCGCTGTATCTCTGGGTGGAGGAGCCAGCCGACAAGGCCAACCCTCCTCGGACTTTGGCTACCTTCTTCAACACCACCAAGTCGACGTTTGGGACCTTTGCGTGGCAGGGGGACACACTCACGTGGAGCGTGCCGAGCATCAGGAGGCAGAACGTCGGAGCCTGGCTTGTGTGCAAGAACCAGCAGCTGTTTATCAACACCGGTGCTTATGGATATCAAACGCCTTCCGGGTGCTCGGATCATACAGTGAGTCCCTGTCATTTCTTGAGTGATGGATACTATGGAATGCAAGTCAAGTAACTGACACTGGTGCCTGCAGATCCACTACTACAACGACAAGACGGCGAACAACTAGGCGCCTTAGTGTGTGCTAGATGGACTGCTAGTCCGAGTTTTGTACATACTAATGCCATTGAATCTACACGAGATCTCATTACGACGGTGGTGTCATCAAGCTGCATGCCGCCAATTCCGAACAAGGGGTGATGGCTGGTAGAAAAAGCCGTTGAAGCGTGCTGGGTTGACGTATGCCAACAGTTTCCAAGTGTTTTCCAAGTCTCCAAGGCGTTAGTCGAGATTTCGCGCAAGAGATTGGCCAAGTGGTCGGTGATGTCCCGGAGAAAACGGAGGAGACAAGTCTCGGCTTTTTTTCGTTGACTGAACTGGGAGACTGGGACGTGAAACTTGTCTACATATCCATTATCCTTCTTGGGGTTGTGAGGAAGCGATAAAAGATCCCAAGAATGACTGTCCCAAGGCCTTGGATAAAACAGGTTTTTGGAGGGTCTGGAACATTGATAACAGGCGGGGTGGATTTTCATGTTTTCTGGGGTTGATCAGTTGCATGTGGGGTGCCCTGGGGTTGGGATGGATCTTGGCTTCCGTATTGCCCCTCCAGGGTTCCGTTGTTGACAATGAAATGTGCCGCGTGGCCCGACGGCGCAGCGAAGATGATAAGATGATCAAGTTGTCGATACGGCGCAGGGACACCAGCTGGTGATACTGTAGTGTACTCCGCAAGTCACTGTTGAAAGTCATGATTTGAGGCAGTACACCTATGTACACTACAGATGGGAGTAAAACTCGAGGGATATCAGAAAAAGCAGGGACAGGCCCACCTTCATTGCAATGCTTCCGATGGCCGCCAAGACTGAAAGGGCAAAGGCACAGCCAATGATAGGGTCAACGGTGGAGGCGAACTTGCACCGCCTCGCCGATGCCCAGCACAAAACAGAAAAGCCAAGAAGCCAAGCGCCAAACGAGAATACCAAGCAGCGACAAGGAGGTGTCTCCTCGCGTCATCTTGGCCCTCCCACCTCCTGAAACCATGCATTTTCCATCTGGCCTCGCTCTTTTCCATCCACCTCCTCCACCGCCTCCATCATCATCATCATCATCCTGATCACCACCATCACCACCACCACCACTACCACCACCGTCTCCGTCTCCGTCATCCTCACCAACATCATTGCTGCCGCCTGCCGATGGTGTATATGTGCATGTCGATGAACTAGACACAAGGTGCTGGTTATCGCCGCCAACACCACCCACACTCGTTACCCCTACCAAACACGCTCGTTCCCCTATTCCAGTTTTCGCTTCTTTGACCTCGGCGAGTTTCTTCCGCATTCGACCATTTTCCGAATATAGATTTGGAGAGAGAGAGAGAGAGAGAGAGAGAGAATTGGGATACTGCAAGGAACTGGGCGATTGCAACAAACACAACCGCGAACATGGCGACAACGCCGGCACTAACAAGCCCGTCGCGATGGCTGACGGCGCTGCTGGCTACCACAAGCTGCTTGCTTCCCGGCGCACAGGCTACCGTCTACAAGCTGGGCACAAAAGGTACCGACTGACTTTGGTCTTTCTACATGGCAGGGATTGATGTTGACTGTTTTCTTGTTGTTTGCAGCCGAAATCAAGGAGTCCGCCGCCACGCTCGCCTACGACCTCATGCTTTACTACAAGGGCAACCTGTCGGGTGAAATTCCCGGCATTCTTCCCGGCCCCCCTACAGAACACAAGGGCGACTACTACTGGTGGGAAGGAGGTGCCATGATGGGCACTTATGTCGACTATTGGTTCCTAACGGGCGACGAGTCCTACAACAAAGTAGTTACCGAGGGCCTGGTTCACCAAGTCGGTCCCAACGAAGATTACATGCCGCCCAACCACACGGCCTCGCTGGGTAACGACGATCAAGGTTTCTGGGGCATGAGCGCCATGTTGGCCGCCGAGAACAAGTTCCCCAACCCGCCAGAAGACCAGCCCCAGTGGCTCGCCCTGGCCCAGGCCGTCTTCCACACCCAGGCCGCTCCCGAAAGACACGACAACACCTGCAACGGCGGTCTGAGATGGCAGGTCCCCCCCACCAACGCGGGTTACAACTACAAGAACACCATTGCCAACGGCTGCTTCTTCGACTTGGGCGCCCGCCTGGCAGCCTACACCTTCAACCAGACATATGCCGACTGGGCCGAGAAGACGTTCCAGTGGCTGTGGGACGTGCAGTACATCGACCACAAGGACTGGCGCGTGTACGACGGCGGCCACGTCGAGCACAACTGTACCGACATCAACAAGGCCCAGTTCAGTTACAACGCCGCCCTCCTGTTGCACGGAAGCGCCTTCATGTACAACTACACCAACGGCAGCGAGATTTGGAAGACAAGGGTCGACAAGCTGTGGGAGGGCATGCACCGAGACTTCTTTGAGGACGACATCGCCTACGAAATTCCCTGCGAGGGCCGCAAGGGCGCATGCACGGCAGACATGTTGTCGTTCAAGGGTTACGTCCACCGCTGGTTGTCCGTGGTCACCAAGGTCGCCCCGCACACCCGGGACAAGATCCTTCCGGTGTTGAGGACCTCTACCGAAGCCGCCGTGAAGCAGTGTACAGGAGGTGACACAGGCCGGAGATGTGGCTTCTATTGGAGGGATGGTGTCTACGTCGATCCGGCCGTTGACAAGACCAGCGGCGCTGGCGAGCAAATGAATGTGCTGGCTGCCGTGTCCAGCTTGTTGATTGACGACGCGCCTCCTCCGGCCAACAACCTCACAGGCCTGAGCAAGCCGAACTACGATGCTGGCTCGAGATCGAGAGGTCCGAGTGAGCCGCTTGCTCCCATCACCAACGGCGACAGAGCGGGCGCGGCCATCTTGACCATTCTCATTCTCGGAAGTGCCGTTGGTTCTTGGGCGTGGATGAGCTTTGGGGAGTAAACATCTCCTTTGTCGGCTTTTGGTGTATCTGTGATTTTTCCTTTTGGGTATTTTTTCCTTGTGTTTTCTTGGACTGTATGGGGCTCCAGTTGACTGACATGTGTTCGTATATACAAACATCATTTTACTGCTGTGGCTGTGTCATATACCAACACCTATGATATCCCTTTCGTCCTCTCGCTTGTTGGTCGCTGTCTTATTTTCTTTTTGTCATAGTGCTTGTCTATATACCTCTTGTCAGTCAACCAGAGCAGTCAGTGTGTTGTCTCGGGTCATATGCACCCAGTTACCGAGTTTTGAGCACGGGCCGGCGTCGATGGGTGGTAATTGGTTCTTGATCTTTTCGAACTTGCATGTCGCCTACCGAGTCTTGAGAGATGTTTAGGAAAGAGGGAGTGGATAGAAGAAAAATTGAGAAAGTGTCAGATGTTACCGTGCCTTTCTGTGAGAGTTGTTTGGGGGCGAAGTGTGTGTGTGGGGGGGGGGGGGTCACAAGCAAGACAGAACTGGACTTCAGACATCGGCAGAACTCGGGCATCGGAGTTTTTATCTCCCCAGTGAGTCCTGAAATTCCCGACAGTCTTTGAGGGTTCCAAGGACCAGACGGCGAGCTAACGGCTACTCTGTCGTCCGAGGTGGCGGACCCAGACCCAGCGGCCCGGTCAAGATGGAATTAAGCTTTCCTTTCCCCTGCTGCTAGTTCGCGGTTGAACTCTATTCTGTTAGCGTGTTCCGTCAGTTTGGTAAGAATGTTGGCGAGATACCTCAGGACGGTCATGCTTCTGATGATATCTGCTGAGTCTTTTGTTGATGGACATTGCCTACTTACAGACATGGTCCCTGGTGAGGTTGCATGATCTGAGCAAGACAGACAGAGAGGAGGTGAGCCCACAGAATAGAAATCGGCTTCTACCGTGCCTCATCTTCATGCTTCATCATGCACCCACCAGCAGCTCTATCTGCATAGTTAGTCCGTCTCACGGTTCCCGAGAGAACAGTGCTTGGACTTTCTCCTTGCAGCTTTTTGTCCGAGAACCTGCAAGACCTCCCGCCGGTGGTCTTGTCCCTGGCTATATCTCTCGGCCTTCCTCTCTCTTTTTCGATGCCCGATGTTGTTGCCCAGAGCCTCCAAACAGCGCAGCCCAGCACTACCTATCTTCTATTCTTAGGCCTCTGCTCGCCCCGTCACAAGCTCGCCCCTTCCCGTCGACGAAGAGAGAAGCATAAGATGGACTCGACCGACGACCTCCTTTTCAAGCTCCTCTTCTTGTTCCTTTAATTCACCACCACTAGCTACAAGCACATATATCACCATGTCCTCTTACTCGATCCCGCTCTCCCTCCTCATGCTCCTCCTGCCCCGGTCCTCCCTTGCCCAGTCCTTCGTCGGCGGCACCTCTCCCTTGTCCTCTGCCCCCTACGGCCTCCCTGCTTCTCCCTTCTTGGACACAACCAAAGGATTCAACTCCATCTCCAACGCCTCGTTCCCCATCACGGGGTACAACCTCTCCATCCCGGCTGGGTCAGCAGATGGCACCGCCGCCCGGGTGCAAGGCTGGGCGTTGGAGATAGGCATCACGCCCGACGTCTCCCTCTCCGGCGTGGCGTCCACCCTTGCCGACAAGAAGAAGCAATTCATGACTGCGACGACGCTCAAGATCATCCCGCCTGATGAGGGACAGGTACCCGGGTTCAACGACAGCACCTGGAGGGTTTGCGCCATGGTGTTCACGGGCGGGCTGATTCAGGGGACGGGGGACACAAGCGAGATTCTGAAGGATAGCGGAGATGGGGGTTGTGAGCAAATGTTGCCGAGTGATTGTATCAATCAATTGCAGGTGAATGGGTTGGCGGGGAACGGGGGGAAGGAAGGGGGCTGCAGTGACGTGAGCGTTCCAGAGGTTTGTCAGGGGTATTTTAGGCTGGTCGGGGTGGAGGGGGACAGTCCGGTTGGGACGGGGTACGGTCAGTATTCTTTTTCTTGGTGCGAGGGGCTAGCTGTACTGACAATGGAGACAGAGATTACGCCGATAAGCAACAATGGGAACGGTGTGAACCCGCCTGCTGCGGATAGGAGTTCATTGTTCTTCGCTGCTGGGTCGAGCGCGACGGAGAAGGGGAACAGCTCCTCCATTCGGGAAGCAGAGCAGATGATCTGGCCGGTGCTGATGACTTGGACGCACTTTGCCGAGAGCGGAGAGGTTCACGACAGTTCGGGGTCGTTGAGCTGCGTCCAGGCCAAGCAGACGGTTAGCGACGAGGCCAGCTCTGAAGCTGGGCAGGGAAAGACGTCGAAGTGGGTGTTGGCTCTGGGATTGGGTGTTGCTGGGGCTTTGATCGTCGGCTGAGTCTGGGCTGAGGACAAACAAAAGTCGAACGAACAGGTGGTTGGAAACTGGATGATGTTGTGGGCTTTTTTTGATGGCCAGGAATGTGCGAGAGTCTGGAAATGAAACAAGAAATCTGGATAGTAGTTTGGTTAGACTGATGGGTTGGGTTGCTACCTTAGAATAATAGATTGGTTTTTTTTTTTTTTGGACTATGAATGCTAATCAATAATCGACCTACCTATTGCTCAGTGACAGTGATAAGCTTATCAGTGGCCGTCAAGGTACCTACTCCCCCCCCAACCCCGCCAAAAGCGCCCCGCTTTGCGCTGAGGCTGCGCTCCCCTGGTGGAAATTTTTTCTGGGCCTCGAGTCGCAATTGATGCATCCATGCCGTCGCATCTGACCTTTGTCAATACAGCCTCACCGTGTTGGGACTGGACAGCATGCATTCCCTCATCCGCCCCAATGCCTGGGTTGGCCTCAAGCTGCCCTCAGGGTCGACAAAGATAATCCAGATCGTTCCAGATACGTATGTCCTCCTTCGTCTCCCCAATCGCTTTGCGGCGGCTTGTTGCACAAGCCACGAGCCATTGTTGACACTGAATCCACAGGACGATATCCCTAGGAAAATATGGCGTATTTCCCGCAAACCTTGTTCTCGGTCGCCCGTATCATCTCACCTTCGAGGTACTAGACAAGACTCCCGAAGAGGCCTTTTCCCGTCTTCGAATCGTTCCCGCCAGCGAACTTCACGCCGAGGTTATCGCCGAAGAGGATGAGGCCGAAGGAAAGGCTGCTGCAGCGGACCGAGATGCCAGCAATGCCGTGCTCACCGCAACAGAGGGTGAAGAGTTCAGCTTGGTGGACGAGCAGGGCAATATCGTTGCTCGATCCGGCCGCGAAGTTATCGACGACAGCGCCATCCAAAAGTTGACACACGACGAGATCGAGGAGCTGAAGCGGGAGGGAAACAATGCCGGTAAGGATGTGATCGCCAAGCTGATGCTCTCTCATACGGCCCTCGACCAAAAGACGACGTTCAGTTTGGCCAAGTACAAGCTACTCAAGACGAAAAAGTACATCCGTCGGTTTCAGGTCGTGCCTATCGACGTCGCAAGCTTTGCCCAGTGGCAGCTGGAGGAGAAGGATGCTAGCAAGATCATGGACATGCGCGCCGAAATGTTTGGGCTTGTCGGGTGTTGGGGAAATGTTCACTACGGTGGCGAAGACAGCATGATTGATGACCCCCACTCTCGGACCGATCAGGGTGAGGAGACGTGCGTTCCTATCCAACCAGAGGAACTCAAGGGCAGGTGGCTGGTGGTTGACGATACTTGCGGGATGTTGGTGGCAGCCATGGCCGAGAGAATGGGCGTATTGTACCCAAAGGAGGAGGACAACGAAGACGCGGCTGCAACTGAACAGGCGCCGGTAAAAGAGGCTAAGCAGGAGGTCAAGATAGAGGCACCGACTCGGAACGGAAGCGCACAGGAAAATGGTGATGTTGAAATGGTAGATGCCGTGTCGGAAACCACGGTACCGGAAAGGCCCAAGACGGCGGCAGCCAACAAGAAACAAAAGGTCAGGCCCAAGGGGTCCGACTTTGCCATTCCGTTCTCGCAAACCAACACCCTCACAGTCATCCACAGCACCAGTCAGCCAAACCTCTCGCTACTCAATTACTGGAACTTTGACATCACAGCGCCAAACCACCCACCCCATCCTCTTCTCAACCACCTCCTCAACCTCACCTGGCTCCAGCTCCTCAAGCCAGAGCTTGATACCTCCTATTCGACCGAACCACCCACGGCGTCGCCGGAGGAACTTGCTTCATGGAAGCCTAGTCGCCGGGGCAATTTCCACCGCAAGCGCCGTCGGTTTGCGCGCACCCGCTTCATTGTCGACTCGACGCGCGCCGGTAACTTCTCAGGGCTAGTCTGCGCCTCGTCCATGGACCCGATCTCTATTCTCAAGCACACCCTCCCACTGCTAGCAGGTGGCGCCCCGGTCGCCATCTACTCGCCCTCCATCGAGCCGTTGGCTGCGCTGGCAGACTGTTTCAGCGTCCCGCGGCGCACCGCCTGGACAAGCGGGAATGTGCCCGAGACGGTGGGCAAGAGTCTGGAGGAGTTGGAGCGCTGGGAAGGAAACGAGCAGTTCCCGCTGAACCCTACCCTACTCCAGGGCGTGAGCATACAGACCAGCCGCGCCAGAAGATGGCAGGTGTTGCCCATGAGAACGCATCCCCTCATGACGGAGCGTGGGGGGGCAGACGGGTATGTCTTTACTGCGTGGAGGGCAAAGCCGGCCGAGGGCAGAGTGGAGGCCAGGGGCAAGTTTAAAAAGATTCAACCCAGCAGCAGCAAGAAGGCTGGTCAGGCAGATGGCGAAAGCACGCCGGCCGAGACACCAGCGGCGGTAGAGGAGGAGGAGGACGCCGCTACGGCCGGGAAGAGGAAGAGAGCCGACACCTTACCGCCTCTGGATACGGAGGGGACTTCGGCGCCCGAGAATGCGGCGACAGATGATGTCGTGTCACCGACCAAGAAGCGGAAGGTTGACGGCGAAGCGAAGGTGGAGGGGGTGTAATCGTTTTCAGGCGACAGGGAAAATCACTCGAGAGGGGGTTTATAATCTCAGATACCCAGGCCCTCAACACAGCGAAAATTGGATGGTTTGCATGCTGGCGTCGTATAGATACCATTTGCAGAATTAAAGAGTAATTTTGTCTGCGCCCGCTCACCACCCTGAATCACTGCAGTACATCGTTATATGTCTTGTCAAAGAAACAAACACGCTTAAAGACCCTTGCCCATGAACTTTCTCTTGGTGAAGCTCAACCACCACTTGCTCGGCCGTGTCTCGTCATCGGCATACACCCTGGCAAGCAACCGCTCCGCCAGCTCTTGTCGGACTTGCATCATGTACTGTCTGAGAACCTCGGCATCTTGTCTGTCGCGGGGAGGCTCGTACATCTTGTTTCAACATCCAGTCAGCGTACCCTTCCACCGAACACAAACAACAATGAGGAGATGGACTGTACCTGTCTCAGCGGCCAGCTCGGGTCGCCCGGAATGGCAAAGTTGGTATCCAGCGCCAGGTTGTTGACTTCTTTTGTCGCCTCTCTCCTCGACGCCGTCGGCTTGATCTTGCCCAGGCAGTCCGACACGAACCAAATACCATAGATTAGCAACCGGTCGGCATTGCCCTGGATCTCAAAGTTGCGGAAGAAGGTGTTGGCGCGGAAGAGGGCGATGACCTCATCGAGGATGTCGTACGACTCCGAGTCCTGGTCGGGGGACTCGTTCTCGGGGAGGGCCGGCTCGGGGAAGGGGAGCGGGTAGACGGGACCGCGGATCTTGGTTCGGAGGGGGAGGAGAGGGAAGTTGCCTATTAAACGGGGCGGGTTGGGGTCGGTGTTGAACATGGAGTTGTAGGCCTTGTGGTGGTGGTGGGAGACATGTTAGCTGGCTGGCAAAGGTACGACTTGGAGGATAGGGGGTGGAGGCGGTGGGAGGAAGACAGCTCAGACAGCTCAGACAGCTCGGAGATAGGGGGTTTAAGTTGGATTGGATTTGGGGATGGCAATTGCGTACCGGCATCTTGACGGCTTTGCGCTCTCAACAGAGCGGCTTGTTTTGAGGTAAGCTGGAGGGATGATGGAATGCGAATGCCGTTCTCGTCAAGAGAGCTTGGAGCTACAGTGCCAGCTCGGCTTACGCAGCTTGGGTCAATCAACAGTCGCAGCCTTGCGGGGTGTTGCTTGGAAGCTGGCACACGGCCAACCTGGAACCCTGACGTCGAAAGTGGATACGACAGCAGACAACCGACTGAGGTGTGGCGGTGTGTGGCTCAGTCCTCCTTCCTCCATGAGGTGTGGCTTGTGGGATTAAACACATTATGGCCTCAGGCATCTATTATGACCGGCCCAGACACGTGACACACCCAAGAGTCATCGCAGGCAGCCACACTTTCGGCGAGCGGCTGTGCAAAGCAACGAGGCGGCGGGTGGGGGGGATAAGCCCGGCTTAATTGGCCGGCTCACCCCGGTTAAACGAAAAGGTGACCCTGTCTTGGCAATTCATCTGATGACGCCAAACATTTGCGGTTTTGTGTGCCCTCCTTTTCCTGTCGGGCCTTGGTCACGCATGATGGAAGTAACACTCAGATAAGGTGCTCCGAGATTGCTTTTCTCTATGCGCTCTATGCGGGTGTTCTGCCCATCTTGGCGGTGAACAGGATCAAGAGAGAGAAAGAGATCTCAGATCTTGAGACACCAAGAGCCCAAGGCCCGACGGTGACGAAAACGTTGAGGATTTCAGGCTCGTGGCTGGGCTGCGATCGAACACGTCGATGCCTGGTTGCCAGACTAAACCGCATTGGGCGACCATGTCACGGGATTCCGTGTACTAGCGTGTCGCTGCAACCGGCACAATCGGGGCACAATGCAAGCCTGTTGGCTGCAGAAGTGCAAATTGTGGGCGGTCGCCACGCCCGCAGCAGGCAGGGCGGGCTCCCATCATGAAGAGGGGGTTCTCGCCCACCCCCCGAGCCCCCGTGCCCTACCCGGTCGCGTTCCATTTCTTAAACCCAGCCCTTTCCCGTCCTGCCCAGCCAGCTCTTGGTGGCCGTGGACATAGAAGACACACTGCTGCTGTCGCATCACGATAACAAACAACAAGTCGGAACCACTCACTCACTTTGCTATTTTTCTGCCATCGCCGGACCACCTTGCATTATTTTGTGTGTCTTCCAGGTTCCTGGAAGTGGGGCCCCGTTACGAAAATCGCGTCAACAGGGCTGCCGGAGAATCCACCCACCTCACCACCCCTGGTACCTTAAGCCTTAAGGCGACCACCACAACACCGATCCCCTCCATGCTCGCAATTGAGTAAGTCGAAATTCCATATCTGTATGAATCACTTCGACAACACCTCCCGACACGGCCCTTGGCAAACCCTACCACGGATACTGACGCGCGACCTCGTTGCTCTTTGCACAGCTCTCTCTTCAGTGGCAGCTTTTTGGGTCACCTGCGCAACATTGCTCTCATGACGACAACTTCGCGCGACGCGGGCTCCTCGCCCCGTCGCAACACCGAACCCACCCCTCAGCACAACAGTCGCCCTGCTTCCCCTCGGGCTCCGGAACCAATACCAAGGTCCCAGCCGAAGCCGGCAAGTCCCAAGACCCGGTCATCACGCCGTGGGCCGCGGCCCGGCACCCGCATCATACGCCCCGATCCAGGCTCTTTGTACGACATCATGCACGACCATGCAGGCACATCCCTCTACGCCATGCCCATGTGCTGGACTGACCGGCACTCGGAACTCCTTGGCGTCCAGTTCGACAGGCGCCCCACCATTGAGAAGCCTGTCCCAGAGAACCTCGATGGCAGATGGCTTGAGCCCTCCCACATGGCGCGCGTCTTGACGGCAGAGCTGCAGGTGCTCGTCCAAGCCGACCCGTCGCCTACCAAGCTATTCTGCAAGAATCGTGCCATCAAGCATGTCATGTCGACCCTCTTTCCTCACACATTGTCCAAGGCAAAGACATCGGCCGAGCTCGACCTCTTCTTTGGCATGAAGGCGTTCCGGAAAGCGGTTCGTCTGCCCTGTGTCTGGAAGAGCGCTGCCAGCCGGGATGCCTCCTTCGATTCCATGGCTACGCTGGATCCCTATACTCTGACCAGATCCGACACCGAGTATGCGCCCAACCTCCCCATCCTGGCTTATGTCAACAGATCGCAACTAGCTGCCATCCGCAAGAACCTCTTTCGCATTGCTTCTGGCCCCAACGGCACATTCAACGAGCCTGTTGCACGGCTGCAGGCCTTGCGCTCCAAGCTCTTGATCCCAGCCAACATCGACCATGACCCTTATATCGTTGCCACCCTCCTCGCCATGGCGCAAGCGCACTTTTACCGCATACCCGCCTACAGTGGCAGGATGACGCCCGGCAGCTCGGCGCATGACAGCCAGAGGGGTGTGCGATTGCGCATGCCCCAGTTCCGTGACATCAAGGTCCAACTCATCACCCACGACGAGGGGCAAGAAAGCGACCCCCACTTCATTGTTTATACTGCCGTCATCACAGCAGCATTCTTGGAGAGGTTCATGACCCCGCACAAGACCCCTTCGGTCGACAGTGAAGTTGGGCTCGGTATGAAGATCAGCTACACGCCCGTCAAGGTGTGGCCCATTCTCGGCCTCAAGGAACGTCTTGCCAAGGCTCTGGGGTCAGAGATCTCCGGGGTATCACCGTTTGACAACCCCGATTTCATTGACCTTCACGGCCCCCTCGTCGAGTCTGCGCCCGAGCAGTTGCCTGTCTTTGCACACATTATCAGCCAGCGCAAGCTCAAGCGGCGTCGCGACAAGGAGAGACAGCCCCTAGAAGAAATGTTGAACAGTAGTTTTGAGGAGGAGCCTCCCAGCTCGGACGACCGGCCTGTGCTCAGTCCGAGTGCTAAGAGGAGACGGACGGCGAGGTCTGTTGGGACCTTGGAGGTTTGCTAGGATTGATCTTCCTTGCTTTTTTGCCTTTTTTTGCTTTGCCTTTGTTTTTCGCCGCATCATCACGACACATTGGAGCATGACAGGAAAGGAATGACGGAACCAAAATGAAACGAAAACGGAATGAGTCGACTGTAAATAGCGAGGGAGCCTTATTTGCTTTTTCTTGTTTTTTTTTGATGTATTGTACATATGCTCACGGATACCCCCCTTTGCTTTCTCATAGCAATGGTTGGAAAACCTGAACGACGGCGGCATAAACGCGTCTGAAACGCGGTGGATATGATGAAGCATGATGGTAGGGCAGGCGTTGACTGGAGGCATCACTGGATCTGGGATCACGGAGGCTTTTTTAGATATTCTTACACCAGGGTACAAGCTGTCGGCCGTGGGCGGGCCAGCAATGGTTTTGTCACGACCCCGATGACAGCTCTTCTGTACGAACATGACAATGGCGTTTTCTCTCATGATTGTTTTCTCCTGCCGCATCATCACGAAGGGATTTGAAAGGGAAGAGTGTCCCCACAGTGGGATGTCGCCTGACAAGGGTGGCTAAGACCAAGGGTTCATTCGTCTGAAGTTGTCACGGTTGCGGCCCGTTGCAGATCCCTGTGCGCATTGATGGGATCTTGCAGCGGAATGACATCAACTTTAGCGGAAGAAGCAACAGCAGAGCATGGGTGTAGTGTAGGTAGTGAAAAGCATAACAGGCCAGACCATCGTTGAGATAGGTAGGAAGACGAATCAAGTGCAAATAATATAATATAATCTTCATGATCGCTTCATGTGCTGCTGTTTTACAGTCTTTAAATGTACATACATGTACCATGACAAGTAGGTATTCTTCCCCCCTCCACTTTTTCCATATCCTACATGGAAGTTTGACTTTGCAAAACTCATGCAGTATCAACTGTTTGCCGGGTCCTATTTCTACTCAGGCGGCAACGATAGAACTCATCGATATTCAAAATGTCATCTTAGCAGGACCAGGTTCCTCTATAGGTAGGCATTATGCCCAGTCTGCCTACTGTACCGACATAATCACCAAGGTTGATATTGTCTTGTTGGTAATACAAGAGCGAAGAAGACGCCGTGCTTCCCAGAGAACGGCCTTTTGTCATATTGGGGAGATGATCCTGTCTCCGGCCAAGTGCGATCACGGTATTCAACAACTCAATTATGTAGGCATGGAAGCGTGGGAGCTTTTGCCACGAACCGTTCCACTTCATGAAATATATCGGAGTCGATCCTAATCAGCGGCGCTTCTCCCAGGCACACGGCTAGAATCGCAAGCATTTCCGGTTATGAGCTATCCACTTCATGATGTCCGGGGGTAAAACAACTCATTGCTGAAATGGGAAGTGGCTGGGCGCCCGACGACAGATCGTCAGGGCAGAGCCTCTTCCAAGTTAGATGGCTTCACATGCTGAGAAACACAGTCTTGGATAGGGTGGCATCCTAGTTGCTAATAACAATCGTGGCCACCTTCATTTGTGGAAATCTGGGGAAGGCATGTACCTGTACAACGCCCGTAGCGCTGGCTGGCGGGTGCGGGGTGCATTAGCTCTTTCTTTCGGTGTCCTCTTCCCCTCCGTCTGTTGGTCCCAGTCATCTTCACGGCGGACAGTCCGGAGGAGGCAATGATTTGGCTTGTGAACCGTACCGAGAGTTGTCATGGAAGCGTAAAAGGGGTTGATTGCTTTGATTTTAGTGGTGTTTGGTTTGTGAGTTGCGGTGTCTCGGGCTTCGGAGGAACCCAAGTCACAACTTGATATCACAAACATACATACACTACCTACTCTGGACCTTGACTGGGCGGAAAGCATGCTTATTGACTTTGAGATACGGTAAGGTAGGTAACATTTGCACCTCGGCAGCATCGTCATGTCGACAAGATTGACATCTGAAAGTTGGCCATGGGCGTTGGGTTGACTACCGGCGTCAACCATCGTCGGAGAATTCAAACAAGCAGAGGTACTGTATAGCGTGGTGCTGTTTGGTGTCTCTCTTGCAGGTTCCTGATGAGCTTGGCCAGGCGCTAACACCTCCGCACTTGGGGTTCTCCAACAGGACAGGGCGGCACGGCGGTGACAAGGGCGGTTCGTGTTCGTCATCGGGGACCTGATTGAGTGGAGGATACTCCGGGACTCGAGACTCGTACGAGCTGTCTGGCGTGTACAAGGTAAGGTACCCGCCATACCTAGTCATACGGTGGACTGGACTTGGGATATCGCGCGACTGTGTAGGCGTATACGGATCAGGGATACCCTCCGAGTCTCGGGCTTTTGTGTGGTATTTCCCGATTTCCAGTGTGGACGAGTCGCCATGTTGACCAAAAACACTGCTTTGCGACATTGCGAGTAATCTTTTCTTATTGAACACCTCGTCAGACGTTGAAATGTATGTACAATACACTGAGGTGCGGTCTGCCGTTACCTTGTAGCGCCAAGGAGCTATTCATGGCGGGCGGAGTGACGAATGCCTTCCCCAGACCTGAATGGCGTCGGCGGTCGCAAACAAATTGGGAAAAGAGCACCGGCTTCCCCGCAATAGCTTCCCCAACTCTTCCATGACCCCACCCTGAGCGCAACTTCCCCAGATCCGAAGTCGACCTCACCTCAACTCCCGTCCCCCACGTTGCAGCAGGGACTGGGCGCTGGCACACCTACCTACCTGACCTATCCTCGCACCGACTGGGCTGTCTGACTCTGCCACTGTCGCGAGTTCACACAGGACGCTCGCGGCGGTAAAACTGAAATTTAGGGGACATCCATCTGGGTAGGTACGGTACCTTATACTAAAAGTTCCACTTTTCCTCAACAGTTTTCCCTGGCCCTCACCACCATATCCTCGCCTGATGAATTAACTCCCCGGTGGTTCAGGGCCGTCGCTCCAAAATGTTCTACCTACTTCCCAAAACGGCGTCGACTGCCACTTTTACCCCTCACCCAAGACCGTTCACACTTCACACCGTTGCTGGTGCGAGTACGGATTGCGGGGAACTTCGTCTCAATAGTGTTTTTCCCTCTAGCCTACCGGCCAGTCGAGGAAATAGATCTACAGCACACGATCTACTACTAGTGTACTTGCCGCCAGTTACATAGCTTTCTTTCCACCTATCCTCCCAAGCCGAGGCTCCCCTAGCGTCAGGCACCAAAAGCTTCTTCACATGCCCGTTATTTTCCACCGTTGGAGTATGGTTGACGACGGCATCGCAGTGTTTTTTTCGACTCATTCTTGCGCCCTTCCGCCATGCTGTTTTCTTGGACTCAGACTGAGGTGGATGCGCGTAAGAGACAACGCTAGACACTCTCAGTGCTACCTTCCACCATCCGCCAGACCGCCAGATGACCACTGAACTTCTCGGCCATTGTCATCCCCCCCCACGGCAAGGACTGGGCGAGTGGGAGGTTTTCATACCCAACCCCCAGAATCTCGTGGTACCACCCAAGCCGCCTCGAATGGAGGTTGTTAGCGCAGGACCCCGGACACCACATCTTCTCCATCGTGTACCGCAGCAAGATTGGCAAACAAGGTGCAAACGAAGCCCCCTTTGTAGTCTTGAGGGAATACATGACCTTGCTACTATCGCGAATGCCTTCAAACCAGCCGAAATACCTGTAGCAGACAATGCTAATGCAGGGAAGAGGTTATACCACCATGTTTGTCCTCATGTCTTGCCCTAACAACCATCTGTTCCCTGGAGTGTACGAAATCAGAGCCGCTCATAATGATACCTCAAAACCAGATCGCAGGGTCTCGGAGAGGTACCGCAACGGCAGTCCGCCCGATGCTGCCCGCGGCCGCTTGTCCCATCCTGTACATATCTCCTTGGTGCCAGTCAGTCAGCTGGCTTGGTGGAGACCATGTCCGCGTATGTACATGGGAGCTTTTTCTGGGGAAGCCCTGCCAGGTCACTGTGACCCACGATGGTGGAGTGCAGCAAGGCGGGTACAAGCTCTTGTCGTTGACATTACAGGTGGACACAAACTCCGTGAGTGTTAAACAAGATGGCATAGCACGAGAGCTATATAGATCTCGTCCCTCGCCGCCCTCCTTGGGTATGAGAACTCGTCAGCCAGGGAATCTCATCCTCTCTCCCCCTCCTTTTCCGGTGTTGTCTTTTAGGCCCTCACCGTCCCATCTCCGGCAAACACCATGAAGGGCGTCGCCACTCTCGTCGCCGCCGCCGCCCTCGTTGGCCAGGCCTTCGCTGCCCCCCCTGAGCCTCCTACCCAGGTTCTGGAGAAGAGGGCCAGGCCCACTGTCTCCATCGCTCAGGGCAATGTCGTCGGCACCACCCGCATTAACACGGAAGCCTTCAATGGCATTCCCTTCGCCCACGCCCCCGTTGGACCCCTCCGCCTGAAGCCTCCCGTCAGAACCACTGCTTCTTTCGGCACATACGACGCCGGTGGCATTGCTGCTGCCTGCCCCCAGTTCTTGGCCGATACAGATTCGGAGGATCTGCTCGCCAAAGTCATTGACACCGTCGTCAACACTGCCCTGTTCCAAAAGGCACTCAAGATCAGTGAGGACTGCTTGAATATCAACGTGATCCGCCCGGCTGGCACAAAGGCCGGCGACAAGTTGCCGGTCCTGTTCTGGATCTACGGTGGTGGTTTCGAGGTAAGCAAAAAATATCATGCACACCCCGCGCAGTATGAAATCATGTGGCTAACACTTTTATGCAGCTTGGCTGGAGTTCCATGTATGATGGTGGCCCGCTTGTGTCCAATGCGATGGCTGCCGGAAAGCCCTACGTGTTTGTTGCTGTCAACTATCGCGTAGGCGCCTTTGGCTTCATGCCTGGCAAGGAAATCCTCCAGGACGGCTCCGCCAACCTTGGGCATCTTGACCAGCGCATGGGTCTCGAGTGGGTTGCCGACAACATTGCTGCGTTTGGCGGTGACCCGGACAAGGTTACCATCTGGGGCGAGTCGGCCGGTGCTATTTCTGTTTGGAACCAAATGTCTCTCTACGACGGCAACATCAACTACAAGGGCAAGCCTCTGTTCCGCGGTGCCATCATGAACTCGGGCAGCATTGTCCCTGCAGATCCCGTCGACTGCCCCAAGGGCCAGGAGATCTACGACACGGTGGTTGCCCGTTCCGGCTGTGGTGGTGCTGCCGACACCCTCAACTGCCTGCGCAACTTGCCCTACGAGACTTTTCTCAAGGCCGCCAACTCTGTCCCCGCCATTCTCTCGTACAGCTCGGTGGCTCTCTCCTATTTGCCTCGCCCTGACGGTGTTGCTCTGACCGACAGCGCCGACCGTCTCGTCAAGGCCGGCAAGTACGCCGCCGTGCCCATGATCATTGGCGACCAAGAAGACGAGGGCACGCTCTTCTCGCTTTTCCAATCGAACGTCACCACCACCAGCCGGCTTGAAAACTACCTCAAGGGTTACTTCTTCAGCGGCGCCACCACGCAGCAAATCGAGGGTCTCGTCCGCCAGTATCCACCCCTGATCTCGACCGGCTCTCCTTTTGGTTCCGGCCTCTTCAACGAGATCTACCCAGGCTTCAAGCGCCTGGCCGCCCTCCTCGGCGACATCGTCTTCACCCTCACCCGCCGCGTGTTCATCGAGTACGCCATCGCCGCCAACCCCAACGTCCCCGTCTGGTCCTACCTCGCCAGCTACAACGAGGGCACCCCCATCCTCGGCACCTTCCACGGCAGCGATCTGCTGCAGGTCTTCTACGGCATCCTGCCCAACTATGCGAGCAAGAGCATCCAGAACTTTTACGCCAACTTTGTCTACAACCTCGACCCCAACAACGCGTCGGGCGGCACGAGCGCCAAGAGCAAGGTGAATGAGAACTGGCCGACGTGGAACACCAAGGACAGGAGACTCATTCAGTTCTTCAACAACCGGAATGGGTACCTCAAGGATGACTTCCGCGAGGGGGCCAAGAAGTACATTGCCGCCAACATTGATGCTCTGCATATCTGAGCGACATGTTGATCGTGGGTGATTGGTATTATTTTCTTTTTTCAAACAAACAACTAGGAAAGGAGGTGGTGGGGTAATCTTTTCAGGCCACGCTTTAGGATAGTCCTAGCTGTGAGCCTGCTGCTGGGATTCTGTCTCGGTAGGAGTTGAATAAAGATTTTGATCAATAATTGCTGCGCCATTAGTACCCCGTGATGTTTAAAGGAACTTGTCTTGTGGTTCGGTGTCGGTACTTACCTACCTGTAGGTATCTGAACGGGAAGTTGTCTTGGCAGGGTAAGGTAGGTACCTAACGTGCGATAGATTGATATCGTCACAATGGGTCAGCCAACGGGTCTGGTACCAACGTGGCACTTGGGGCGGTTCAACGCTCGAGCCGAAGCGTTTGTCTGTCGTGTTGCGAGCAGCTTGCATTCCCTAAACGGGCGCTAGTCGAAGGTTTCGGTACGCCTCCGAGGCTCCGAGCAATTTACTTTGTGTATGTTTGGTACCGGCGGGTGCTGAAGAGACGATGGCTTGCGTGGGGTGGGGTATTTATCCGGCGTTGCCACTCGCGATCCAGACTCTTAGCCGCTTGATGCTTTCCGAAAGGACAAGTCTTTGATTTGAGAGCTTTGGCATCTCAATTAAACACGTTTCTATTTATTTGCCCGTTCAAAAAATTGGTGGTGTTCCCTTTACTCGGGACTTTCGAGCCCAGACTCAGGGGTAAAAAGGGGGGGCAGGCATTGAACAATGTGAGTGGTTCGGATGCGGACAACATAAGCGGGCTCTTGATGCGAGGCCCGGCAGAATAGATTGCTTGCCCTCGGGGATAAAGAACAAGTGGGATGGGCATTGCTTAAAATAGTGTCTCGATATAGTGTCCTTGCTAGACCTTGGTAAGACTTGTGCCCTTGAAGGACAACCTGGACTGACTCGTTTATTGCAATGTGCTCTGGAAGCCGCTGGGAAAATGGATTGTGTAACTCGCCACGTGCGCTCCGCCGTGGCATTGCCTTGTCCTTGCAAGGTCCAATATGTGCGGAGGCGCATTGCGTTCCAGTGGGCGGACGATTATGCATCAACATTTCTGGGACTGGGGATCGGATGTAACTGCTGGTGACTTTCCAGGGGGAAGACAACCTGGAATTGGGGAAAGGGCCTCGAACATATCCACATCGGGGATATTAAGCTGTAGGCTGGAGCTGGCTTTGTTCTATTTAGGGAATCAATATAAGTATGAGCTCAGTCGTGAACGATGCCAATGGTCCCTCGCTACCCGTCATCTGTCAGGTTACCTCGGTCTGTTGGCCCGTTCTGGGACTCCCGTTTCTTCTCTTGGATCTGTTGCTTTCCTTATTCCTTTTGTTGACCGTGTCATTTTCTTCTGTTGATTCTTTGAAACACCCGCGGAAACCCCCATTCAACATGCTTCTCCGATCAATCCTTCTCAGTGTCGTCAGTGTCCAGGGGCTGGCTTTCTTGGCTGAGGGTGGCCCGACGACGGGGAGGTCAGGGAAGCCTCTGATTGTGCCCAGGTCGCATAATCTTCACGAGCGGCAGCATGATGGGCTACTCCAGGGTTGGGTGAAGAGGGACGTGGTGAAGGAGGGGGTAACGTTGCCTGTGAGAATCGGGCTGAAGCAGGGGCAGGAAAAGGAGGAGCGTGCTCATCAGCTGCTGATGGATATGTATGTGGTCTTTCTGTTGCTTTCTATATGGTACAAAAGCTAACGGGGAAAACTGATTAGATCGGATCCGAAATCGCCGAACTACGGGAAGCACTTGACTGCTCGAGAGGTGGTCGACTTTTTTGCGCCGGAAACACAGGCGGTGGATGAGGTAAAGCAGTGGCTGAAGGCTTCAGGTGTGGAAGAAAGGAGGCTAGGCCTGTCGGGGAACAAGCAGGTGAGTAGGTGACACAGGACTGTCAAGTGTGAGGAAATTGAGAATGTGGACGTGCTGACGAAGTTCCATGATGGCGACAGTGGATTCAGTTTGACGCGCCAGTTCAGGAGGTTGAAAAACTGCTTTTTGCTCGGTTTCATGTTTATGAGCACCCTGAGTCTGGGGTAACAAACATTGCCTGTTCAGAGTGAGTGTTAACTTCTCAACATACCTTACCTAATTCCTCCAATCTTTTCTGACAAAAGATTTCACAGATATCATGTTCCTCACAACATTTCGCATCACATTGATTACATAACACCTGGCATCAAATTGATGGCTGGTGGATATGACGAGAAGATTGTCAAGAGAATGGTGGGGCGGAGAGCGTCGGTCTGGTACGATAGTTGGTACGAAAAAGGAAGACGTCCTGGTGACCGCAAAGGACGAAAGAAGGGAGGAAAAGACAAGGACAAAGACAAAGGCAAGGGAAAGGGCAAAGGGGGGACAGGAGCAACAAGCACCACCAGCGCATCTGCTCCCACCGCAACCAAACCAGCCGGAAATGTTCAGCCGGACCAGAATGAGAACGAATTCAAGGTAACAGAGGGCTGTGACGTGGATATTACGCCTCAATGTATCCGAAGTAGGTTCATGATGCTTGAAATAGAGGATGTGTAAGCAGCTGACAAGTGATAGACCAGTATCAAATCCCGGCTGGGACAAAAGCAATCAAGGGTAATGAGCTGGGTATATTCCAAGGTCTCGCTCAGCACTACAACCAGCAAGATATGGATACGTATTGGAAATATGTCGCGCCATGGATCCCAAAAGGGACACATCCTGAACTCAAGTCGATCAACGGCGCTGAGGGCCCCATTGACGACCCCCAGTTGGCAGGCGAAGAGGCCAATCTCGATTTCCAGGTGGCCATTCCCTTGGTCTGGCCTCAAAAGACCGTCTTGTTCCAGACAGACGACGAATGGTACCAGCAAGACCAGACTCGGGCTGATACAAAGTACCCTGGCTTCTTCAATAGTGAGTTCTTCCGTGTCGGCGTTCCCTTGACCAAAGACTGACGAGGTAAAAGCCTTCTTTGACGCAATCGATGGTTCCTTTTGCACCATGACCGCCTTCAACCAGACAGGAAACTGTGCCGACGATTCCTGCCGCGATCCCGAATACCCGAACCCAAACAACGACAGGTACGGCTACCAAGGCGACTTGATGTGCGGCACCTACCGTCCCACCAACGTCATATCCATCTCGTATTCTGGTTTTGAGCACGCCTGGCCCGAGTCCTACACCCGCAGGCAGTGCATGGAGATATTGAAGCTTTCACTGCAAGGGGTCACTGTGGTGGAGTCCTCTGGCGATTACGGCGTTGGTGGAAGGAGAGGAGACCCTAAAGCGGGCTGCCTAGGGCCGAACAGAGAGGTCTTTTCTCCAAGAATCATGGGCAACTGTCCCTATGTACTGAGCGTGGGCGCCACATTGGTCAAGGCTGATCCCAAGAACAAGGGCAAATTCATCGAGACAGCTACGGAGCGGTTTGCTTCTGGAGGGGGCTTTTCCAATGTCTTCATGAGACCGCCATGGCAGGAGAAGCACGTCGCTGCTTATTTGAAGCGGGCCAATGTTACAGAGCTGGGATACAATCTTACTGCCGCCGCGGCCTCCACACAGTGGGGATGGGAGCCAAGTTTGCTGGGCAGCGTGTTGGGAAAAGAGAGAGGCAAGAGGTTCAACAAAGGAGGGAGAGGTTATCCTGATGTTTCCGCCATTGGAGATAACTACAGAGTTGTCTTGAGAGGATATGCCGATAGTATGAGCGGTACCTCGGTGGCAGTACCGGTTTGGGCCTCTATCCTTACTCTAATCAACGAGGAGAGGTTGGCCCGAGGTAAGCGGCCAGTTGGGTTCATCCATCAGGTTCTGGTCAGTACCTTCACCTATCGCGAGAAGAAAACGAAGAATCAAAGCTAACTGCGAGTCAGTATGACCACCCCGAAGTCTTCACGGATATTATTTCTGGATCGAATCCAGGGTGTGGAAGTAACGGCTTTCCGGTCAAAGAGGGTTGGGATCCAGTCACCGGACTTGGGTAAGCTTCAGTGACGATTACAAGATTTCTGTCGGGACCCTGCTAACAAGCAATAGAACGCCTATTTATCCCAAGTTGTTGAAATTGTTTTTAAGCTTGCCGTGACAGGATGCGGTATAGGTATAGGTTTGATTAAGTACTTAGTATGGAGTTCAAGGTAGTGCCGTTGAGAGTTTTACTTTGACAGAGAAAGCAAGACAGTTGAGATAAAATAGTAAAGCAGCCTTTAGCAATACATATATAAATATGCATCAAAGTAATGTGTATATGAACACTGCAAAAAATGAAAAAAGAGACTCGGATACCGGGAGTCGAACCCGGGGCTGTTGAGAGAACAGGCACTTCTGAGAAGTGAGAGTCAACGATGTTACCGCTACACCATACCCGATGAAATCGATATGGTCTCCGATTTGTTGATAGTCGTGCCGAGTATTCATTTTTAATAGGAATGATTGCGTGAAGTCTAAATGCATCCTCCCCCTGAACCCCTGAATTGCTGTTTGCGTTAACAAACATGGGATCAACACTGCCCCACCCCACAGACTTTCTGTTATCAAGTGGAATGTTGCAATCCTTGCAGGAGTAACCCGAGTTGGCTGCTCATGACCAAAAAGCTTAGCAGAGCCTCATATGGATGATCTTCTGCCTTTTTTGCTTTTATGCGAGGTCCAAATGTCAGGCGGTGTCATTCCGCACCTTACCTAAATAGCTTACATGTATGTACGCCCGGACAACTTGTGTGACCACACGGCACGCGTCTTACACCGGTCTATCCACAGTAATTGGTCCCCAGGGTCTACCTGTGAGGCGCAGCACTTGAAACATCTGGACTCTTCTGGCCGGCGCACCGCCGTCAAGGACACTCACTTCCTGGAGTTTTTCGTCCGTCCTCTCTGTTCCCGCGGTAGCTTCAGGGCTTGGTGGCGTCACGCCATGCATGTACATCACCGGGTGCTTCTTAGCTTCGATAGGTGAGCGATGTAGCCATCGGACCATGTAGGGAAAGGCGCTCCCGGTCTTCGAGTGGCATGAAAGGCACCGGTTGGTACAACCCAGTTCACAACGACGGCCGCAAGGGGATTTCAACAAGACATCATCACATCACGTACCTATATGGTGCCGATTTAGAAAGGAGGCGTTTTGCCAAGGTTGTTACTGCAACTTCACGCCGTGGTCTGCGATGGTCAGTCTTCTGTCAGTGGCTTCCACGGATCCAACAATGTCGCACCACATCTGACTTGGGCTTCCCGTGCGGGATGAGGTAAAAAAGAAGAAATACCAGGGCTCGGCATGCAATAAAGGACCGGTGCTAGCTTCTGAGAGGTTGTTGCCAAGGAAGTGCATTTTGCGCGATGCCTATTACGGCGCAGCCACACCTGTTCAAGGGACGGGGGTCTGTTCAGCTGAGATGCGGACCAGGACTAACGGCCCCAGTCACTTTCTGGCTTTCCCAGAACATCTCACTTTCCTCTGTCATAGAGATCGCTGAAGAAATGGCGGAACAACCCTCACCGAGATATCTTGATAGAAGACAGCAGTACCGCGATGGGCTACCCCCTTTCTCGCTTCCACCGTCATCCGGCTTCCTGCTTTCTCACGATAAAAGCCCCCCGGCAAGCGATATGCGCTCGCCTAGCTCTGCCTACTCCCTATCCACTGCCAGCAGCCCCGGGTTCCAGCCGACGAGTACATCGTTGAATTCAAATCCGTCTTCTCACGATCCAGAGGCTCAGGGACAGTATTACACACGGAAACCCCTGCCTGGATCGCCACCACAGCCATCTTCTCCGTCTCGGTTCGGGGGCCAGCTTCCTCCCATCACCAGTCTTCTTCCACCGGTATCCCAATTTCCTCCAAGTCATTATCCCCTACATGGAGGCCCCCTGGCTCCGCCAACTGGAATGGTTACCCAACAGCATCACCAGGGGTACATGCATCAAGGATTTGCTCAACCGCCCCCATCACTTCCATCCATAGGCGGTTCAGGCGGGCCATATCATGAGTTCAACGTGCGGGTAGGCGTTTACCCAGTGTCAAGAGAGTCTTCCCAGCAAGACCGACCGTTCAAGTGTGATATCTGCACTCAGTGTTTCAGTCGAAACCACGATCTTAAACGACACAGAAGGATACATTCAGCCACAAAGCCGTTTCCTTGTCCTCACTGTGACAAGTGCTTCTCACGCAAAGATGCCCTCAAGGTATGTCTGTAGACCGTTTTTTACTGCCATGCAAGAAATTGGCTAATAAAGACTTAACCCCGCTCCAGAGACATCGTTACGTCAGGGCATGTAGTGGCAAGAAGTCACCTGCCATGTCCACAGGGGAAGCTTCAGCCGCGGTCGAGGAGGACGAAGACGACGAGGAGGAGCAAGATGTTCAAGAGACAACTTCGTCGTCATCCCGAAAATCACTTCTGTCAAACTCTGCAAAGACACAGTTGGCAATGAAAGAGTTGAAGCCAAAGGAGCCAAAGGTACCGCGGTCCATGACATCCAAGTTTACTTTTACTAGGCCATCATCAAAGATCATAGTGCCAGCTCTGACATCAACAGCCTTGACTCTTTCCACCCCATCTATGCAGACAGGGAAAAGGTGGATCATATACACGCTCGAAGACGGCGACGTTTCTGTGTCCTGATATCACGCGCCATAAGACGAGGTGTCGCAGCAAAGGTCGGCGCCAAGTCCAAGTCCGGCCACAACATGCACAACTTCAATTCGAGATGGCTTCAGAATGGGGGCCAGGATTTGAAAAGCCACGCATTTTCGACAGATTTACTACCTGCCTACAAGAGAGACCCTTGACAGCATTAGAGAGATGTCAAACGATACCGGGAAGGGCAAAAGACGCGGAAAAGACAACGGTTTGGGGGCTCACGCCTAGGAGGTAAAGAGTATCAACAACAGAGACGTACAGCAAATGAATAACGACATACCTTGCACGAAACAACGAGCCAACTGGAGTTAAGGGAGGAGTGGAGGGATCAGTGAATTTTACTGGCGTTGAATTCAGAGAGCTTTGACAATGCGGTTTATGGAGTGACGGGGAGTAAATGGATAGAAATATACATACTGGAACTTTTGACTTTATCTTGTCATGTTTTCTCTTTGTAAACTATAGGACAGGAGGGCTCATAATCTTTTGGATGGCAAGCTGCCTCGGTTAAAGTCGGCCGCTGGATAAAGCGTCAAGTGGCCCGGACCAGCTCTGAAATCTATGAATAGCTAGGCATGCTCTGAAAATATTATCATCCAGTCTCCTTTCAACAACAAACCCACCGCCGGCATTCCCCTTTCCTCTACCGACAGCGGAACTCACATCCGAGCGACCCACCCAATCTGTCGCGATCTGCCGGTGTCAACAAGGTTTGCCGAGCTGGAGGCGAAAGAGCTTGATATGTAGCGAAGAAGCCCATCCAATTGCTTAACTGCCGTGGCAGCCTCTTGTTACCTGGTATGCCATCGGCCTCGGAAGGAGAACCGAGAAGTGGACAGGGATTTAGACGAAGCTTAAATGAAAGGCCACCAACCCGCGTGCTTGTCAAAGATTGTCGTCTTTACTCAGTGTTTCATCAGGTTCTGCATAGCATTCTAGCGACAACCAATCGGTAACAACTTGCCGCATGTGGCAGAATGAATATGTCTTCTTCTGTCCTGGTGAATGCTAACCATCCAGTAACAGGTCTTGTAGAGGTTGAGTATTTGATTGAGGGGAGAAACAAGTGTGGCTATTGGACGAACCAAACTATAGACGATGCGGGGACGTAGCTTTGGGATACAGGCCAAAGTAGGTCATGCCAACGTGGATGATGTCTGGATAAACAAAGCCCATCAAAGACAACCAACAGCCCTCCTGGGCATGCAACCGAGTTGTCGAATCCCGTCCCGATCCTATAATGAAGCAGGAAGAGAAGATCAGTAGGATCCAAGTATTTAGAGCTGGCCTCTACCTGCTCTTGTAGACTTGTCTTTTTCCACTGCCATCGTTCATCACCATCGTCACAAGGAAGATGAAGTGGAACTCTCTCGCCGCCCTCGGGCTCGCAGCCCCGGCCCAAGCCTACCTCCGCTTCGGGTGCGCAACCTTGACGGTCCAGCGCCTTGATCCCATTGTCGAACCCGGAAAGATCCCCTCGTCCCACGTTCATCAAATAATTGGCGGAAATGCATTTAATGCAACCATGGATCCCAAGGTCGACATTGGCGAGAAAGCCACTTGCACCACTTGCTCCTTCAGGTATTCCCTTCTTCCATCCCATCTCGTCTTGACACTAGACTAACTCCAACACCCTAGCGAGGACTTCACCAACTACTGGACCGCCGTTATGTACTTCAAAGCCCGCAACGGCTCCTACAAGCGCGTAGGCCAGTACCCTAACGCCCTCCTCGGCTCCTTGACGGGCGGCATGACAGTCTACTATCTCCAGCAAGACTTCAACTCCAACGGCAAGCAAAAGATCACCGCCTTCAAGCCCGGCTTCCGCATGACGGTTGGATCCCCCACCGCCGCCAACGGCAACAACCCTGGCCTTCGCTACACCTGCCTCAAAGATGTCATGACCCGTTTCCCGGAAACTGCCGATTTTCCCAAGGAGCCCTGCCCGGCCGGCATCATGGCGATCCACCATTTCCCCGCCTGCTGGGACGGCAAAAACCTCGATAGCCCCAACCATCAAGACCACATGTACAACACCGGCAAGGGTGCCTTCACCAACGCCGGCCCGTGCCCCTCAAGCCATCCCGTCAGGATGCCGCAGGTGGCGTTGGAGACCATGTGGGATACCACCCCTTTCAACAACAAGGACCTGTGGCCTACAGATGGCTCTCAGCCTTTTGTCTGGAGTTACGGTGACAGCAAGGGATACGGAACCCATGCTGATTACTTGTTTGGTTGGAAGGGTGACTCCCTGCAGAGGGCCATGGACTCGACGCCGCTGTTGAGCAACGGGATCAAGTCGCAGAGTGTGGCACAGGCGAACAACTGCAAGTTGCAGACCACGACCGTGAAGGAGAATATTGATGGCTGTAAGTTTCCACTTTCTGGTTTGTTTGGTGTGAAGAGAATGTTCCGAGGCTAATAAAGGTGATAGGGCTTGACAAGCTTCCTGGTATGTAACAGAACCGAAATTCGTTGGGTACGAATGGTGCGGGATTGCTTGCAAGAGAGGGTTTGAAGGAACAGTCTGTCGTTACATAACATCTGGTGGTGTCTATTGTGAGAACGTATATTATCTCAAATTTGGAGCTGTGGCTATCGAAGCCGGGGCGAGTGAAAAAACCCGACCATTAGGCCTGTCCCAGATGAGTGTGCACTCGTGTGCTGCCCGCAACTGACCCGCCCTGAGACCCTTCGCCCCTTTCCATGCCTTCCGCCAAATAGATTCCGGACCCAGATCCAGTGGTGAACACCTTGTTCGGTCTCTGCATTCTGACCTCTTCCCGTGTAATCTGATCCTGTGCAATAACCCCACTCTCTGTGTCGACTCTCACCTCAACATCCTTAACCTCCCTCAAAATCTCGCTCACCGTGGCATCGCCCCTCACACCACTGAAGATGTCACCGCCAAATACCTTACCCGTCTCCAAAGGACTGAGCGTAACCGGCTTCTCAAGCCTCCACCAACCCCAACTGAGACTCGCCACAAGGAACAACCCCAGTATTGCAACTGCCAGGGCCGGACCCAAATATTGATTCTCGCTCCAAAACACCAAGACCGGAACCGTTTTGGTGACTTCAAAACTCTGCCTTTCGGTTCCCCTGCCTACCCTCTCGGCCACACGAAACTGCCACTCGTGCAAATTCGCGAGCACATATTCTGTCGGGCTGTCCCAGCTCAGCCCACAACTGATAAGGCTGTGATTGCCAAAATCCCAGGGCTCAGCCTTGAAGAAGACGTCCGCCAATGTTCCCGGGCCCGGTCCGGCAAAGAGCCATTTCTTGAGGGTCGGATTGAAGGTTGTGGTTGCATTGTCGTACATGTGCCCAGAGACAAACGCTTGTAGGCCAGCGAGCGGGCCGACTCCTGAGCCGATTGGCGTGGTGAGGGAGTCACCAGCAGATATGTATGGTGAGATGATGGGTAGCGACCGATTGAACTTTAGAGCGGAGTGATCAAACCAGGCGGTGGAATTTTGGATGATGATGGGATGTTCCACCACGGCGGCCGTGATGTTGCAGCGATCAATCTTCACAGTGGCCTGACAGTTGCCTTCAAGCTTGTCAATGTGTTTGGTCAAAAGAGTGAGTAATGGCTCGGATCGCTCGTCGGCAACAAGTTCGGCTCGGATGTGGAAGACAGTGGCCCTATGTGAGGCGTTTGTGGACAGGTCCAGGGGTTCGTACGTGGTGGGGGCACATGTGTACGCAAACCCTGCACCACGGACCGACCCGGAGCAAGTGCCATCGCACATGTATCCTTCTGCTGATGGTACGGCGATGGAGTCATTGCGGTACCAAGCTTGGGTTTGCGACATTACCCTCCTGTTGTGAATGACTGTCCTGTCCGACTGCCAGTTTCCAGACCAGCCATCGGGTATTCTGTTGGCAATGTCAAAGAACATGTTCTGCTGGACAACCCGGCTCTGGGACAAGGTGTGGGTTGATCGCTGAAACAGAGGGCCCGAAGAAAATTGAACGAGGTATGCGATGGTGCAGACGAGGGCTACTTTGCGAGCCTCCGAGCCGGACTTGATGGCGGGCCAAAAGCCGAGACCACGGCCATGGTCCCAGATGTAATGGAGCTGGGAGAGTTGAGTGCCGTCCGAAGCACGGAGCCAGAAACGTACGGCAATGCCTGTGGCCAGAGCAGAGCTGAAAGCCACATTAGAGATGGCGGAGAAGATGGCGAGCCACACAGCCGGGCTGATACGCCAGGTCGTCACTTCTTTATCGTGAGAGACGGTGACAACGACCGTCGAGCAAATGATACAGATAAGAATGGCCGACAGGGCCACAATTTCCAGCCAGGGGGTCCATGTGAGGATGTACCTTTTTCCTTTTGGCTTTTCGTTGATATCGACATCTACCATTGCGACGAAGGGAATGAATCAACTCAAGGGGGGTAGGTAGACAAATCGGTTGACTTGGGAGGACCACAAGGGCGACAATCCGGTTTACCATGAGCGATACCTATCGTGAGTGTTATATAATGGGCCTTCCTGGCGAGGCTCTCGGCCTTTTGAGAACGGATAGGTACCTACTCGCGGGTCATCTAGAGTACCGACAGGCATAAAACAAGCATCTTACGCTGCTCTCCGATAATGCACGTACTATACTTACCGGTAAAGGGGTGTCATCAAGTTTCAATACCACCTCACCACGGCGAGGGTTCTTCAGCTGCTTCGTTGCCTGAGCAGTCTTGTCCGATGATTGGCGGTGGTTATGTCCAAAATTCAAACGATCAACATCCGTCTCGATGATGAGTGGCCACAGCGGTTGCACAAAGTCGTGAGCTTAATATGTTTCGGCGGCACAGCCATTCCCAGATAACAGCGAACCGGCATTTCCCTTCACATGGACCCTGGGGGCAAGGAAAATAGTTTCGTGGATGTGCGGATTAACCGAGGGGTTTTCCATCGAGGCATGTTTATTTTGGGCCATTGGGCAGTGGTGCGGTGGTGTAGCGGTAGTGGTCGTGGGGAGTCATTCCCATGGCCAGCCTTGCGATCGAGAGACATGGATAATCGTGGTGGTTTTCTTGAAAGATGATGACCAGGTTGGAGGTTAAAAGCGGCAGACTGATGACTGGATCGACTTTGTGCTGGTCTGTAGAAGTGAGGTCCACGAGGGATGGATGCTGTTGCAATCATGAGTTCTTGGCGGAGGTGTGGAGTCGGATACAACGGTTGATGGTCTTCTTTGCATCTCGGTCAGTGACGCCTTGCAGATACTTAGGTAGCAGGTAGACTGGCCAATCGTTTCCTTCTACTGCTTTGAGAGGCGTGAAAACGTATCGGAAATTCCAGGCAGTGGCAGCAATTTCGGTCGAGCAAGACGAACAGTCGTTGGAGTAAGAATATCCAGAGTGGACACTCCCTCACTGACTGGCTTGGCAGCCCCAGGCGCAATGCGGGGAAGCGGGGTAGAACAGGGGTGGGTCTGGGGTATGACCCTAACCCTGATCCATGTTGATGAGCAAACAGCGCTGGCAATCGTCAACCGTCGCAACGCGGGGGGATGTTGGACGTCGAATCGCACCACTGTCCATCCGTCGCCATCAGACGAACCGAGGCTGGCTTGAATCTTGGCATTGCACCGCGCACGATGCCACCATGGGCCTGCCAGTCTTATTCCTGCGCTCCCCTTCCTGAGCATATGCTTTGGTCTTGTTCTTTGTTGTTTACTTTTCAGTCGCCATTGCCAGTTCGACATAGTTCCAATTCCAGAGTCGGTGCCAAATCCAGCTGAACGAACCGGGCTGACACCTTCCTCGAAGCTCCCTGCTTTAGGTGCCCCTGGACCTCATCCCGAGCGATCCGAGAATCTCCTCCTCGACCATTTCTCGATAGCTTTCTTCCCGTCAACCACCCATATCCAACAACGATGCCTAAGCGACACCCATCCGCGGGCAAAGCCCAAAAGCCCGTCATCATCGTCGGCGCAGGCCTCGCCGGTCTCGTTGCCGCCTTCGAGCTTTCCCGTCTTCGCATTCCCGTCCTTCTCCTCGATCAAGAAAACGCAAACAATGTTGGCGGCCAGGCGTTTTGGTCTTTGGGCGGCATCTTCTGCGTCGACTCTTCCTACCAACGCAGAATGGGTATCAAGGACTCCAGGGAGCTGGCCATGAAGGATTGGTTCAACTCGGCCCAGTTTGACCGTGAGAAGGAGGATTACTGGCCGCGAAAGTGGGCAGAGGCATTTGTCAATTTCGCGACTGATGAAATGGAGGACTATGTCAAGGCCCGAGGACTGGGCTTCTTGGTGAACGTCGGCTGGGCGGAAAGGGGCGACGGACGCGCTGATGGCCACGGAAATTCGGTGCCTAGATTCCACTTAACTTGGGGGACTGGCCCCGAGGTTGTCAGGGTCTTCGCCGAGCCTGTGCAGAAGGCCGCCAAGAAGGGGACCGTCGAGTTCAGACACCGGCACCGCGTTGACGAGATTATCCTGGATGAGTTGACAGGGAGAGCAGTGGGCGTGAAGGGAAGCATACTCGAGGAGGATAACTCCCCCCGGGGTGTCAAGTCGTCAAGGACCGTGGTGGACCAGTTTGAGATTCACGGAGCCGCCGTCTTGGTCACATCGGGAGGCATCGGTGGAAACGTTGACAAGGTGAAGGCGGCGTGGCCCGTCGATAGATTGGGTCCCAAAGTACCCCAGAATTTTGTCATTGGCGTGCCGCATCATGTTGACGGAAGGATGATTGACATCACGGAAGGTGTCGGTGCAAACATCATCAACCGGGACCGTATGTGGCATTACACAGAAGGGTTGGCAAACTGGAACCCCATCTGGCCCGGACATGGTATCCGTGTGCTGCCTGCACCATCCTCTCTCTGGCTCGATGCCAATGGCAAGCGGCTGCCCAACCACCTTTTCCCTGGCTGTGACACACTCGGCACGCTCAAGTACATTTGCTCCACTGGTCACGACTACACTTGGTTCATCACCGACCAGGCTATTGTTGCCCGCGAGTTTGCCCTGTCGGGGTCGGAGCAAAACCCAGATGTGACTGGAAAGTCTGTGTGGGGTGTCCTGACACAGCGCGTTCTTTCCAAGAAAGGTACCGTTCCTGTGCAGAACTTCGTCAAGAATGGCGTCGACTTTGTGGTCAAGGACAATTTGGAGGACTTGGTGGAGGGAATGAACCAGCTTGTGGCCAAGATTCCAGGAGGCGTACCCCTTGACTATCAACAGATCAAGGACGTGGTTGAGACCCGAGACAGTCAGTTCGACAACCCCTTCTCCAAGGACGCCCAGGCCATGCTCATCAACTCGGCGAGAACCTACTGGCCCGATCGGCGCAGCCGTATTGCGCCACCCCACAAGCTGCTGGACAAGAAGAAGAGCGGGTCTCTTATTGCAGTTCGCATGAACTTGCTGACGAGAAAGACGCTGGGCGGGATCGAGACGAACTTGAAGAGCCAGGTCATGAAGGCTGACGGCAGCGTCTTCAAGGGTCTGTATGCAGCAGGCGAGGTGGCTGGATTTGGAGGAGGAGGCGTGCACGGGTACAACAGTCTGGAGGGGACCTTTTTGGGCGGCTGCATCTTTTCAGGAAGGGCGGCCGGGCTAGGCATTGCGGAAGAGCTGGGCTACGATATCAGCAAGGCGAGCAATGTCCGGGCGCGCTTGTAAAGGATCTGTATGACGTAGAATTGCCCTTGGCATATCCCTTTCATATTTTTAATATTTCCCCTCGACAATAGCATTATTGTATCCCAATGCCGAGGGTGACACAAGTTGGGACGGCCATGCGGCGAGTTGGGACGGTTTTTTTGCAAGTTCGGACGGTTTCAACTATTATAGGCAGTTTGGGAAGGTGCGCTTGAAGAAAAGTGGACGTGTGCTATTGACATAGGAATCACGTGAATGCTGCCTCAGTGGCTTCGAAGGCAGTCAGAACCCCGTTGTTGGAAAAGAGACTCATTTCGCCGCTGAGAACCTACTTCCAGCTCTGCAAGGAAACAGTTTTGTTATGCCACACATGCTCCCGCCAAGGATAGGTCGTTTAATATGCAAGTACTGAAGAGCAGCAGAAGTTCTCTTTGAGAGACTGTAAAATGCGGGAACAGAGCCTCTGGAAATCGTCAATGTGGGAGAGAGCATTCCCACATAACCTCAAGCGGCTCAGGGGCTCAGGGGTAAAGTGACTCCACTTAACATGACACTGAAAGGCTCTATTATGCACGGGAACAAGGAGAGAGTAAAATGTATATAAATCAACGCATCTTTATTAAAGCAACATAAGGTAGTCTACCAGAGAGTAGCTATATAACAAGCAAAACTAAAATCATCGCAGTTCCAAATAGGTAGGTAGGTACTCATCGCGTTTCCTGCAAGCCTGGCATCCATGCGAGCATGTGTCCACCACTAGTCGTTTCCTTCCCCTCCAGGTCGCCACTCAGTCATCATTCCAAAATGCCAACAAACTTTTATACAATACTCTTACTTGTCCACTCACTCTTCAGATTACGCCAGGGTACGCGTCCCGAATCCTCCGGTAGTCGTTCTTCTGCTGCAGAGTCGGTGAACTTCCCACAATCTCGCGGAGATCCCGCTGGCCTGCCTGACGGCGCAACGTATAACGAAACCACTCCTCGCCATTCCTTGTCGACACCAACCTCTTCCCCGTAACTTGATACAGTCCATCGTAGCGAATCCCAAATTCAGGAGCCCAGTTTCCGCCCGTTTGACCCTGGCCACGGAGGACTCTCACAGGCTGTCTGGTTTCAATCGACTTATCGAGAGCCTGAGTACCAACCGATGTGGTGGCCACTCCCATGTTGTCCGTGGAGTAGTGCAGAACTTCGCCGTCATCCTCATCAATTTCATGATACTTGTTGGATCGACCGGATATGACGATGGAGTACACTCCCATCGTCACCGAGCCATAAATTCCGCCCTGGCTCCTCCCATGTGCCCCGTGGAAAAGTGCTACCAGCTGGAGAGGCCACCAATCACCAGGTGTCAAGTGACCCTCCCCGATGAATGCGGCATTGACCTTCTCGTGCCTGTAGCCCGGGTTCAGCTTGTAGGTCAGACCTTTCCTGCTTCGGTAGCAAACTATGCCATGCATAATTCCGGCTCTGCCGTAGATGGGGTGATTGACGGGAGGCTGAGGGATGACACTAACACCGACCGCCCTGTCTCCGCCAGAGGCTCGCCCCGGTGAGCGAGGAGAGACGACGGGAGACTGAGCCGCGTCAGTGCTGATGTCACTAGCATAGCCTTCGTCACCTTGGCCCCAGTTCTCTTCCTCAAACTTCAAATAAACGGTGTTTGCTGCCTGCTTGATGTCGGCAGGGATGCCCGGGTTCGTCGAATCGCGGATCAAACGAATGGCATGGTCTAGGTGGTGGACATCTCTGAACGAGGGTCTAACGACGGCGTCAAACTCCAGCCACCAAAAGAAAGCTCTCGTGGACTCTTGATAGAGAGTGAGTTGGGCTGTGCTGACATCGGTTCTGCCGGGCTTGGACTTGGTCACCAGCATCGTCACCTGTCTCACACCCTCAGACAAGCTGCCAGTCCAGATTTGGATTGGCTGCGTAGCCGGGTCCGGATCCGAAGTCCCACCGACAGATGGAGGGTCCGATGCCGCGTTGTGTTCAGGTGCGTTTGATGTCACGTCGGATACCTCTGCCATGCTTGCCTGGGCGGTTGTGTTCTCGGCGGCTGGTGCCTCCATTCTGACATCCTCCGAGTCAGCTGTAGATGCCTGGACATTTTGAGCCGCCGCCTGGACGTTCTGAGCCGCTGCCAACAGGTTGACACGCATCTGCGGTGATCTCATGGGGGGAATCACACGTCTTCTTGATGAAACTCCCTGGAATAGTGTTAGCGTGATGATGCATCACTCGGGCATAGTTACTATGAGCTAAGGCATACTGCATTCAACAACCCAGGGCGCCGGTTGCTACGTCTTGGATTGCCGTGACTGCCTCGACTACTGCCGCGCGGCTCGCGATCGTCGCTCAGGATGGGCATTGCTTTACTTCCTTACGAAATGGAAATATTCTCTTTGTCCAGCCCTAGTGTTGAAAAGATGTTGGTAGTCTTTGGAAAGACGATAGTGACGCGATGATGAACTGGTATGATCGATGAACCGTGGCTAAAAGAGTATTAGCGATGTTGAATAAGTATAGTAAGAAGTAGAAGATGTTGGGCAATAATAGAGAAAGTAACTAAGCTTGGACTGATAGAATAGAAGCTGAGACAGACAGAAAGAATAGTTTGGACTGTTATAGGTGAAAGCTAGGACTGAAAAAAGAAAAGGTTTAGACAGGCAGATGTTAAAGCTGGGGTTGACGGAAGTTTAAGTTGAACTGGTGAGGAAAAGGATGTGGTGACAAGATTGGAGGGGGGGGGGAACTGGTGTTTTATGTGTGTAATAGTGTAGGTCTGAATAGGTAGTAGACGCTGGTGTTGATGTATAAAAGAACCCGAACTGGTTGTTTGCGAAAGCTTGGATAGTGTCGGTTGTAAGTTGGGGTTTAGTTAAAAATGGAGGAGGAGAAAGATAAAGAATGATGGTAGAGAGCTTGGATAGAAAAAATGAAGAAGAAGATGGTGAGGTAAAGCTTGTTAAAAAATAGAAAAGGAAATAGAGAAGATTGATATAAACCTTATATTAAATGAAGAAGAAAGATAGAGGTTATTGGAATAGAGTTTAGATATAGAAAAGGAAAGAAATAAGTAGGATGAAGTTTGAATTATAAAGGAAAAGAAGATAATAAATATAATAAAGTTGATATAAAGATAAACTTTTAGATTCCAAATAGGAAAATGATAGAGAATGCTAGGATATAGCTTTAAGTTGGATAGAAAAAAGGAAGGAGAGAGGATGTGTATTAAGAACGTATTAAGACTGTGTATAATAAGGATAGATCTCGGACTGGAAGGGGAAGACAGACAGACATTGTTGGGATAAAGCTTAGATTAAAAGAGGGAAAAAGACAGAGAATGCTGGGATAGAGCTCGGATTGGGTAGAAAAACACGAGGAAAAAAGATGGTGTGTGTTAAGAATGCATAAAGGCCGTGCATAAAGTATGCCGCACAATATTGCACATTGTGCATAAACCGAATGCATAAGATATACGTACCACAACTTATGAAATGTTGTGCGGTAAATGCGGGTCCAGGAAAGGCGAAGAAGAGCCAAGTGGCTGAGGCTGCAGTGATCTGAGTGGCGATGGTGTATCCCTTTTGGCAGGAGGCAACGAGTCGGGCGAGTGTACCTGACTAGTGCCTCGTGAACCAGTGAGATATGGCGAGGCGGTGAGAACAGAGACCCCAGGAAAGGGAGGCACGAGATGCCTCGCCTTTTGTGGCAGGGAGGAGCAGGCGAGGCGGCAATGATGATGTGTCAGAGTGTCCAAGGTGTGGAAGGTGTGGAAGGTGCGAAGGTGTGGAAGGTTTGCAAAGGTGTTGTTATTTGGGGGAAGGAACCACCGCGGTAAGGTGTGTGTGAAAAGGTGGCCGAATAATGGTGAGTGTGTGGTAGGGCAAACGAGCCCAGACCTCGTGATATCGCGCGTTCCTGAATCTCACTGGAGGGCGAAATGTGCGCGTCCCACCAGGTCCTGAGGGATATGCGACTCGATGTGCGTGGCCTTTTGAACCAGAGATAGCCTCAGGAAGGCCCTGAGTGACGGCAGAGTAGATGCCTGATTCTGTGTACGATTGATATCTATCCACTGGAGTAGTTAATATTGTGTCCTTAGGTCATCAATCCTCAATGTAGAGTGACGGCAGCAATCAAGCTGCACCATTTTGATTATGTCTATGTATGTGTACTCGAGATCTGCGAGATGTTCATAAACATGTCGCATTCCCTGTATGCTCCCTGGAGGGGATTCTCAGTCCCTTTTGCAGGTTGGTTTTAATTGACAACTTCTATGTGCGTTCAGAGGATCGTGTGGGACAACCCCCTCGGGTTTAAGTGTGCAGAAGCACAGTGAAGGACACCAGGGAAAGACCAGCACGGTCAAGATATGAGAAGACGTGAAGCTTGTCTTACAGGGACAGAACTGACAATGTAGTTGATGATGTGCAACGTGAGATGCACGTACGAGGCACAAAGAGAAGGGAGCAGGGAGGAACGATAATGCGAAATTGTTCCGTCCCTCGGGTCGAGAAGTTGAGGGTACAAACTTATATAGCAGTTGCCAGTATTAACAAAAAAGTTCGAATTTTCTTTTATGGGTGAAGAAAAAAAAGAAAGAAAGGAAGAGGAAAGGTAAAAAGCAGGGGAAACTACCTCTTTAAATAGTAAAAATAATTAATTAATTAATTAATTAAATAAATAATTAATTATTGAATACAATATTAATATTTAATTTTTGTCTTGGCTGCATAGAAAAAGAAATAAAAAACTAATAAATAGTTTTATTTCCTTGTTTTGGCTGCATGATTCCACGAGCTCGTTGCTGAATCCGGCGTAAATGTCACCCTCCTTTTCAGGCAAAAGAGGAGTTGAGATGCCTGGTCTAGCCAATGAGCATCACGAACTGTAGTTTCTATCATCGATTTGTTGCCACGTAGGTTAAAAAGTCCTGCTACTCCCGGGCAAGCCAAGGTTATATGAAGATAAATGTTCTGATACATCGGGTGGCGCTTGTAGAGGTCATTTTAATTGGACAGGCGGACATGCTGTATTCTCCCCTCCAGTGAGTCATCGTATGAGTCAACGGCGTCTTGGGATTGGTGTGGCGCACCAAGTATAAAATAGAAAGTCTAAACTCTAGATATCGGGGGGTGTAATGTATTGCATAGATAGGCAAAACTTCCCAGCTCCTCTTCCATGTCTGTCTCCGTGGTGTGATTGTATATGAAGACTCAGAGAGGCAGCAGATGCTATGCAGTTAGCTGAATGAAGACGGGAACTTGCCAAAAACGACTGTGATGGAAAAATTATTATCATACCATGCCACATATGATTATCAAAACAACAAGGAGCCACCAACGCCAACGCTACCTATGTAAAACTCAAGATGAACCGCTAGCATCAATACCCCAGTGGCGTGAGACCAGCTCTAAAAGGCCGCTGGAGGTTCTTGACTTGCGCATCCTTCACCCTCCACACCCCCTTGGTTCTCTCATCAGCTAACTGATGACTCGTCCCGTCTGCTAAGCGATGGAATACTTCAAAATCGTGTGCCGAAATAGACTGGAAGAGCAGCGGCGCCCATGTCTCGCCCCTCGCGTCCTCAAAGGCCCTCATTTGTCTCTGCGCCTTTTCGATCTTGGTCTTCTCTCGCGTAACAGCCTCGAGATTGCCCATGGCCATGCCATTTAGCACCTTGCCCCACGCCTTCCGGCTCTCCCAGTCATCCTGTTGTTCTACTGGAACGATATCCATGGGCACCGGCTCATTCTCGGCCGCGTCATGCTTGAACATCTCCATGACCTCACCAGTTTGCGCGTCCTTGACCACCCACCCGTCGCTCCAAACTCCCGAGAGAGTGAAAATAGCCCTCTGCTTGGCGTCATCCTTCTTGTACACCTTTGCCTCAAAAGAGTTCCTCTTCCCCCTGATCATCCCCTCCCCGGAGAACTTGACCTCAGACACGTACCCACCACTAGAGTGGAGGGTATACGTGCCAGTGATCTCTGGGTACATGCATCCGCCCAAGAATCCTCTGATTTTCACATCTGGCAGTGGCACCAAATGATGCTCGTCATATCGATCAATGTGCACCATGGCGTGTCCAACCTGTCTGATATTCACGTTTCCGTTGAACGTCATCTCCACCCTAGCGTACCCATCGGCCCTGACACCGTTCTGGCGGTCGACGACGTGCATGGCTGTGATGGGTGGGTGATGCGACACCTGCTCGGCGACGAGCTCCGTGCTTGCCTTGTTCTCCTCATCGGTCCACGATGCGAGGAATAGCTCCCCGAGAAAGGCGTTGAGGGGCTTCTTGATGGAGACAGCTTGTGGGCCAGGGGAACCAGCGACGTAGAGTTGGCTTTTGAGGGCGACAAGGAACCATTTGAGAACGAGCAGAGAGCGTTTCTCCGGGAGAGGCTCGTGGGCAGGGGCGGCGAAGACGGCGGGACGCTGAGCCCAGCAGTGGCCGACTTCAACAACAGAGGAGGGAGCGAGGAGGGAGGGGGGCCCGGTGACGTTGGCGAGGTCGCCCTTGACTGTTCCGAGAAACTATGACATTGTTTAGCATGGGGGAGAAAAGACAGAAGAGATGGGGGTACAAACCTTGACCAGCTCCCGCAGGCGGGAAGACACCGTCTTGCTGTCCATGATAAACGACAGTTTGGTTTGTATTAAGAAATAAGAGAAGGCAGCGAGAATGCAGAATCGGAATGAAAAAGAACAGTGATATGCAAAAAGGACAAGGTTGGATGTTGAACCAGCCAGCCCATCGATCAACGGTCGGTCACAGCGAGTACGGTATAATATCCTCCCCTTTCGAGGTCTTCCAAGAAGTAAATGCCAAAAAAAGCTCTCAAAGCCAGACCTCCAAGGCGTCACTGTGGTGGAGGAACAAAGGTATTTATTTCTGTCGCCAGGCGAAAGACAAGGAGGGAGATCTTTGTTTCAATGTTTCACCTGCGTCTCAACTGCTTGGCGGGGGTATTGTTGCAACTTCTCGGCGGCAGAACACTGTTCGTCACGTTCCTCTCTTGTGCAAACGACCGTGGGCTCATGAGAAGACTAAAAAGAGGGCTGAAAGAAGACGGGACGGAATGATATACCCCTCATCTTGGTGTTGTACAGAGGACATGCGGCCGGTGCTGACGATGCAGGACTTTCCCAGGTGGTTGCCCAGATGAAGCTCCGTCCATGACAGTGGAGGCCCGTCCCAAGGACGGTGCCACGGGGCTGCCGCTAACACAGACTCAACCGAACGCTACAGGGCGCTACGGCACCCGTCCGGCTCCAAGCACCCCCGCGCCACAAACCGCTGCGCAAATCCCCCGCATCCCGTCATCAAAGGGTCCAAAAGCCTCGATGATGATGCCGACGCCGGACAATGAGATGGTCATCAGCCATTGTTCCTGAGCCGTGTGACCCGGTGGAACGGATAGTTGGACCTCGCCAAGTTTTGGGCATAGCTTCCCAAGCTACCTCCTTACATAGGTACGGACGGTAGGTAGCCACCGCATTCTGAGCAACTGCACTGCCAGGGATGTAAGTGCAGGTCACCTAATCTCATCCATTGAGAGATAAGGCAGGTAAGCTTCCGGCAGTCTGGTTCGCCATCAGAGGCTCAGAGCTGGAGGAGGGCCGCGCGTTACGCCGAATTCAGCAGCAAGACGCGGGGAGCCTGGTGGCAGATGCAGACGGGAGCGGGCGAGTCATCTGCACTGGATCTCCCGCCCTTCAAGTGTTTCAACCGAAGGCTATCTACTGCACGGCCACCACCCCACCACCCGGATATCTCATTCTCGGTGCATCATCACATGCAAGCTCACCGCACGACATGCTCCTGGGTTTGGTTCTCTAATCCAAACAGCCTGAACCAAAGGTCAACAAGATGCACACTGATATATCCAAAATCTTCCACGCCATGTAAACAGCCTCCATCCCGGACCATTAGTAGCCAGCCTGACCAGTGCACGGCACCTCCTTCCATACAATTGTTTCGCGTCCATCATCACCCAAGGCAATCTCAAAGTGGTTATTGAGATGCGCCAACCCCTCCCCAACCACCGCCTCCTCTTGCCCGTGGTCTTCATCGGGATCGGGGGCCAGTAGTTTCCGTAGGTAGCTAATCACAGACTCACCCCGGCTGTTCTTGCGGTGAATGTCCACGCCTGGACTCAAGAGTTTAAACAGGCAACAATATTTCCTGATAATCTGTCGTCGCTCCAACAGGCCCCTCAAAAGTGCGGACAAAGCCGTGTCGCCATCCAGGTCGTTTACCACGGCCGTGTCAGCCCCCGATTCCATCACCAGTTGGATTATGCTGGGAACTTCGTGGCACTCGGTCGATCTCTGGATGTACCCACGCTCCGGCGCCAGCAGATGACTGACCGCCTCGTACAGGTACGGTTGCTTGACAGCCTCGGTATTGGCCTTGATGGGCTGCAGGGTCAACAGCTTGCGTATCACTGGCACACTTTGGTAGATCAATGCCGCCGTAAGAGGAGTCATGGCGAACCCATCGTGCTGGCAATCAATGAGTCGATGGCAATCCGCCCCGCGCTCAACCAGCTTAAAGATGCAAGCGTCATAGCTAACCCAGTCCGTCGTGTCTCCATGCGCTAGGGTTGCAAACAGCAGCGTCTCCCCATCGCCGTCGAGGCTGTCAATCTCGCCGTCAGGGACCGAGTCCAACAGACGGCAGACCATGTCCCATTCCTGAAGTCGACGTAACCGTTTGAACAATGGCTTGATCCCGCCCGAGTCGAGTTGGGATACACTCAAGCCACCACGGCGGCAGAGGACGCGGGCGACGACCAGCTTGATGAACTGCCGCGAGGACCGCACGCGCCCCTGGTTTGCCGGAGGGAGACACCAGAGGAAGAAGGGCATGGACGATGTAAAGTGATGGGACAGGTCCATGTCGAACAATGCGTCAACCACCGCTTCGCTGACTGTCTCGGTTGCCTTGAGGCGATCTTCGGTGTCCCAGAGTCCTGTTGGGAAATCATTGTCAAGGTCAGAGTCAAGCTGCAAGTCCATAACCATGTGAAGGTCCGTCATCGAGGACATGATCTCGTTGTGATCGGCATCCCGGAAGTGATCCTCTCTGACAGAGTCGTAAGAGAAGCGGTCATATTGATGAGCACACCCAGCCGCGGAAAAGAGCCTTTGTACCGTGTCTAGGCCACCAAACGACGTTTTCAGGTCGAGTTTGCACATGAGCGCCATCATGTTGATAGCCCAGACATGCTTGCATTTGACCGCCACCTCAAAGGCCGTAACGCCATTGCTGTCGCGAATAAGCGGGTTCGCACCCTCTTCCAGGAGAAATTCAAGGACCTCCTCTGCGTTTTCGGCTGTCCACTGGCGATCGGGCCACTCGGCAAAGGCCCTGAAGAAATGATGGAGAGCCGTTTTCCCTGAGCGGTCTTGGGCATTGACCTCGACCCCAAAGTCCACAAACGTTTGGACGTTGTCGTAGACAAACGACCTTTTGGGGTTTGTGGACTGGATCGGGAATTGTTGGGTATACCGAATGTTGCCGAGCAAAACCATGAGCGCAGTGTGCCCCTTGTCATCAGCGGCGTTGACGTCCACACCCGCCTCCAGCAAGCCGACAATGGCATCCCGCCTGAAGTTGCGGGCGGCTAGGTGAAGCGCAAATGCCCTGCGCCCGTTATCAAATGCCCATTCGTGAGCAGCGCCGCCCTTGACAAGTCGTTCGATCAGCTCGGCACGAGCACAGGACCGGGTCGTCGCCACATACTGGTCGCCCTCCTGCACAATATCGTCCAGTGCGTCGGCAATCGAGTACATGCAACAGAGGGCGGGCAGGGGAAGCTGAATCTGCATCGCGCCAACCAAGTGTATTGTAGCCAGTTGCGTCATATCGGCACCAAGATCCACCAAGATTTGGGCGGCCGGGAAGTTTCCCAGGCTGCAAGCCTCGCCGAGGGGCGTTGTGATGATTCTCTTGCCCTCGCCCAGACGAATCTCTATGCGGGGGTCAACCGTGGCGCCGCGGTCGACCAGAAAAGAGGCAACAGGCTCCCGGTGGAGGACGGAGGCGTGGTATAGAGGCGTGAGACCTCGCTCGTCTGCGACATTTGTATTGACCGCCCTGTCTTCATCCAAAATTCTTTCAAGCAACTCCAAGTGGCCTCCGCGGGCCAGTTGATGAAGGGCTGTATAGCCGCCGTTGGTGCCACGCGTGACATCGGCGCCCCGGGATATCAGGTGTCTGGCGGTGTCGAGATTCTTGTGACAGATTGCCACGTGCAGCGGTGACCACTCCCCCAGGAACTCGTCGTCACCAAAACTAGCTTTGACCAGTCTTTCCCAGAGAGTGCCAATTTTGGAGCACGAACAGAAGCGTTCCGCCAACGCTTCGACATTGGCGCCCTTGTCCAACAGGATACTGATCACATCGTTGTGTCCTCTCTTGGCGGCCAGGTGCAATGCTGTGTATTTGCGAACTTTGGGGCTGTTCCACGCATGCCAGGCCCTGGTGAGACCGAAATGACGCCACTCTTGATCTTCGTCTGGTATCTCGTCGTCAGAGCCGTCGCTGTGCTCGCCCATTTCCACGTCAGCAACAAGCCCAGCTCGTGTGTTGCTGCTGCTGTGGAGAGCGGCGGCGGTCTCCGAGACGGTTGCACGGCCGGTGGGCAACAGGACCTCAATCTGGGTAAATGTGGGAGTCAGGTGTCGTCTATATGGCTCTGGAACCTCTGACCCGTCGGCCTCTTCCACCGGATCGCGGCCCCTCTTCTCGCGCTCCTCGGCCCGAATTGCATCCTCGACCCTGTCCCAAAACTCGGCCTTGAATGCAAACTGGAAGCAGGCATTGGGGTCAGCGCCGTACTGGAGCGCCTTGCGCGCAATGTCGGTGTGGCCGGTGTGGGCAGCCCATGCCAGGGGAAGAGCCTTGAACCTTTGTATTCCGACTTCGTATAGGGGTCTTTCAGCGACGATGGCTAGGCGGCGGCTGGTACGGGATAGGCCGTGGAGGGTGTCGAGGGCCACGGCGGGGTTTTCGAAATTGCGCACCTCGTTGCAGATCTGGACGAGAGTCTCGTTTGGCAGGCTCATGAAGGTAGCCATGTTGATGCTGGAGATCTGCCACGGATTTACAACAAACAGCAGGGCATGGAAAGAAAGCAAAAAAGCGAAAGCGCAAATGTGCAAACGCCCCTCCTCGCGAAACCTTCGCGCTAACACGTGATCTGCCTGACCATCTCGTGGGTACTCCGTACTTCGACGGTGTTGAAGACGGGAGGGGAGGTCTGGAAGCCTGGGGTTGGTGCGAGTCAGGGTGAGTTGTTCAGGTTGCCAGACGGCTTCTCGAGTTCATCCCTTATCGGGCTGAGCAGCTCGCTCGGGACATCTGTCAGGGCAGCCATTGTCATTGTCGCCAGTGGTGAATCTTGATGACTTTCCATGGATGCAATCTCAGAGGACGCTTCCGAGCTGGCATCGATCGTGTGCGCTGTCACGTGCAGCATGTCCCTCTCTCATCATGGTCAAAGCTCCTCCCCACAGGACAGCTTCAAGCCAAGCTCGAAGGAACATCAACAGTCAGTCAACTAACCCAACCAACAACACCCGGGCACGCAACGGGAATAACCGACAGGATGAATCATCGTCGACAGGTATTTGATGTGAGCTGGGGAAACATGGACTGCTCACATCTCCAGAACACTCCCTTTCACTCTGGACCGCCATGGCTCTCTCCTCCCAAGCATCGCAGGCACGCGACGCCCGGTCTGTGGACCTCGATTGGACCGGCCCTGATGATGTCGACTGTCCCTACAACTGGCCCCTTTGGAAGCGCCTCTACATGACGAGCATTCCGGCTCTTCTCTGCGTCAACGTGTCTTTTGCCTCCTCGGTCTACACCTCGGGCACCAACGACATATCACGGCAATTCAACGTCTCCCGCACCGAATCTCTGCTTGGCCTCTCCCTCTTCCTCTGGGCCCTTGGCCTCGGCGCCATCATTGCAGCCCCCGTCAGCGAGCACTACGGCCGCAGGGTCGTCTATTTGACAACAGTTCCCATCTTTGGCCTGTTCACCCTGGGCTCCGGACTGGCTCCCAGCTTTGTCACCCTGATCGTCTGCCGCACTTTTGCTGGCTTTTTTGGCAGTGCCGTTGTGTCGGTGGGCGGCGGCACTAATGCCGATCTCTGGCAGCCCACCCTTGCTGGCGTCGTGTATCCTTTTTACTTTGTTTCGCCTTTTCTGGGGCCGGCCTTTGGGCCTGTTGTCGGCGGCTACCTGAGCGAGACCAAGGGATGGCGATGGCTCCAATGGGTTATCCTCTTCATGGTCGTCTTCAACTACCTGTACGCGCTTCCCCAGTCCGAAACATACAAAAAGACCATTCTGGAGAAGCGCACGCGAAACGAGAAAGCACCCACACGGTCTTCCAAGGTCGCTCTCCCATCCCGCGCCATCCTCCAGCGCATTCTTCTTAAACCGTTCAAGATGCTCTTTGTCGAGTCCATTGTGCTTTTTATGACCATCTACATGGCCTTCAACTTTGCTGTCTTCTACAGCTTCTTTGCCGCGTTTCCCTACATCTTTGGCCCAGGCGGCCACTACAACTTCGCGCCAGGCCAGCAAGGCCTCACCTTTCTCTCCATCGCTCTGGGCTGTGTTGCAGGGTTCGTTGCGGTCGTCTACATTGACCGGCGCACGTATCCCGCGCTGGAGACCAAGTACGGGGTCGGCAGAGTGCCCCCTGAGCACCGTCTCTACGGCGCCATGGTCGGCAGTGCCCTCAACCCGGCCAGTCTGTTCTGGTTCGGGTGGTCGGCCAACGCGGGGGCACACTGGGCGAGCCCTGTCGTGGCCGCAGTGCCCTTTGCTGTGGGCAACATCATGGTGTACAGCAGCGGCGCTCTGTACATCATGAACTCGTATGGTTCGCTGCACGGCGCGAGTGCGCTCAGTGCCAACAGCCTGTTGAGGTATGCCTTTGGGGGCGCTTTCCCTCTCTTCACCGTGCAGCTATTCTCGTCTTTGGGGATCGGATGGGCCAGCAGCCTGCTGGGATTCATCTCGGTCGTGCTGGTTCCAGTACCATGGGTGTTGTACAAGTACGGCAAGAGAATTCGGGCGCACAGCCAGTACATCACTGCCGCTTGATCATGTAGACGGATGGATCTTGTATTGTGCTGCCATGTCCGACTAGAAAATATGACGCCGGTTCTGGCACAGTCCACCTGCATCTCCGCAAGAATGCACACACTGAACACGCCGTGATCATACCTCCTCCACCTCTCCACCTCAAAGTTGGGGTAAAAAGCCGGGGAAATTCCTGGAGACACATCCACCGATCGACGGCAAAGTCAGGTATTGTCGATAAAACTGCCGAAGGCGGTAGTGACCTGCTCCTTGATGCTACATTCACCCGAACATGGGTCGCAAGCGCGCCTATCACGGCCGCGAAACCCTGCGCATCGACGGTTACAGTCTCAACGGTATGCCACGGTATACTTCCGCTGCATCGCAACGGTCCGGGCCATGATTGGCGGGATTCGACATTTCTTCCAGCCTCCCTCGGTCCACCATCATCTTCACCTCTCCTAGACCACAGGCACGCACGACCATCAGGGTAGCATCCAGAACGGCTCAGCGTGCTTGTATCAACCATCCCTCCTCCTGGTCGCATTGGCCTGACCGCATTGGCTCGCATCTACGGTTGTATGCTTCTCCCCTCACCGGGCAGGATGCGAGGACACCGCGAGGATGCAAAGGGTGCTTGTCGGCCGATCCAAACCTCCAAATGGCGAGGCGAGATAGATAACCTCGAGACTCCCCTCCTCCCATCGACCAGCCTGGCGGCTCTCCCATTTATTTAAGCTTATTCTCCAGTTTTTGTGTGTCACCATCAGCACCCGAGGGTCTCAAGACACCTAGACAGGATGGCCAAGATGAAGCTCCCCACCATCTACAACGTCCACCTCGTGGCCATCATCGCCACCCTGGGCGGCGCCCTCTTCGGCTTCGACATCTCGTCCATGTCCGCCATCGTCGTCACGAACCAGTACATCACCTACTTCAACAACCCCTCGGGCGTGATCCAAGGCGCCATCGGCTCCGCCCTCGCCGCCGGCTCCGTCCTCGGTTCTGCCATTGCAGGCCCCATCTCTGACAAGATTGGTCGGAGGGACTCCATCATGTTTGCGTGCTTGTTCTGGCTCATCGGCACGGCCATACAGGTGGCCTGCCAAAACGTCGGCCAGCTGATCGTGGGCAGAGTGTTCAACGGGTTCACGGTCGGTATCACGTCCGCTCAGGTGCCTGTATACCTGGCCGAGATCGCCAAGGCAGAAAAAAGAGGCAGTCTGGTCATTATCCAGCAGCTCGCCATCGAGTTTGGCATTCTGGTCATGTACTTCATCGGCTATGCGTGTGCGAGTATCCCGGGCACGGCAAGCTTCCGGACGGCGTGGGGCACGCAGTTTATTCCCTGTGTCTTGCTCATTGTCGGGTTGCCCTTCTTGCCTCGGTCTCCCAGATGGTTGGCCAAAGTAGGGAGGGATGAAGAGGCGATTCGGACACTGGCAAACATCCAGGCCGACGGCAATATTGAGGATCCGAGGGTGATTGCCGAGTGGGAAGAGATTGTTACGGTAATGAACGCGGAGAGGGAGGCTGGCAAGGGGTGGAGGAAGTTCTTCAAGAACGGAATGTGGAAGAGGACGATGGCGGGCATGACGGTGCAGGCGTGGCAGCAACTGGCAGGTGCCAATGTCATTGTGTATTACCTGACATATATCGCCCAAATGGCTGGGTTGGAGGGCGATGTGGCCATGGTTACGTCGGGTATTCAGTATGCCGTCTTTATCATCTTTACAGGTGTCATGTGGTAAGTCTTCTTTTTTCCTTCTTCTTTTTCTTTTTTTTTTCTCGTTTCGTAAAGAACAGCACCATGACTGACACTCCTTTACAGGCTTTTTATCGACAAGACCGGCCGTCGCACTCTCCTTGTCTGGGGAGCTCTTGGCATGGGCTTCTGCCACTTTGTCATCGGTGGTGTCATGGGTGGCAACCACATTGATGTTCCCGGTGGAGTGGGCAATCCCCCGAATGCCAACATTGTCATTGCTGTCCACTCGGGCGCCCCGGCCAACACCGTCATCACCTTCTCGTACCTCTTGATTGTGGTGTACGCCCTCACACTGGCTCCGGTGTGCTGGATCTACGCTGCCGAAGTGTGGTCTCTCGGCACCCGCGCCACGGGCATGTCGATGGCGGCTCTGTCCAACTGGGTCTTCAACTTTGCCTTGGGCATGTTCACGCCACCAGCCTTTGTCAACATTACCTGGAAGCTCTTCATCATCTTTGGCGCCCTGTGCGTGGCCGCGGCCATTTGGTTCTGGGTGTTTTACCCCGAGACTTGCGGCAAGACGTTGGAGGAGATTGAAGTCATGTTTTCCAACGACGGGCCGCGTCCGTGGAACACCAGAAAGGGCGAGTCTCGCTTGGCGGCCGAGATCGAGGCTGTCATTGCGAGAAAGGAAAAGGGGGAGCAGCCTGGCCTGGCTGAGGCTGTCACCCGTGATGGCGATAACAAGGCTTAGCTGAGCTTAAGGACCGGGAGGATAATGAGGTGGAATGCGCGTCTATTTTGTAGAGGATAATTCGATAGTATCACCTTGGGCGGACCTTGATGTGGATTCGGCTCTTGGCACGTCGTGTGGATTGCGTGGTGCTCCCAGGTTTTCAGTACCTATCTACCTACATTCATCAGTAAAGCTTTTACGAACATGCCTACTTGATCTGCCAATAAATTTCTACCACCTATTAAATGCCGCCAATTGAATTCCCACCCAGCCCGGACTATGTCCACAAGTGGGTCAACGGCAGCAATCGCGGACTGTGGTGAAGGTGTGTTTAGGCGTGGCGAGCCGGAGCCTTGCGTCGTGCACATTCGAGGTTTTGATCTGGGGGTTGGTGTTTGATGTGGTGGGTGACTGGGCTTGGTATGTTGGAGCGTGGTGGTTGATCGGGGTTGTGGTGGTATTTGTGGGAGAGGAGGTCATTAGTAGGCAACTGAGGGCAGGGCGTAGATGACGAAGCTGGGATTAAACAACAAATACTAATTTTTCCCTTTTCATATTTCGCCGTGATATCTGAGCCTTGAATATTGCCATCATACCTCACCATCTAACAATAACAATGGTGGGTATAGGATACAAACTTTTAACAGGCATTAAATAGTACCTACCCCTAATCAAACACCTTTCCTGGGTTCATGATCCAGTCCGGATCCACAGCCTTCTTCAACGCCCTCATCAACCCAATGGTTTCCACCCCCAACTCATCCCTGAGGCTGCCCTTTTTTCCGATCCCAATAGCATGCTCCCCCGACACCGTCCCCTCCATCTCCAACGCCCTCCTCATCATCTCTTTGACTGTCTTGCCCACCGCCTCCTTTTGTCCTGCATTCTTTGGGTCGTACATCATGGCCACATGAAAGTTTCCGTCGCCCACATGTCCAATCACACTGGCAAAAATGCCCAGCTTGGAACACTCCTCCTTGGACCAAGTGATGATCTCGGCAAGCCTCGAAATGGGCACCGCAACGTCAGTAGACCACATCTCTGTTCCCTCGGGACGGATGTTAACCATGGTGAACAAAGCCTCTTTGCGCGCAGCCCAGAGGTCGGATTCCTCCTTTTTTGATCTGGCAAATATGGGCTGATGAGCACTGAAAGGTGCCACAAGAGATGAGACGCGTGAAATATCGGATTTGATTGCTTCGGTGGTGCCAGAGAACTTGATAAACAGGGTGGGCTTTTCGTCCCAGCGGCGCTGCCGGACGGTGGCGCTGCCGTGCTTGTTGAGAATGGCCATCTGGGCGTCGTCCATGATTTCAAGAGCGGCTAGGCCGGAGATGCCAGATCGGATGAGGGAGGTGGCGGCCGCGGCCGCGTCGTTGATGTTGGGGAAGGGGATCACGGCGACCGAAGTGTCTTGTGGTACAGGGGCGAGCTTGAGGGTGATTTCAGTCACCATTCCCAGAGTCCCTTCTGCACCGACGAATAAGGAGGTGAGATTGTAGCCTGCCGAGGTTTTTCGTGGTCGGCGACGGGTCTTGACGACCTGGCCGTCGGGCAGGACAACGGTAAGGTTGAGAACCCAGTCTTTCATGGTTCCGTAGCGGAAGGCATTGGTGCCGGAACAGTTAGTTGAGACCATACCGCCGACGGTAGCGGTGGGAGAAGGATCCATCGGCGCGAAGAGGTTGGTGTGGGCGATCTTGGTGTTGAGATCAACCCAGTTTACACCTGGCTGGACTACCACGTCCATGTCCTCTGGGTGAAAGGAGATCACCTTGTCCATGTTGGTGAAGTCGATGCAGATTCCTGAATAAGGCTGGCTGAAGTTGCCCTCGACCGAGGAGCCGGCTCCAAAAGGGATCATGGGGACTTTGCGTTTGCTGCATATCCGGGCGATGGTAGAAACATCCTCCGTCGTCCGAGGATATACCACCGCCACGGCTCTTTCTGACGAGTTGGAGGTAGACCAGTCAGAGTGTCCGTGATGCTCTAGCACATCAGAGTCGTAACTGACACAATCTTGGCCTATCAGTCGAGCAATCTCCTCGGCTGCATGTAGCATCTCGAATCGGTTCGCATACGTGATGGCCCTGGGGATATTAGGCGTCTTCAAATCCCACTCAGCCTTTGGTTGCATCAAGTCATGGTATCTCTTGCCGAAGATGACACCTGCTCCGAATCCGAGGAGGCCTAGTGCCCCCGAGGCAATGAATGCGCTGCGGCCCCATCCTCTTCCATTCGGTGTTGATGATGCGGTGGCAGAATATGACCGGAAGCTGCTTCTTGGCTGCCCGGATGGTCTGATCCGTTGTCGTGTCTGCAAAGTCACCCTCCGTCCAGAGGTACCTCCGAAGTGCAGCCCCCGTCTGAGTTCCGGAATGACCCGGAGTCCGGACATCTGTTCTCCACTTTTCTCCGGTAATTCGACTGACAACGTCGTTGCCGAGCGGGTTGACGTCCGCTTTGTACCGTCCTGGTTTCAAGGCGGATCGGTCGGTCAGCTGTGCAAGTTAATTAAAACTTGAAAAGAGTGAAACATCACAAGATACTCAAGAGCCACGAGAGGAAAGGGGGTCAAAACATTCGGCTCAAATCGGTGTTAAGGCGGAGGTCACGCGGGCCGGCTCCGCCCCCCTGTTTCCGGTTGCCGGATTGCTTCGGCATTTTCAACGGCTTGTGTGCTGCCAAGGAAATCAATGCACATCTAGTACAGGTACCAGGTACTGTAATCTGCCCTGACCTATTGACATCGGTGCCAACTACCAGCCAGGGACGAAATCACAGGTAGCCTCCCTTACCTTATAGTGAAATACACTGTGGCCTACCTACCTAGTCAACATTGGACACCCATGGGGTCTATAACTGTACCTTATGTGATGACTCGCACTGAGGCTCAAGTACAGCTGGTCATGAACTGCATTCAATCTTTCAGTCTATAACCCATCGCATGTCAATTTCATTTTTGATCTTGATATCCTACTGTACCTAACCTTACGTAGGCAAGCAAGATATCTACCACCAGCCAAATGGCCGATCTGGTTTGATTCTCTTGACCACCCTTCGATGGCACTCTCACGGCTGATTCGAGGAGGGCGGAGGAAGCAGCCCCATTCGGGCCTCGAGCAAAGTGTCACCCCACAGACTCTCCAACAACGATTCCCGGCTGTTAGCGAGTCTGCATCGGCATCTTGGTAACAAATACTTCCCAAGGCAACGATTGGAGCCTCTTCAACCTGAGAATTATGTGCCCGCCGACGTGCCTGAATATGAGCCTCACTCGTGGCGTACTTACCTTGTCAGGGGGGATATGAAGAGCGCAGAGCATTTAATCAACTGTACTTTATCTTTTCGTCGCGAGGGCGGAGGGGGGATTTCCGGTCGCGTGATGATGTTTTGATTGCTGCGGCGAAGACCTGACTGAATGGGATATCGAGTTATGATATAAGACCGAGTTTGTAGTGTTACTGCTGCTGCTGAGTTGAAGCTGGCACTCTACCCTCGACTGAGAATTCGCCATGAAGTTTCTCAATTTTCTTCTCGGCGCCGCTACGGTGGGGTCAGCACTGGCAGCACCGGCTCCGGTCTGCGATGCCCCAACCAAGAGGGCAACCAAGTTCCAGTTTGTGGGCGTCAACCAGTCCGGTGCTGAGTTTGGAAAGGATACTCTGCCTGGTCAGCTTGGCAAGCACTACACCTGGCCAGTGAGGTCAAGCATCGATGTGAGTGTCGCCCAGACATGGCAGCTTGCCTGTGTCTAGAACTAATGATACCGGACAGACCTTGATTGGAAAGGGATTCAACACTTTCCGCATTGCTTTCATGATGTGAGTGAACCCTGAACACACTCAAGTCCAGCCAACAGCCCTAACACCCCGTCAGGGAACGCATCGTTCCCAACAAGCTTGATGGCCCACTTGATGCCGCTTATGCCAGAGGCCTGACTGATGTAATGTCCCGGCGGATGTCTCTTGTTCTTCATAGGAAGCTAACAAAGCTCCAGATCGTCAACTATGTCACCAGCAAAGGTGCCTACGCCATCATCGACCCCCACAACTTCGGCCGCTACTACAACAACGTCATCACCGATGTGGCCGGCTTCGCAGCCTGGTGGACCACCATTGCCAAGCTCTTCGTCAACAACGACAAGGTCATCTTTGACACCAACAACGAGTATCACGACATGGCCGATGATCTAGTCCGCCGCCTCAACCAAGCCGCCATTGACGCAATTCGTGCCACAGGAGCGACGTCTCAGTACATCATGGTCGAAGGAAACTCCTGGACTGGCGCTTGGACCTGGGTAACGCCCCCTGTTCTGCCCCTTTTGATCGTCTTGGCACTGACCATAACCCCCCTGCTCAGGTATCCTCAGGCAACGGGGCGAACCTCCTCTCCCTCCGCGACCCAGCCGACTCGACTGGCGACAAGATCATCTACCAGATGCATCAGTACCTCGACAGCGACGGCTCCGGCACCTCCGAGACTTGCGTTTCCCGCACCATCGGCGCCGAACGTGTCCGCGCTGCCACCGAGTGGCTGAAGCAGAACAAGAAGAAGGGCTTCCTCGGAGAGACAGCCGGCGGGGCCAACACCAACTGCATCGCCGCCCTGACAGGAATGCTGAGCTACCTGCAGCAGAACAACGATGTCTGGACTGGCTGGGCGTGGTGGGGAGGAGGCCCATGGTGGGGGAACTACATCTTTGCAATGGAGCCCCCGTCCAGTGTGGCGTATGACCGGGTTTTGCCTAGTCTGCAGCCTTATATCTAGGGTGGTGAAGCTGCATAAACACCGCAGGGAAACGGGCAATAAAACATGTCTTGATGCCTGTCTCACGCCGAGATTGTCGGTTTGCCGTATTGTACTTTGGTCTCTGCCGTCCAAACTCGGAGGTTAACATCATTGCATTCATCTAGGTACACAACGCTGCTAGGGTAGATTTGTACATTTGTTGAAGGAGAGATGCCGTCAAACAAATTCTAACAAGAGAAAATGACCAAGTATGTGTGACCGCCTGCTTGCTTGTCAGATGCCGCTGGTTATAAAAGTGCCCCAAAAAAAAGATCTATTCCCGCCGCTTTTGTTGTGTAGGTTGTTTTGTTCAATGATGCTGATGGAGTCCTGTACCAGAGAGCTCCTGTTCCTATGTCCTGTCTTTCCTTCATTACCAAGTATGCCACAGCGCCCTGCAAGCCCAAACCAAACGCCAAAACAGCCCTTATCCCTAAATTTCCCCAAGTTGATGTCTCATAAATGTGTACTTTTTTGCTTTGAATCGGAATGAAACTCCCATTGGTGACCTGCATGACAACTCCTCCTTCTAGTTGGTCTTGACCTCGGGCCAACGGATCTTGTCGCATGCTGGTTGCTCGGCCACCCACTTCTTGATCTTTTCGACGTCCCAGCCGCTCATGGTCCGGTCCTTGTCTGCCCCCTTCTTAAGGGGTTTGCCCAGCTGAAAGGAGTTGGAGATGCTGCAGGCACCATCCTTGTATCTGTACATGAAGCACTCGTTGCCCAAGCTCTTGCAGGCGGCACCACAGGCCTCGAAGGACTCGTGTGCCTTCTTCTCGTGCTCGTTGTACTGATCCTGCTTCTTCATGCGGTTCGTCATCCAATCTTCCCACTTGCGGTCGTTGGACTGGTCGAGGTAGAAGCGATTGTCGGCATTGTTGTCCCAGTCTTCGCGCGTCTCGTTCAGTTTGGGGGCCAAGAATTCGTCAAAAATATCGCGGATCACAAGCGTCTCGGCCTTCTTGCCAGACTGCGCAAGGCGGTGGTATCGCTTCCGCTCAAAGTGCCAGAAGCTGTTGATCTCCTCGGCGTTCATGTGGTGCATGGTGACAATCGGGTGGCACCAGTGCGATGGGCCAAAGGGAAGGGTGGCGGGCTTTTCGCCGTTGATGGTAGGCCACTGCAGTCCAGCTGTTAGCCTCGTCCCAGAATGCTGGAAGCGATCGGGATCCAAGACACCACGCGAGCGAGCATGCCAAGAAAGCAGCACTTGTATGCAGGGAGGGAGACACTTACCATCTGCTGAACCCCCACCTCCGTCTTGTCCTTGAGCGCAAGGGCAAAGATGTAATCGCCACAGCACTCACGCTTTGCTCTCATGTCGTACTGGTTCCCAATGCCCGGGTTGTTGCCGATAAAGTCCTCCATGGTCGCCTTGCTGACGATGTAACCCGAGCCTCCGTGTCCGAAGCTGAAGTTGTTGATCAGCGTGACGCTGCCCAGGTAGACCTTCTTGGTCGGCTTCAGCTGCTTCAGCCACTCGACCAGGTTGGGCCACAGCACGTAGGTGTCGGCGTCAACAAACAGATACCAGTCATAGTTGGGGCGCATGTTGTACGCCTTCTCGGCAATGTGGACGTTCTTGTACTTGTCGAGGTTCCACCCTTCCCGGGCCGGGTTGCCGAGCTTGTTGCAGTTCTCCTGGTCAACCTCGCACCATTTCTGACGGCGATACAGGTCAAAGTCCGAGTTGTCTTCCTGCGCAGCCTCCTGGACCGTGGCCAGGCTGTCGTGGATCTCCTGGCCGCCGATGTTTTGGTCCATGTCGCTGAAGATGAGGAAGTCGGGGAGGCACTTGAGCATGGTCATCATCTGGGTGGGCACACGCGCAAACGACTCCGAGGCACCCGTCTTCATGACGAGCAGGATGTTGCTGGTGTCGGGGAACCCTTCGCACAGGGGGTCGACGGCAGGGGCCGGTGTCGACGGTACAGGTTTGGTATCGTGAGCGCCATCTCCCTGGGGCGCATGCTGGCTCTTGTGGGGATCGGTTTCGTGGTGATAGGGCTCGTTGTAGGGCGCCCAGCTGCCTAGCCTCCTCGAAGTGTAGAGCAGCAGCAGGAAACTAAGGGCGATAAAGGCGATCGCGACAGACGACCTCCGTGACGGCATTCTAGCAGGCGTACCGGTGTATTTGTGTTGTGAAATCATCGAGATGGGACAGCGGCGGAACACAGACGGCGACAGGCTGCAGCATCTCCAGCTCAGCAGCGCATCGGACTGGTAGGAGGGAGAGAGAAAGCAAAGGACTGTCGAAGCCAGAAAAGCCAGAGAACCAGCAAAGCACTCTGATAAAAAGAGGGTGTGGGAAATGAGCGGAGGAAATACGAGATTCTGGCCTTCAGCTCTGCGTGCACCGCAAATACTCAGTATTGATTGGGGCCTCACGGGGGGCTGCTCCAGAGGGTCGCGCGCTAATGATGCACGACAGGAGGGTGGTACCTGCCAGAAACCTTGCACCACCCACTTCCAACCAGGCACCCTCCACCCCTCCAGTGCCCTCCACCTTAACCGCAGAAACCTGTTCTGTTTGGTGCCCGCGGGCGATCCTGTCTTCCGAGCATGCCCGAGCCTGCGACAGTCAGTCCGACAACATAGTAGGTAAGGTGGTAAGGTAGTCCGACGGGAACGAGCCAGGGCATGTACACATCCTTCAGGTCACTCCAGATGACCTGTTTCATCGTCTGAATCATCTCTCTTTTTTCGACTGGTTCCTGGATGATGAAGGATGGGTGGGACCTGCGCACTCGGCCTTCGGGAACGGCCCCGTAGGGTCCAGCCATGCCATCATGCCCCACATCGTCAGCCCTGGAAGACCGACGCTACCACGGCTACCTAGCGCAGATGGGCACATCCATGGGGTCTCACCGTCTCTGAAGACATAATTTACATTTCTCCCACACTAAGGCCCTGATCGGCTCGCTGATTTCTGTGACGGTTTGGTCAGGATTTTGGGTGCTTGGCGGCTTGGAAGTACCGAAAAATTGCCCACATTAATAAAAAGATAACGCTTTCCCCTTTTCGGCACCAAAATTGCCTGGTACAAAGGGTTTCTACGATCTTCACAGAAATTTTGCCAAGAACCAATGTACCGCACCGTCAATATCGCTTAAATGCCTGCAAAAGGCTTGGTTACTAAGGTAAAGGTATTTTTAACTACGAAAAAGCTAATTTTTAGAAATTAAGCTAGAGGTCTATTCTAAGAATCTATAATGTAAATTTTCTATAATCTTCTATTATTATCTATATATAACCTTAACCTATATATAACCTTAAACTTTAACTAACTTAAATACTAATACTAATACTATTAATACTATAGAAAGCCTTAATTTTAAAATCCGGCGCCGTAAAGCTACTTTTATAGCTATAGTGATAAGTGTAGTATTTATACTATAGTAATTACGGAAAGACTTAAAGCCGATATACTTAGGAAGACCTAAAGTAACGGTTAGAAAGGCAACGGCCCTACTTAATAGCTTAAATACCTAATTCCAATAGCTTTTTTATATGTTAAAGAGGGTATTTAAATTATTTATTTAATAATTTAAAAACTATATAGGCTTAAAGGATACCTAGTATTTAACAGCCGAGTTTAAAATTATAATGGTTCTTTAAATCTTCGGCTATAACAAAGATTAAAGAAATACTATTAATATATTTATAATTAACTAAAGTACTATATTTTATATTATAAAAATACTTTTACTTCGGCTTATATATTTATATATATAGTTTATATAGTTAAATAAAGATAGTTAGGTAAATCCGAGTATCGAACTCAATGGTAAACTTAACTTTTTTAATAGTTATATCGGTGCTATCGATAGTATTTATATTATTACCTACGTTAAAGGTAAAAAGTAATAGCGCTAAAGGGACTAAAAAGAAGTAATTAGTTAAAATATATTTACGATAGTAAAGCGCGACTTCTTATTCTTATATATACTTACTAACGTTAAAGGCTTGATTTATAATATTACGCTTTATAACTACGCCTTTATTAAAGGCTTTTAAGTATTAAAAGGACAGTATTATTTAATTAACGTTAGGTTTAAAATAAAGCAAGGATTAACTATACCGTTCGGAAATATTAAATACTATTTTAAAAATTAAAGGAATATAAAGAACTTACCGGAAATAGCGAAAGAACTATATAATCTAAAGTATACCTATATTCGTATTATCGTTAAGTAAACTTTTGGTATTTTAAAAAGGCGTTAAAAAATTATAAAAGCGACTACTCCGGAATATAGTTTAAAGGCGTAAATTAAAATTATATATATCGTTATAAGCCTCTACAATTTTATTATTACCTATATTAAACTTAATAAAGACTTTACGTTAAAGGAAAAAAAAGCCCTCGCTACTGTCATAGTATATATAAATTAAATAATTAAAAGGCGTAGTTTAAAGAAAGTTCGGTAATTAATAGCTTTATTAATATAAAGGGTATATAAAAATTATTATTAAAGAAAAAGTAAAAATAATAATAAATTATAAGTTTTAATAGGTAATTACTATAAGAATTATTTTTATAAGGCACTTATAGGATTAATATATTAAATTCTATTGTAATTTTAATTAAACGTATAAGTAAAATCGACTTTTTATAATTAATTATATAATTATTATTAATTAGATTTTTTAATTTTAATTAATTCGGAAAAAAAAAGCGACTTTTTATAGTAAAAACCGAGGTTTTCTCTCCGTAAGAAAAATGCCCCTCTAAACCGGAGTTAAATAATTACCCTGCAATTAAGTAATAAAGTTCATCGATTTTACCATTAATTAAAATAACGTAATTAACTAAATACTATAAAAATCGCACCTATTTAAGGCTTTTCGCGCGAATTTAAGGCTTTTCACGGTAAATTATAATTAAATTAATTAAAATATCGCTATTCTATCGTTATTTATCCTCTTTAAATAAGTACCCGGTTTAAATTATTACCTACTCCTTTTATAATTCGTTATCTATTTTATTCTAAGCCATAACTTCCAGAGGGTCTTTTAACCTTTTAATTACCTTTAATAATTCCCTTAATTTAAATCGGTCTTTAAAATTCTTATATAAACTTACGATAGTAACGTATACGTTAATTACGTTAAAGACTAAGGCATTTAAAGTAACTAAACTATTAATTAAATAAGCGATAATAAAAGTAGGGGTTTCCTTTTTTATAGATAATTCTTTAATAGTTTTTCTAAGGCCAAATGTCGGAGTACGAGGTACGTTTATAAAAGTAATATCTCCTAATCTTTCACTAACTTATATATTAAAATTAAAGTCGTTATTGCCGTTAAATTTATCCTTCGATTTATCGCTATCGTTATTATCTTTATTCTTAAATATTAAGAAGTTAAATTAATTATCCTTTACTTAAGTAACTCCTATAAAAGCAATTACTTACCGAATATACTTACTAGTCGCTTACTTTTAATAATAAATAAAGGTATACGTATCTCTATTATTTAAAGGGGTAGTCCTTAATTAAACGCCTTTTTTATATTTAGCAAAAAAAGTATCCTATATATTTTCTAAGGTTTTAAATAGTCTATTAATTTTATCGAATTCTATACTAGAAATTACTTGGAAAGTAAGCTAAAGCCGGTATCGCCTCCTCTTATTAATATACTTTTCCTAGATCTTCTTAACTTACTAAGGAAAGAGAGGGTATTTTAATTTTATCGCTATAAATACCCTTTTAAATATAGGTTTTAAAAAGGACGGTTTAAAATCCTTTATATTACCGGCGATAGTATCTTTTTTAAATAAGGCTATAATACAGGCAGTTATCTCGGGGGTATAATTAATCTAATAAACTATTTTTTCTTCTTTGCCCTTACCGTTACCCTCTTCTTTCTTTTTATCCTTTTTTTTCTTCCTAAATAACGCTTTAAACTTAGACTTCGTTTTTAACCGCTAACGTCTTTTTTTTATAGCGACTTTTATAATAGGAGAAGACTAAGTATATTTATTACTAAGTTTATTAATAAAATCGATTATAATAATTAAGGTCGATTAAAGAACTATTTCGGGTGCTTAAACTAATTAAAATAGTAAATTAAGGAGGTCTTTAATCGAGGTAATAGGTTCGTTATTAGTACCTATATCTATAGCTAGCTTAACGGTAAGGTAAGTAGGAATGGCTTTATTAAAAAGCTAATTAAGTATAAGGTTATCGGTAATATAGTTATTAATAGGTAAAGAAATAAAGGGTTTATTTTTAATAAGGCTTAAATTAAGCGAACCGTTAAAGTTATTAAATAAAATATTAAAAATACGGCTTAAGTTTATAGTTATCTTTATAATAATCGATTTAATTATAGTTTTCTTATCCTATAAAATAGTAATTAACGCCTTTTATTAATACGCGCCTGAGACTATAGAATATACTGGAACTGGTGATCTACCGGGTGTTTGAATACGGTATGGTTGATTTTTACGTTGCCAAGAGGTACACCGCTAATATCTACAGCCAAAACCATTAGCTAAAGTACTTTTTTCAAGAAATCCTGACCAAACCGTCACAGAAATCAGCGAGCCGATCAGGGCCTAATTACATCTTTGATGTGTTATAATGTGCCCGGAATATAGGTACGTATATTCCCGGAGTCAAGTAGTTAGCACTGCTGTCTGTGTCCACGGTGCCACGGTGCCCCAAGCAACCTGACCATCAGCCTCCACAGGGACTCGACACACTTCGTCATCTGGTGGATCAGAGGAGGCGTGTAACCTGGAACCGTTACAGCCTTTCCAGGCCATGATGCAAACTGGGAATTTCTTCAACCCTCAACAGACAATTCTAACAAAGCCCCTATTCAGATCTCATATGTACGTCCCTTGCGGCGCAGAGCCGGGCACCCAACCTCAACAGTCCTTCACCGGTTTCTTCCCTGGCGTCTGGCGCAGCACTCTCTGCTGGAAGTGATTGGTGAGGGGCTGACTGTCACGGTTGCATATTATTATCTGACTGCATAAGCGTTATTGCCTGTGTCTGGTAAAGCATACCGTGGCAAACACATCCTACCACGAGCCTGGCATGATGAAGGATAGGCATGTTAATGAGGCTCTTTTATCCATAGTTCAGACACAACATTCCAGCTGTGAGAGGCAGGTCTCTCGGGGTTTTCAGACTCTGCTCCGCGTTTGCTAGCGCAATGTCACCGAGAGCTTGGACGACGCTAATCTTTTATTTTTATCTCAAGGGTCTGGCCCGGTCCCCCTCCACCCACGTGGTTTTACACTACTTGTCTTTTGACCACGAGCTTGATTATGAGGAATGAATGTCGAGACCGAAAGGGCTATAGCGTTGATCAAGCCCTTCACAAAAACTCGACTACCTTTCCAGGTTTCTCTACAGGGCCAAAAGCACAAAATTCAGCCACAGGCTCCGAGTCCTCTCAGAATGCGACCCTGGTGCCTACCTACCGTACCCCCGCTCGTCGTCCCGATGTTCCCTACCTACCTAGGTAGGTAGTTTCCCGTCGGCATGATTATGGATAGACGAATACAGCCTTTGCTTCTTTTGAAAGAAAAAAAATCGGGCATATGCTGGATGGATACATTTTGACTGCAGAGTCCTGAGGGAAAAAATGAGAGATGCCGAGCGCCATAAGCCACTTGCACGGGCCGTATCTGCCGTAGTGTTGCAGCTATCGAATCCTTCGGGCGGAATTGCCCCGGACTTCCCAACTGGCAAATGCTCAGGAGAACGTGACACATTTCTTGATGTCTCAAGAGGCAAAGAAAATCGAGCCTAGTCATAGGGTGCAACCTCATATCATGAAGCATAGGCAGGTAGTGATTAGTCATTAGGTATTGCATTCCATTCATAAACTCAGGAAACCCTCTATAGGTTGTTACCGCTTCGAGGGCCTGATAGGTTTCTCCTGTGGTTCGTCCATCTCTGTCTCGCCCAAAACTGTTCGAGTCGTGCTGGGAGTCTCAATGATTTCCACGCCCAAATCACCTCTGGCTATCACAATAGGTGGAGATCGAATCATTGACGTCTCCTCCTGGTGGTTCCTAGTCGTGTAGACTGGCAGACCAATCGTTTCCGGCGTCGTCCGGTAACCCATTGGTCGTGCCGTTCCTGTAGGGCCAACTCCGTCATATCGAACTGTGACAACGGTTCTGTGCATATCCCCGTCATCTTTCCGCCTCAGTTCCTGGCAGGCCAGGATGGAAATGACAAAATGAACAAGCCTGCACCCATCGTTAGTCGTCTGACGCCACGCTCAAGCTGATGACCAGAACAGGAATACTCACAGCAACACAGATGAAACAATCAATATCACCACTCCCATGTGATACAAGGGCGAGTATTCCAGCCTGTTCCTGCTTGCCTCCACCCGACTGTCCTGTCCATGCGACACCCAGATGCCGACGTAGCCCACCACCGCGACAGACACGAGGCAGAGACCCATGTGGACGCCTACGTGTGCGCCGGGGTAGATGCCCCTTCTCTCGGCGCGGGTGCACATGGCGATAAATTCAAACAAGCTCCATAGGAGGGACGCCCCGGCCTGTGGTCGATCAGCATCGTGCAGAGGTTTTCAGTCCAAAACAGAAAAACATACGGTAAAGACGGTAAAGGCCACAGTAACGTGGATGAGCGGTGCCGACTCATACTTGACGGCTAGTTTGATTCCCAATCCTAACAGCGCGAGCGAGAGGACGGCACAAAAGATGCCTAGGATCGAGCGGGCCGTGTACCATGGTTTCAACTTCCTGGAGAGTAGAAGTTCTGGTCCGTTGCTTCCTTGCTGCTCCATATTGTTCACTCGATGATGTCGTCGTCCCAGGTGTTGATGTCCGCTAGTCTCGGGGTCGCTCTCGTAAACGATTACGGTCTCTTGGTCCTCGACTCTCCTCGGCTGTCGATGTTGCGAGTCCATGGTGCTCTGATTGAAAATGTCGACCATTGGCTTCCTTTTCGATTTGATACAAATGGGTGACGCTATTTAGCCGCGATCACCGTCACACGACGAGCCTGTAAGCAGAGGAGGGGCGATATCTCCCTCATAACATCGTCGTCGTCGTGGGTGTTGTTGCGGACACTGCAGTACAAAAGGCAGGGAGTAGGCCGGTGGTGATGAGGTCGTCGTGAGATGGTGACCGTTTGAGAAAGAATGAACGGCCCCTTTTCCCCAGCTCCAGGGGAGAACAATGCTTAAAGGCAGATTTATTCCCGACCAGAGAGTGCATGATGATTCTTTTGCCCAGCCTTGGCCGGGGCCTTCCGTTGGTAATCATGAGGATCCCAAGACTCTTGGCGCCCAGCGAAATTCTCGTTCTGCATCGTCAAAGGCGAGTCTTGGGAGCTTGGCGACGAGCTCGACGAGCAAAGCCCAGGCTGCTTGGCTGGCTGAACGCCGCTGTACAACCTACTTTTGGGCGGTGCGGAGGGACGCGCATTTCCGAGGATATGAGAGTCCGAAATGTATGTGAAAAGTGAGAACACTGATGTGTGATGTAAGCGGCTTTCTGACTATCGCTCACGACCTAGTGTAGTGCTCCAGTTTACCTGCCACGTGACAGCATGGCATGGGACACTCACTTCTCATAGTCAACCTATATCGTCACATCAGTAGGCAAGACTAGAATATGTTAGGTGGTTGCCACCAAAGAATACCAACATAACTGTACCCTCCCTCCTTATTTACGTATATACATACAATCATCTCCTCCTAAACTCTATAGATACCCCGCACCCCGCTCCACCACATGGGCTAAAGCTCTGACCAGCCATTCCATCCAAGGTTGCGTGGCCCAGTGGTTAAGGCATCTGCTTTACAAGCTTATCTAGCATCAGTATCGCAGAGGATCGCAGGTTCGATCCCTGCCGCGATCAAATTTTGCCATTTCCCCAGCTTGGGTTTGTTTTTGTCCCCCCTGACGTTTTCTTTTCTTCCATTTCTTGGTTGGTATTTACACATACATGGTATCATGGCACTGGAGCGGTGAATCTGTTGCTTTGAATGGCCAGTGCACAGAACGAATACAACCCGAACTCTTTTCTCCGGACTCAGTTTCATGATTAAGAACACATTATCTTGCGGTCCGTGGTTTGTTGGCTCCGAGTCATATAAGGGAGGTGCATGCAGATAGCTCAAGGGCCACTTACACACACCTAGCTTGTGGCTTTGTCTCTCTGCCGTGTGTTCAGCTTCGACGTCTCGGCTCCGTGATGGGCCTTGAGGTTTGCCGCAGATTGGCGACCGGGCAGATTCGATTTCAACGAGTTCAACCCCAGCTTGAACACGTCAGTCGGCACGAATGAGTGGTCGAGAGATCGTCATGACGGACCCGGCAGTTTGGTTTAAGCGCCGGCGACGGCTAGGCCACCAATGGCGGCCAGGTCACTGCAGCAGGGCCAAGAGAGAGAGATATCCTTCTTCACAGCCATGTTGGTTTGAAGTCGCGCTTCTGCGGGTATTCCAACGTCTCCATTCGTGGGCGCGTTCAGGAACGCCCCAATGCGGCCAAGCGGTCCTGCAGCCACTGCGCTCAACCTAGTTATCACCCCCAGATCGAGGCTTGTTGGGCACGCCGCGGGGTGAACCACCATGTTGGAGAGCAACTGCAGTCAAGTGCGGTCAACCTTCGCTGGGATGGCGGATGGTATCACCAACATAAAGCCCTCGCGGCTCGCAGTCCCGTGGGATTCCCAACTTGCAGCGCGCCTATTTCTATTTTTTCATATCCATATGTGCTGACAGCATGTCGGCAAACTCGAGGCATTTATTTTCCGTGGAAAAGAGACAAGGTGGTGCCCAACGACAATATCTCTGGAATGTGCCCAGCGGAAAGCAGGCGGACTTTTCAGAGTCCTATACACACGGGCAAAACATTCCCATTTCATGGAACGCCCTCAATAACAGTGTGTATGACCTCTGGTTGACAACATGGGATTTCGAGGTCAACCCGATGGCTTTATGCCTTGCCAGTGAGTTTGCCTCTCACTCATTACCACTCCGTGCTAACAGAGTGCTGCAAAGGGGCAATCAACCTCGGCCATGACGGATCAATCAACTTGAAAACACCCAACATACCCCCAGATACACTATCGACCAAGTCTCGTTATGTTCTCCGTTTCAAACCGCAAACGAAAGAGGGCGGATACGTCTCTGCAGACCCCGAACTTTCCAGTCCTGCGTTTTTCATCACCGACTCTTCCCAGACTATACAAGCGGGGCCAGGCAGTACTTCTGCCACCTCGACTCGGACAACCCTCCAAACCAGGAGACCAACACCTACACACATTCCAACTCGCCTCGACAACACAACAGTGACCACGCCCTCCCTCCCGCTACCACCAAGCGAGGATGGCACAGCCAACTCGGAAAACATGTCCTCTGGGCAGGCAGCAGCTCTCACAATAGGCCTGATTCTCGCAGTTGCGCTTCTTGTAGCGTGCGAGGTAGCCTACCTCATGTGGCGGCGAAAACAAAGGCGCAAAATGCAACAAGACCGACGGTTGAAAAACAAGAGCTTGTTTGGGGAGGTTCACGACCCAAGGAGTAAGGGGGTGTGCTTGACCAAGGTTGCGACTTTGGAAACCAGAACAACAGAAAAGACAAAAACAACCGTGTCAACCGCAGAGCTGACTCTAGGCCGTGTCGATCAAAACCTTTCGAGGTCAGCATTTGGCAAATTGAGAGAGTCAATCACCTCATGGACTCCATCGAGTTGGGTGAGAAGTTGGAAGTGGCGTGGGAGCACAGAGGGGAAACGGGGCATCTTCACACGCGTCGTCACAACGAGCCGTGGCACATCGAGTGAAAGAGGTAGAAGGAACTCTGCGAAGGTGGAGGAGGAGGAGGAGCGAGAAAAGCAAGAGAATAAAGATCGGTGGACAATGTTCAACTCTCCATATACTGGGCCTTGGATGCTGGTATCGCCCGAGCTGCCGGGGGACAGCAGCTGGGCACACTATGGCAGGAACGGAGAACTGGTGCATGAGCTACATGCTTCGAATGGGAGGAGGGGTCCAGGGACCATCAACAACAATTCGTTGGTGGAACTCGACGCTGAGGGTGATAGATGGGAGGAGCAGAGGCTGGGAGGGAGGTGACGGGATGTTAGATACCCAATAAGAAAGAAAGATAAGGTAGCTTGCTGCTTGCTGCTTGTTAAGGTACCAGCCCGGCCGTCCTCGGTGACACCGCAAGTGATGCCGTCTTGGTTTGAGTCGTGAGCTGAAAACCCAGGCGATGACGGTCCGAGCCGGGAGCACTAGCTCTTTGCTCGGTCAGGGGAGACGTTGAAACAAAGCTCCGTTGGGTGCAGTGTTGGGTGCGACTCTGTCAGGACTCAAGAGGAGACGAAGCAACGGCAGGGCTTGGCACAATGCATCGTCGTTGTGCACCAGGCTGCAGCTTGGCCCGAGCTCGGCGGGACCGTTCGTCATCAAGGTTCCCCAGCCTTCTATTCTGGTCGCATCATCTTGACCGTGTTTGTGTCAGCACCGTTCGCTTGTCTTGACTTGACAGGAGAAGGGGGAGACGGAGACGGACCTTCTGGCAATTACACTATTTACACTCACTCTCTTTGACTTCCTTTCCGACGGGAGCCTCTTTCTTGCCTTTTGTCATGGTTTGTCGAACCTGCCGTCTTCTCGTCGGTCGCTTGGTCTTTGTCTGAAACACCCCACGAACCAGGCAAGCTGCAAGCCCCAGGCAGTCCACCAGTGTCGCATCTGCTGCAAGCTGCATCTCTACACTAGGACCATCCATGACATAACGGCCTTCTCCACCTCTCGAGCAATTGTGCCATTATCTCTATTCGTACTTTTTCCCGAGTTTCCCATCGCGCCAGCCGCAGACTACGACAAAGATTTGCCCACAACAACGACACGACACAAACAAAGCGAGAGCGATGCGGCGCCCGTCGCTCGACCTGACCGAGCCCGAAAGGAATCTCGAGGAATCCATCCGATCGCCCACCGCCGGCACCCCAGATCCTGTCGACCTCTCCCTTCCACCACCCGACCAAGAAATCGATCTCGTCGAGGGCGACGCCGACGCTGCCAAGATCTCGACCCCACCTCCTCATATCGCTGCTCGCCTCTTCTACCGCCCGACAAACCAGACGCGACGAAAACACAGCGCAGCGTCTTCTCGCCGCAACAGCATCTCGTCGGCACAGTCTCGTTCCTCACATGGCTACAGCCTCGAGGGTGGTCCCCAGAGCAAGTATGTAGCCCAGCATCTGCGTCGAGCGTCCATCCTCGAAGACCGAAAGGCCCGCCTCGCCGACCGCGCCGCCCATGCCGAAAAAGTGCGCCTGCGCGCGGCCATCGCAAAGGCTGCCACCAAGGACACGAGTGCCAGTGAAGAGAGAGCGCTTGCTGCTGCCCAGGCCAGGGAGCGCAACCTTGCCGAGATCGCTGCCTCTTGTGCCGAGGAGGTCAAGCGCGCCAAGGCTGTCGCCGAGACCATGAAGGAGAAGCGGGAGCAGGAGGCGAGAAAAATGAAGTCGCAAATGGAGGAACGGCTGGCCGAAGCTGAGAGGAGAAGGGAAGAATTCAGGAACAGGAATGCCGCCAAGATCAAGGGGAGGGAGCGTGGGCAGAGCCTGGGGGCTCGAAAATCTCCTCCCGTCGAGTCCATGCCCGACGCCGATACCGAGACGGATGTGACGGAGCTCAGCGAGCCAGCCCCATTGACCGAGGATACAGCAGTTTCAAAAATTCAATGGTGGTGGAGAGCCCTCCGGCGGCAACGGGCGGTCGCCGAGTTTTCTGCACTCGGGCTGTCGATCGATGCGGTTAGGGAAACATCGTTTGACAAGGTCACGGTGTTGCTGTCACAGGAAAAAGTGTTGCTGGTCACGTCCAGGATACTTCGAATATGCGGTCTCGACGAGGGGAAACAAGGGTCTGTGGAGGAGATGGCGGCGGTACGGACATTTTTGAGTGCGTTTCTCATCTTGGGGCACCCATCTCAAGTGCTTAGCAACAAGGAAGGCCAGACAGTCGAAGAACCAGAGCAGGACGGGTCCGGCCTGTCAAAACCAATACCAAAAGATGAGCTACCGAACCCGCAATCGCAAGAGCTGGTCGGCAAGGCCAGGGACTTGCTTGTATCGTTTGAGAATATCCTCGGACGGCTGACCTCTTTCAACAATTATACCCCCCCACCGCTCCTCTTCACCACCTTTCCCGAAGTCTACGCAACGTTTTACAATGCCTTTATTGCCTGGAAAGCCCGGGACTCCAGCTCGCTCGTGGAGCTGATGGTCATGCAGTTTGTGGAGCTTGATGCCATTTGGGAATCGGTCAAGGACAGCACCGACGGGTCGGTTGATCAGGTGTACAAGAAGAGCATTCGTGACAACCAGCTCCTCTTGCTGGTGAGGATCAAAAAGCTGGCCGGTCCGGCTCGGGGCAAACAAATGGTTGCGGATGCCGTCAAGGCTGCTCGGAGGGCCAAGGCAAAGAAGCCTGTTGGCGACATGAAGCCTCGTGTTGCCGAACATTCGGTCACCGAGACTGCCATGGGCGTGCTTGGTGTGGAAGAGGGCGGTCACCAAGATGCCTCCGGCCAGATGCCGACTCCTCCGTCAACACCTGCCAGAAAGCGCGACACATTCAAGGTCAATGTCATCATTCCCAGCCAAAAGAGTCTGCTGCCTGACAACAGGATTGTTGTCCATGAGCTAGCCATCAACAAGGAGTTCCGGACCGAGCCCCACGAGTATCACGAGCAACAGGCAGGCCTGCTCAACCCCATCTTTGAGGACATGCGAGCTACCATGCAGACGCAAAACCAAGAGGCTCACTTTTTCTTGCTCCTCAGGGTCGCTGAGTCTATTCGAGAGAAGCTTCAGCGGCTGGTGAGGCCGGGGAACTCGATGCATTCCTTTATCGGCGAGCTGCTCGACACGGAGATTGCCAAGCAGCAGTTCGCCATGGGGAGCTTTTCGTACGAAAAGTTCTTTGAGGCGATGGCAACGCTATTGCCCAAACTCTGCGCGCCCGTTCGCGATGAAGAAGTGAAGAAACTCACCGAAGAGAAGCTCAGCCAAGGCAACTATGTTGACCGTCTCGAAGCCCTGAATGGCTTTATCGATGTCATGCTGAGCGATTATGCCAATTATCTACTCCAGCTTGCGGCGCCGCAGCTCGTGACGCAAGCACCGGTTTACGAGGCGAAAGCCTTTGCCTCTGACCTCGAAGCCGGGCACTTTGATCTATCGGTCGCGCTGCGGACATGGAAGGCGACGCAGCAAAAGCTGTTGGCGGAAGTCTCGAGAAGAGACCCCGAGGGCGTGAACCACCCTTCTTCCCGACCGACAGCGAACCGCATATATGCGCAGCTGCTTGTTGATCTGTTCACGCAGGTCTCAGCCGTGGCACTGGAGGACATGCCAGAGATGCTTCGCCTCGATCACAAGCGTGCCGTGGAAGCTGGACGCCTGACAAGACGGATCGTCATCACTGGCGCCATCTTGCTGCAGTGCAAAAACCTGCTGAAGCGCGACGTCCGAGCCCCTTGGCGTAACGAAGCCCAGAGGATCTTTGCGGTGTTGGAAAGGAGCGAGCAGCAGGGTGATCTGGCAGTCGACGTTGCCGTGGAGGGTATCATGGCGGCGCTTGAGGCGGGACGGTCAATGCCGGCGGCGACAAAGGGGCAGCTCAAGGGCTTGGTCGGCAAGTTTCTAGTTGCCGGAGCGGAAGCGGCCACGCAGTCACGGCTGGACGAGGTGAGAGAGCCGGTTCTGAGGCTGCTACTTGGGCGACTTAGAGGCCACATTCTCGCGAGGCTGGCGGCTGTGAGCACCAGTGATAAGGTCAAATTCACCAGCACGGCAGGGGAAAAGCTGGCGGGATTGGGTCTGGCCGAGTTTGTGGACAAGGTGAGGGACATGGTGGAGATGCTTGGAAAAGTGTCGGTTGTTGATCGGGAGGCTCATGGGGTGTGGTGGGATCAAGTAGCCGAGCAGGCTGAGAGCGAGGTTTCTGGGAACTAGACGGGTTGCATGGAAGTAAGGTTGTCATTGGGGTGGTTTATCTCTTTTACCTGTATTGTTATTGCAGGGTGGTCGTCCATTTGTGAGGCTGTTTATCCTTTCTATTTGTTTGCTTGTCAAGGTCTAGCGCTTGTTTTCAGGGCCAGCGACAACCAGATACCTTACCTGGTGGCTGGACTCGTGGCTCATATCTGCATTCCGTTCTGGGAGTTGGGACTGGGGATTCGGGACAATACGTAGCATGAATCGTCATTATTTTATCACCCGGTTCGTGATGCCTCTAAATGGTCCAGGCCTTTTTAGCTTTGGTGCTTAAGGTAGGGGGTGGATTCACTTGACCATCTATACATATACCCGACTACATATAAGATCACCGGGCTCCACCGTTAGTGGACTCCCAACCCCGCCCGTTCCGCTATAAGCTGCAAACGGGAGTTCCGTTTCCACTTTTTAGATGTCTGGCACCAGCCACCACACACCCCCCAACCCCGTAGGGTCTAGTAGAAAAAATCAACCACCGTTATTTTCCATCCACAACCACATTCAAAATAGCCTTAGAGGAATGATTTTTAATGCCTTTAAATACCCCTAACCAGGTTTATATAACTATACCGGTTATTTACTAAAAGCCTCCGAAATCTATACTTAAACGTACCGGCTATACTATACGTAAAATCCTACTTAAACTCTAGTACCGGGGTTCTATAGTATAATTCTCCCGCACTAATATTACCTATATTATTCCTATACCTCCGAAGCCTATAAAGAAGAAAGTACCGGTTAAACGACTTAGGGCTAATACCGGGGTCTCTAATACCGACGATACCTTACTGACCAACTCCCCCGGTAATACCTATATTATCCTAAAGTCCAAGTCTCTTTCCGGGGCTATTATCTAAAGTAAATCCGTTAAACGTACGGCTATTTCTAGTACCTTAACGCCGTTATTTAATATCTATATTAAACTTAAGCCCCTTAATACCCTTAATACCTCTAATACCTCTAGCGTTAATAATAATATTAATAATATTAAAGAGACCGCTAATAAACCGCCCCGGGACCGTATTAAGTCCTCTATTACTACTTAGTCCCGGTCCCGGTTAAAGTCTTTAACTTCTACTTCCCTTAATTAAAAAGGTAATAACTATTAGGATTTTAATAATAACCTTAAGCCGGTTAAAGAAAAGCCTCCTATTAAAAAAATAAAAACTACTAATATTACTATAACCTTAAAATCTCGGTTAAAGGTAAAGGTTAAAAGTACCGGGGTAACCTTTAAACGGAAGACTATATTAGTAATATCTTTAAAGTTATCCTCCTTAAGCGACGATTTCGGTACCGATAAGGTTAAGGTTAGGGATTCTTAAGCGCCGTCTTCCGTACCTATATAAGTCCTAATATCCCCGATATTTATACCTTTATTACCTTTAAAGCCGACCCCCCCCCCGAAAACTATATCTAAACCGATTTAAATTAAGATTATAATCGTTATTAAATAGCTTAATACCGCTTTTCTTTACTAGTTTAAATAACCTCCCCCGTTACTATTAAACCGTTTAGCCTTAAAGAAAGTAAAATTAAATAAAAATAAATACCTATATCCGGCTACTTATTTAATAATTAAAATCTATAAATTAAAAAAAAGTTTAAACCTTAAGGTAGCCGAACTAATAAAGGCCGTTAAATTTAACGGACCTATTAAATATATTAAAACCAATACCGTCTATTTATTTATACTAAAAGGAAAAAAGCCTGAAGAACTCTCTATTTACTAAATAAAGGTTTCTAATAATAATATTTAAGCACCTTTCGGAAAACTCTATACCGATAAAATTATCGATAATTTTTTTTAAGTAAAAGCTAAATAATACTAAGTCTCTTTAATATTATAGTTCGATTTATAAAAAAGGAGTTTTCCTATTAGTGCTTTACCCTTAACGCTTATACCCTTAAAGATTAATACCCCTATAACGGTAAAGCGTTTTTTCGGTTTATTAATTACCGTTCTAAAGCCCTTATAACCTATTAAAAAAAAAAAGGATAAAGAAAAGAAAGAGAAGGAGAAAAAGCCCCGGAAGTGTCTCTAAAATACTATACTTTAGGAAATAGCCGAACGCTACGCTATTAATAAACAAAAGGAAAAGGAAACTAAGGATACCTCGAAGCGTTTAAGGTTTAAAGAGCTAGTAAAACTATAGTATTATAAGATAGGTCGTAAGTGCCTTAACTTTAAGAAATAAAACTTTCTTATTTTTTATTACGTACTTTTAAAAAATAAGAAACATTATAAAGTATAGTTATTAAAGATAAAAGACTAGGCCCTAGTAATTATAAAGAAGAAAGTAACTATTATAACCCCTCCCTTTATTATCTTTAAAAAGGTTCTTACTAAATTATTAAAAGGAAAAGAAGTTACCATAGGGAGAGAATTATAATTAAACGAATAATAATATAAAGAGAGGAAACTTAAAGCTTTAATTATTAATTAAACAGTCCTTTATATTAATAACGTTAATAATAATAACTTTAATAACTCTAAGGTTAATAAAGGCGCTATATAAAACTATAGTTTCCCCCGGTTTCCCGGTATACCTAAGTATTAAATACTATATAATATACCTGGCTTCTCTTCCTCTTTCCCGGATTTACCGGTAATACCGTTAACAGTATCGTACTTAATACCCTTCTTAATAAGCAGTACCGGCCCGGATCCGTTTATTCTATCCTCCTTATTACTATTAATATCGGTAAGGAAAAGCTAGGCCGACGTAATAACTACCTTTATTAAAACCTTAACTTATTAAAATATAGTCCCGAATTCTATTATCTTAATGTTTCTAAAGAAAGCAATAAAGGCGTTAAACTATACCGTAAAGGACTTTTATAAAGTAAAAGATATATGGTTTATTTAAGGTTAAATTCCTACTTCTTTTATCGGTATATTAAAGTAAGCAGTAAAGCGGTATTTAAAAAATAAAGCCGTAAACTTAATACTAAATAACGATAAATATAAAGAAGAAAATACCTCTTAAGTATTTAATATACGTAAGTATCCCTATATAAATAAAATAATTAAAGCTAATAATAATTATTTAATAGGTCCCGAATCTATTACGGCGTTAAAAAGTACCCTCCTTAAATCCAATAATTATCTTAACTATAATAACGTACTTAATAAAAATAAAGATACCATTAGCCTTGATATATAAATTAATACTTATGAAGGTCAAACTTATAAAAAGGATAGTTTTAACGCTATAAATAATATCGATCTATATATCTTTATTAACTTTAAGACTATTGCTTTAAAAGTAAAAGAAAATAATAATAAAAATAACTAATAACCGGGAGTTTATTCAAAAACCAAAGAAAGTTTTATAGAAAATTACGAGACTTTTATAAAAAATAAAGATAATAAAGATAATAAATTATAGTTATTAATTAACTATACCGGTAGTTTAATACTTAATTAGCTTATCGGCGTATTATATATAGTAATTAACACTCTCCTCTCTATCCTCCCTAAATTATAACCTTGCCGTTTTATAATGCCTAATAAGTCCACTTAGCCGGTTTCCTACTTTAAAAGCGGCGTTATATAAAAAGGCTTTAAAGCCGTTAAGATCTATATTATTACTACCTACGTAACGATAATTTCTTCATATATATACTTTAATATTATTAAAGTAAGCTTCAATAAGATTAAACTTAGGGAAGTAAGGAGGTAAATACTAAATCAATACCCCGTAAGTTTTTTTAAGTACCTCAATACGGAGGTCGTAATACTAAAAAGCGTTATTTATTACTAAAATACTCTTTAACGCCGGAAAAGCGTTTATTTTATCAAAGACGTTATACTCTAACTAATATAAAAAACCCTTAATATTAATATAGCCACAATAAACTAGTATATCTAAAATCCCCTTAATTATAATAGTAAAAAAGATATAGAATCGTTTTCTATATATAAAAGTACTATACTATTAAAGAGATATTCCTATAGGTACTTAGCCGGTCCTTCTTACACTATCCCTCCTATTAATACCTAATTTATTATAAAAAACAAATATCTCCGTTATAAACAAAGATATTTTCCTAAACCAATCATCCTAAAGTTCTAAATTTACTTATAAAGCTTTATAGACCAAGACTTTATTATTCTATCCTTTACTTTAAAGGTAACGTTTAATAATTATTATATAGATATATATCTAGTAAAAGTCTATAAGAAATTCCTATATTTCGTCGAGGTATAGGTCCGGTTTATCGGCTAATAGGTTAAATACCTTTTAATAATATAGATTAGTATTATAAAGTATTATAGGGATTATAGGATAAAGGGCTATAAGGAGATAGGAAAGAAGAAGGATAACGAATATTTATTACCTAAGGTGTTAATATAAGTACATTAAGTAAGCTTTTATTCGGTGAAAAAGGTATACCTATTGTTTTAAACCGGCTTCGATATTTCTATACTATTTATGTAAATATATTAAGTTAATCGTGGATTTCCTAGGCTGACTAATCGGCTTTAAGTATTAAAAGTAGTAACGCTTTTTTATTTACGTTAAAATATCTACATATAGTTGAAATAGCGGTGCGTGTTAGGCTTTAACTACTTTAATTGTGAGGAAAAGGATCTTACAGTTGAATTGAGAGTAAAAAACAGTATTTAGGTGCTTTTTCGGTAGTAAACGCGTTAAATTGGAAGACTTTAACGAATTTACCGTGGTTTTTCAGCCTCTAAGGGGGTGTGTGGTGGCTGGTGCTAGGGATCCAAAAAGTGGAACGGAACTCCCGTTTGCAGCTTACAGCGTCCGAAGCTTCGATCAAGCTTCCATCCCCGGGGGGCCCACCCACATCCGGAAGCTCTGTTTCGGTCAGGTTGGCAGTTTCTCGCTGGATGTCCCTTTCAACGGCTGCCCATTCAGATCCTAATCTGGACTGATCCTACCTACCCATTGCAAGCCGCCTGCTCGTGCCTAGCGTTTCATCGGTTGTGTCAACTGCCGCCACCCACTCCTTCCATCAGGTGAGGGGCAGTCTGCCAGCACAGGCAGCTTCGTGTGAGGCGCGTTGCGAGCTGAGGTGGGGTTAATCAAGTGGTCTCTGCAGCTTTCCCAAAGCTTGACTAAAGTGCACAGTTTCCATCATCTTCTCTTTTCATGCTCAGGTCAACATCCAACGTTCTCGCCAGAGGACGCTTTCTGATCCCACCGAGCCCTCTCCGTTGCGTCTCTCCCTCACCCACCATCATTGTCTTTCGACCGTCTGCGGCCGCCCGCTTCACGTCGTCAGTGTCGGCCAATCCCAAAAGAGCTACCCCGCGTCGACTGCCCATTCGCTCGTCAACGACAGTCGCTCTCACCAACTTCCGGTCTTGCTCTCACGCCTCACATCAGAGGAGACGAGCAGCCATGACGGACAGAGACATTCTTCCCGACACCTTCAAGCCGGTCCACTACGACCTGGTGATTACGGACTTGGACTTCAAGACCTGGTCCTACAAGGGCACCGTCACGTTGGTCCCCTCGCTTTCTCCAGAAATTGGATACCTTAGCATGCTGACCAACCCTTGTGTAGCATTGAAGGTCAGCTCACCAAGCCCACCACTGAGATTGTCCTCAACACCCTTGAGCTCAAGCTTCTCAACTCCAAGATTGAAATTGGCCAGAGCAAGAGCGATCAGTCATGGGAGTCCAGCAAGTTCACCGAGGACACCAAGTCCCAGCGGTCCACCATCACCTTTGCCGAGCAGTTGCCAGCATCCCCCAAGGCCTCGCTGACCATCGAGTTCACTGGCGAGCTCAACCACGACATGGCCGGCTTTTATCGCAGCCAGTACAAGCCGGTTGCCCCGCCGGCCGCCAGTGTGCCCCGTGATGACGAGTTTCACTACATGCTCAGCACCCAGTTCGAGTCTTGTGATGCCCGCCGCGCTTTTCCCTGCTTCGATGAGCCCAACCTCAAGGCGACGTTTGACTTTGCCATTGAGATTCCCGAAGATCAAGTGGCCCTGTCCAACATGCCTGTCAAGGAGACCAAGCCGACCACCCAAGGAAAGAAGCTTGTTTCTTTTGAGCGCAGTCCCATCATGAGCACCTACCTCTTGGCCTGGGCCGTTGGTGACTTTGAGCACATTGAGGCTTTCACCGACAGAGAGTACAATGGCAAGAAGATTCCCGTCCGTGTGTACACCACTCGTGGTCTCAAGGAGCAGGGTCAATGGGCTCTTCAGCACGCCCCCAAGATCATTGACTACTTTTCCGAGCAGTTTGAGATTGACTATCCCCTTCCCAAGAGCGACATCCTCGCCGTGCACGAGTTTACCCACGGGGCCATGGAGAACTGGGGTCTGGTTACTTACCGCATGACTGCCATTCTCTTTGACGAGAAGCTGTCCGAGGCCCGCTTCAGGAACCGCATCGCTTATGTTGTTGCCCACGAGCTCGCCCATCAGTGGTTTGGAAACCTCGTTACCATGGACTGGTGGGATGAGCTGTGGCTCAACGAGGGGTTTGCTACTTGGGCCGGTTGGTTGGCGACTGACCACCTCCACCCTGACTGGGATGTTTGGCCTCAGTTCATCAATGAGGGAATGGACCAGGCCTTTTCCCTGGATGCCGTTCGCTCTTCCCACCCTATTCAGGTTGAGGTCCGGGACGCGCTGGACGTGAACCAAATTTTTGACAAGATCAGTTATCTGAAGGGCTGCTCCATGATCCGCATGCTGGCGTCCCACCTCGGTGTCAAGACTTTCCTCAAGGGTATTGCCATCTATCTCCAGAAGCATCAGTACAGCAATGCCAAGACGGAGGCTCTGTGGGCCGCTCTGAGTGAAGCATCCGGCACCGATGTCAACACTCTGATGCAGAACTGGATTGAAAAGGTCGGCTTCCCCGTCCTGACCGTCACCGAGGAAGACCAAAAGATTTCTGTCAAGCAGTCACGTTTCTTGTCTACTGGTGATGTCAAGCCCGAAGACGATCAAACCACCTGGTGGGTGCCACTTTCCCTCAAGGGGAAGACTGGTTCCAAGGGCATCGAGCCGCTGGCGCTCACCACCAAGGAGTCCACCATTGATGGTGTCAGCAACGACTTTTATCAGCTCAACGCCGGCGCCACCGGCTTTTACCGTGTCAACTACCCCGAATCCCGTCTCAAGCGTCTCGGCACTCAGCTTGATCACCTCACCACCGAGGACAAGATCTTCATTACTGGATCTGCCGCCGACCTTGCCTTTTCAGGCCACGCCACCACAGCCGCTCTCTTGTCATTTGTGCAAGGCTTGAAGCAGGAGACCCACTACCGCGTTCTCAGCCAGGCTTTGGATTCTCTGGCGACCATCAAGTCGATCTTTGGTGATGACGAGCAAGTCAAGGCTGGTCTGGAAAAGTTCACCCTCGAAGTCATCGACAACGCCCTCAGGACGGTAGGATGGGAAGCCAAGGAGGGCGAGGACTTCAACACTGGCCTGCTTCGCAAGAGGTTGCTTCTTACGGCAGTGTCCAACTCCCATGAAGAGTATGTGCCTTTTTCTTTTGAGTCAGTTTCAATATCATTGGCGCTAACAGTTGAATCCAGAATTCGCAAGGGTGCCTTTGAACGGTGGTCAGCATACCAAGCCAACCCCGAGCAGTCGCCCATCCCAGCGAACCTCCGTGCCCCCGTGTACCACTCTGCCATCGTCACAGACCCGGCCAATGCTGTGGCTGCGCTCAAGAAGGAGTGGTACACTACCCCGGCTATTGATGGCAAAGAAATCTGCCTCCAAGCTCTCGGCCGCACCACCGACGTCGAGGTCATCAAGAAGGTCCTGCTGCCCTTCCTTTTCAACTCTTCCCCTCCAGCGGCGGCGGCCGACTCGATCCCCGGCGCCGACATGCACATTCTCTCCGGCATGTTTGCTGGGAACCGCGCAGCCCGGCCACTGATGTGGGCTTACATCCGCGACAACTGGGATGAGTTTACCGGCAAGCTGGCGGGCAACCCTATCCTGGTGGACCGCATGATCAACGTGAGCTTGCCCAAGTTTAACGATCTTGAGACACTCAAGGAGATCGAGGCCTTCTTTGCCGGCAAGGACACCAAGGGTTTTGACCGCACATTGGAGCAGGTCAAGGACAAGATTCGTGGACGCGCGGCGTACAAGACGAGGGACGCCAAAGGTGTCAAGCAGTGGCTTGTCAGCAACGGGTATGCTTAGAGGTTAGGTGTAGAATGGTTAGTAGATGTGGATTGGAGATGGGCATTTAGGTCCACTTTTGCATATACTTATCTTGCATCCAACTCGGTATAGAAGAGTCATATCAATGGGTCGTTGCATCGTTATCAGAGTTTCTATCTTGTCTGTATTGTTCAAGACAGATGATGTGGTCTTGCTGGGTGCGTTAATCAACTCATTCTGTCTTTCTTGCTTGGGAGTGATTCGTTCTCATCAATATCCGATACCGGCCTTTGAAGAGAACATGCATCCTCCATACCTATTCAAACACGCCCCCACGAGCTCACAGCTGTTGATTCAACCCAACCTGTAGGTGTGGTGTGACCACTGACTATGCCGGTGATAATCTCTACCTAAGGTACCTAGATATTGGCTGAACAGAGATGGCTTTTCATTTATCTTGGTACCCGATTCCCTCCACCTATTTTTGGCATGGGGAACAAAAGTTGAGTCAGAGTGAGGGAGGGTGTCATTACGTGATGCGAGAGAACTGGATGGCAGTGCGGGAGCTTGATGCCTGTCTATCCGTCGGGGACTGGCATGAACGGGTGGTGGTTGTGCTCTTCTTTTCATTTTATTTGGGGGGATGATGATAATGAGGGGAAGCTGACCGAGAGCGGTATTTGTGTGTAGTACCTAGGTAGTTTGTTCTTTTGTCATAAGCGAGGTGTTGGGGCACATCACGCGTGTAGTTGGATTCTTGGATGGCTTGAGGGGAAAGTTTGAAACCCAGGTAGGTACCTAGGAGATGAGGGTGTGACCGAGCTCGCTCGGGAGAGAATGGGGATGAGCCGGTACCGAAGGGGGACTCAACGTCCGCGGCCGTTGGCATGTAGGTACGTAGGGAAATAAGTTCCTGTGGGTGGGGGGGGGGAACTCGGGTAGTGTTCACGGCACTGACCTAAGGTATCTTTGCTACGGATACATCTTGACTACTTGTCAGGCCTACAGAATCGGCACTTGACCATAGCTTCTACCATGGTCAGGGACGTTGATTCGCAATTCAGGTTAATTCGCAAATGGAAGGGTACTTCCAATTACCGACGTTCCACACCAAAAAGCAAGTAACGCTACATTTACATTTAAACCATTACCCAAATACCAAGCCAATATTCTACATAAACCATATACCTATATACCGTTTAAACCAGGGAGATCCTACTCTTGTATTTACAATATTTAAAGCCTAAATTCAATACATATTACACTAAAATATCAGCCCAAACACGCTATAACCGTAAAGTTATACTCTATACCGTACTACCTCCTAAATACCATTTACCTACCTACGTATTTACCTATCTATTATAATAGCCCCTACTATAACTAACCCTCCTATTAACCCGGCTATATATACTCCTTATATTAAACTACTTATTTAGCTTAATACTAAAGAAAATAAAGACCCCCTATATAAAGAAGATTACGTAGTATTACTAATACTAAATAAGGAAGAGTATATAATATAAGCTATTAATATATAAAAAAAGAAACGTTTTATTATAAAAACCAAGTACGCCGCTTACTATAGGGTCCCTTATTTTAAATTTAAAAGCCGGAAAAAGAAGTATCGCTTTAAGTAATTAAATAGTAGTAACCGTATAAAGTTAATAACTAAAAAAAACCTTGCCTTACGTATTTAAATTAATCTATATTTATTTACTAATTAATAAAGGTTCCTACACCCCGATTCCTATATAATTTACTTAACGTTTTAAGGACAGGATTTCCTTTAACCTTTAAAGCTATATAAAATACCGCTAATATAGTACTCCAAAAGTTTAACTTATTAAAATAACTAATATTAAGGAAATAGATATTTATTTATTTAAAGCGTAATAGTACCGATTTTTATAGTAAAAAAGTAAAGGTAAAAACATAGGTTTATAAAGTTATATAGAAGAGAGAGGACGTTATTTAAATATTTATTAAATATAAAGAGTATCGGAAAAAATACAATATTAAGGCCGATAATGAATAGAATAGCGATAAAGCCGGGTATCGGGTTAGTTCTATAGAGTAAAGTTAATATTTATTTACTTATATAAATATAGATAAAATTAAAGGGATAAACCTTAAAGTGCGAACTATAGTTATAGTAATTAAGGTAATATTTACTTTTAATAAAACCATCCTATTATTTATAATACTTTTTAAATCTAAACTTAGGGTAGGTTATTTTATAAATACTTTAATTAACGATATTATATTAGTAATAAATCTAAAAAGGTATATTAATAATTAATTATCTTTAATATAATTTAATTATTAAAAAAAGTATTTCTAGACTTTCGATAAAACCAAAAAACGTTTATTAGTATTAAATAACTATAGTAATTACTATACCTTTAAATTCTTTAACCGCTATACCGCTATTAATATAATACTTTTCCTCTTCCCCTTTTATTTAACCTACTTTATTTAACCCCTAAATATAGGTATCTTTTTTATTTATAAGAAATATTAAAATACAGCACTTATTTGTGGACTTTACAATGTATTAAGGCCTGTAAGTTACAGGGTCTTGAACTACAACTAATAGGCTTAGAATTCAATAGCGCCTCTAAGGCTTTTTAAACGTATAGCAACTGTAGAAGAAATCGGACCCCTAAACTATACCGAAACCCCGGAACGTTATAAGCCCCGTAACGTTAGTTCTAATTATATAGCTAACGCTAGTTTAAATTACGTAGTTAACGTTAAAGCTCTTTTAAGCTATATAGTTAGCGTTAAAGCTTTATAACATTAAAGCTTTTAACGCCCAGTAATATAATTAATATCCTATAACGGTTTAAAATTAATATTAACGCTTTATAACGGCTTAAAATTAATATACCGGTAAACGTTCCGATAATTAAATTTAAATAAGTTTTTTAAAAAGTTAATTAGAACCGTAAACTTATAAAATACTTTTTTCTAAACTTATTCGTTATAATATTTCTTAGCCTTTAAATTAATTTAATATATTAATTTACTATATTTTTTAATACCTTTATAAGCTTTTATTATAGTAATTACCTTTTATATATTATAAAGTATCGCCCCTATAATTAACCTTCCTTTAATACAACTTACTATTATATACTATAAATAAAGCTTTATTTACTTATAATATACTACGCCTATAGTTATTTAAACCTATTTTATAAGCCTACCGAACTTTTATTTTAATAAATTATAAACCTAGGCTTATATTATTTAAATAAATCTCTTTATTATATAGCCTCTATAAAACCTATATTTAATAAACCTTATTTCTTTTAAACCACTAATACTTTAAAAAATAACGTTTTAATACTATAATTAAGTATTAATTTTTCCTTTTAAAAATCCTTAAACCTTAAAAATAACATTTAAACTTTACCTATAATACTTTTATTTCCTTTTAAACTTTTAACTTTTTAACTATAAAAAATAAAAAAATAAACAACCTCCCTATTTTTATTAAAACCCCTACTTTAATAAGTTAAAATATTATTATAGTTATTATCGTTTAATATATAAATTAATTATAAACTAATATACTAATTAATATAAAATACCGTTTTAATAAATACTACTTTAATATAAATAATAAATTTAATAACCTTAACGTTTAAATCTATTAAATTAAAGCTTTAACGTTTACTACTAATACTTTTTTAAATCCTTTAATACTTTTTAATTTATTAAACTTATTAAATAACTTATTACCGTTATTAAATACTTAATTAATTAATATACTTATTTAATAATTAAGCCTTTTAATTATAATAATTATTATAACGCCTCTTATAATTTTTATTATTAAAGCTTTTAATAAACCTTTAATAAAGGACTTTAATAAATAAGTCCTTTACTTTATTAAAGATTAAAAACTTTTAAAATTTAATAATTAATTCCTTTAATTATAAACTATTATTATTTAAATAAAGGTTTTAAGCCTCTTAAACTTCGTTTATAACCTTATAAAGGTTATTATTTTACTAATTAATAATTTAAAAACTTTCTTTTTTTTTACTATTTAAAACTCTCTTTAAAAAAGGCTACTTTTTATTATTAAAGTTAAAAGCTTATTAATAATTATTTTCCTTTAGCTATAAGCTTAATATTCCCCCGTTTAAACTACCCTATAAAATAAGCTTTATAAAGCTTATTACGCTATTAAATTTAATAATTTATTTAATATAGTAAAATATAATATTAAATTTAATACTTTCCTTTTTTATTTATAAAGTTTAAATATTATTTTTTAATATATTAATTAAATAAATTATTACTTTAATACCTTTAAAAATAGTTTTTTACTATAGTATAAACGCTATAAAGCTTTAATTTATTA